>OX388200.1:60970858-61498029 GCA_947578815.1 Epinotia ramella | reverse complement strand
TTTTGAGAGTGGTAGCTACTCCACCCGAGCATACGAGTATCTCTTCACTGACCAGACCATAAGATGACCTAATTACCATTCTATTAAGGTTCAGACAACATAATACAGCTAATTGCACCTGAGCAAAGATGCCTTCAGCAAATTTTGTGGCGGTTCAACCCAACCGACCGTCTTGAATGTTACACCCTCAACCTACGAACAAAAATAACATGGAAGCATTCTGTCCCCTCAATTCTAGCGCAACGAAAACTGTGCCGCTGTGGGCGGGCCTTACAAACTGTGCCGCATACGACTTCAGTTTGACTGGGATGTCAGTGAGTGACGGACATGACGGACAAGAACGCGATTACTAACAAAATACAAGATTTATTCGAATTTAAGATGCCCTCATGTGTTGTTAAGTGGTGCAAAAACCATTCCGACCATTCGAAGGAAAATGGCATCACTTTTCACGCGTAAGTAAACCGATAACTTCAGTAAAACCTTTAAAATATATGATCACTTTTTCTCTATAGGGATGATATTATGCCAAATGAAGTAAGTAGATTATTTTATTAGGTAACTTATTGGATTTTAATTGGAGATGGGCCGACTTACTGAATTTTAACACCTTCATTAGGTAATGTATGTACATGACTTAACAATGAAATAAATTAAATGAAATTAAATGACTACGGATTTTGCCGACAGGCCAGTCGGCCGACTCGTGGGTTTTTGAATTGCCGATTAATCGGCCGACTGGTTGGCAGTGCCGATCGTAGGTTTTTAGTTAAGTTCGAGCACAATCGGAAACGTTCGTGTTGCTTCGTCTCCCGCGTCATTTTTGCCGTTCATGTTTTGACCAGTTTTGTTTACATTATTATTTCGCTGGCGTGCTACGTGACTTGAAAAACAATAAAAAATACATTAAAAGTTTAACCTCCTAAGACCCCGCGTACAAAATTTTGTACAAATTTCAAAATCAACTTTGAACTTTTACTGCGTGTCAAAAAGTTCCTAATTCAATGACACAAAATCGTAGTCTGGGCCCCAGGAGGTACTTGCTTAATATGGTTTCATTTCTTCCTTTTTTTGTAGGTACTATTTTAATGATTGTATGTCTTTTGTGTGCTAATAAAATTATAAGATACGTTTCTTCCTATGTCTTATATTTTCCTGTAGGCAATTAAGTGTCGAATATTCGGCATTTTTTGCCGACTAGTCGCCGACTAATGGCCGACTATAAATGGTGTAGTAACTTATCATTATACTGTATGATAACAATTACCTATGCCAACTTGAGTCTGTTTTATTTTATTACAATATTCTAACCTACATATTTGGTATCTTCAAAACTGCACAAATAATACATTAATTATTTGAATGGCTCTTTAATGTATGGCATAAACCTATCCATAACTGACGAACGGTGAACGGGCGTTGGCTGGGCGGGCTGCTGCTAGTGCGTGCAGCAAGAAGCTCATTGGCGCATAATGTTACTGATTGGTAGTTATTGACAATCTATCTATTTCACTTACACGTAAGTGTTCACAATAGAGTAAAAGAGATGACTATTATTTTGTTTGTCATGTTCGGAGAAAGGCTCTGTATATGTAACGTCTTATTTAAATGTAAGTGTATTTGTGTTTGTGTGCTAACTGTCCCGATAAATTTAACGGCGAAGTACTGAGATGCGGCTTCCATGTTATTTTTATTCGTAGCCCTCAACACCTTAACATTTGGCACTGCCAGCGCAGCCTATCTCGCTACGCGATGTCTAAAACAGTTAGGATTAGAGTCATCGGATCCCGTGCTGCAGCAAATATAGTACACGATTTCTATGTGGATGATTACTTAAGCGGCAGCACTAGCATTCACGATGCCATACAGTTAGGAAAGGGAGTAATAGACACATTAAAATCTGCTCAGCTGAACTTAAGGAAATTACGCTCAAATAATGCTGAAATTATACACAGTTTGCAAGTTCACTCAAATTCAAATGGTTCACAAAACAACTTACCCGATGGTTCTAATATTTTGAACATACAGAATGTAAGCACCTCCGCTTCAGCCAAGACGTTAGGTCTGAATTGGCAGTGTGACACGGATACACTTCTCTTCAATATTCACTTGAAAAGTAGTAATATAATAACGTTACAAAACGTCACGTACTTTCGTCAATCGCGCAAGTATTTGACCCGATAGGTTTAGTCGGACCTTGTATATTAGAAGCAAAAATTTTGCTTCAACAATTATGGCAATCTAAATGTTCTTGGGATGAAGTAATACCTAATACCCTTAAAGCTCAATGGTATAAATTCGAAACCACTTTGCCATTCCTTAACGAAATTAGTATACCGCGCTGGGCTTTAGGTGATATTAATCCAGAGGCCGAATTGCATATATTTACCGACGCCTCGGAAGCCGCCTACGGAACTTGCGCTTATATTCGATCAAGGGATAGCACAGGGGCACCCACGGTCCGTCTTTTAGCTTCCAAAAATAAGGTAGCACCGATCAAAGCAACCACGGTTCCTCGTCTGGAACTTTCTGGTGCATTGCAGGGTGCAAGACTGTTTACCAAGATACTTAGCTCACTCACGATCAAATTTAGCAAATGCACATTTTGGTGCGATTCAATGATTGTATTAGGGTGGCTAGCGTCGTCACCCGCTAATCTTAAACTTTTTGTACGCAATCGAGTGAGCGAAGTACAGGATGTTACTGCTGGTCACATGTGGCACTACGTGTCCTTAAAGGAAAATCCCGCTGATTTAGCATCTCGTGACATGAATGCCAAGCTTCTGGCCACCTCTGACCTTTGGTGGTCAGGCCCAGATTTTCTCAAGCAGGACTCAGTATCCTGGTCAGAGCCTTCGTTGCCCACTGATTTGCCTGAAACGGTACCATGTCTGGCAACGGATGCCTACGAATCTCCACTCTCTCTTCTCATTAATCGAGTATCGAAATACTCCAAATTGATTCGAGTCGTAGCTTACGTTAACAGGTTCATCAATAATTGCTCAATAAATAAAACTAAAATAGCTGGGTTTCTACAAAGTTCCGAATTAACTTCGGCTCGCAAAACCATTTTATCTTTGTGTCAAAGAGAAATGTTCGGAGAAGACTACGCCATATTAAAGTCTGGCAAGTCACTCCTTTCAAAAAATAGACTTCTTCCTCTCACGCCCTATATTGACGCGGATAATTTGTTAAGAGTAGGCGGGAGACTTGACAACACTTATTACAGTGATGACGTCAAGCATCCATGTTATGTGGCAAACATCGTCTCACCAAATTAATATTTGAATACTTTCATTTTCAATTTTTGCATGCAGGTCCCCAATTACTGCTCAATAGCGTCAAGCAGCTTTATTGGCCTCTGGGAGGCAGGAATTTGGCGCGTAAAACTGTGGAAAGTTGCGTCACGTGTTGCAGGTTCAAAGGTCAAACTATCCAACCCATTATGGGCAACTTGCCTGCTGCACGTGCTCAATTAGACCACACATTTTTTAACACCGGCACGGACTATGCCGGCCCAATATTGATAGCTGACCGCAAAGGTAGGGGCTGCAAATTAATCAAAGCCTGGATTTGTATTTTTGTCTGTTTTGCAATAAAAGCTGTACACTTGGAGCTAGTCTCAGACCCCACCAAAGATGCATTTATGGCTAGCTTAAACCGTTTTATTGCTCGCAGGGGTAAGCCGAAGAATATCTACTGCGATAATGCTACATACTACACCGGTACTAGCAATGAATTACATAGAGTACTGCAACAATCGAGCATTGCATCAGATCTTGCTCAGTCGGAAATAAACTTTGTATTTTCGCCTCCATATTCACCACATTTTGGTGCGCTATGGGAAAGAAGCGTGCGATCGGTAAAGCAGCGGCGCTACCACGAACTTCGAAAGTCGAAGTTCGTAATACATGCATCCCTGTTACTCGAGTAAGGGAGTGCGATAGAGATGGAAATACCCGAAATTCGACATTCGAAGTTCGTGGTAGCGCCGCAGCACCTACGGCGCATTCTAAATCTAACGCATTTAACTTTTGAAGAAATGAGCACATGTTTGTCGGAAATTGAAGCTGTACTCAATTCCCGTCCTTTAACTCCATTGTCTAGCGACCCCTCCGATTTGACTGCCCTAAGCCCTACCCACTTCCTTATTGGACGATCGCTTATGTTTGTTCCCAATTCGCAGAATCCTGTACCTGAGGAGAAGATCAACACACTTCAGCGGTTTCAACGGGTCGAGCAGCTCAGACTTCACTTTTGGAACAGATTTAAATTAGAATATGTATCTCAACTACAGCAAAAAACCAAATGGTTTTCATCACATGACAAGCTAGTGGAAGGAGCCCTTGTCATTGTCAAAGAGAAAGGGGCACCCCCCTTAATGTGGCTACTCGGTCGCATTGTAAAACTTTATATGGGCAAAGATGGAATAGCCCGAGTAGCAGATATCAAAACAAAGAAGGGAGTTATCAAGCGGGCATTCAATAATATATGCCCCCTCCCTACTTCCATGTAACCAACCACATGCATAAATGCTCACGTCACGCTCTGAATTATAGGTTCCTTGAAGTACTTGAACGCGGGGAGCATGTTCAGAACGCACCCAAGCTGACGTCATCGACGGCCGTTTGCATCCGAAGTTCGAAGATCGGCAACGCGCGGGAATGACGGTCGCCGACAAGACCAACGACAATCTTTAACCGACAAGACCAACGACAATCTTTAACCGACAAGACCAACGACAATCTTTAACCGACAAGACCAACGACAATCTTTAACCGACAAGACCAACGACAATCTTTAACCGACAAGACCAACGACAATCTTTAACCGACAAGACCAACGACAATCTTTAACCGACAAGACCAACGACAATCTTTAACCGACAAGACCAACGACAATCTTTAACCGACAAGACCAACGACAATCTTTAACCGACAAGACCAACGACAATCTTTAACGGACAACGGAACGAAACACTGCTCATTTTTTTATACATCTAATTTATTCGGAATAAATCCTTTTTGTAATTTGATAATAACATTCTTCATTGAAGATTCACCTAGGCTATTCCCGAAATACCTAAAAGGAACCTAGGTCCTAAACAGCTAGTTAAGCCATGTGCACGTAGAATCGGGTCGATTTTAATACCAGTTCTTAATTTATTTCCGTCCCTCATTGTGTCAACACATATCTTAGCTTGCCCTGAGTAGGTATTATATAGGTCCATGTTCCGAGTGGATGTCGCCTTTTTGTTGTTTTGGCCTTCTGGCCAATTCACGCGCTGTCCACGCCGAGCTAAAGGGCCCTGTGTCCCGGCTTGTAGAAGTCCATTCTAAAAAAAAAAGGATGTCGCCTGACAGTAAGCTTATGCAATATTTCTTAAATCAACAATTCTGCAGCGTCATTTTGCTCATTTTAAAAAATTTAACATGTAGGTAGGTATTATTTTCGTATTTCCTAAACTTACACTAGTCAAGACTAGACCACGCCTAATACAAAGCTAAAATGAATGCCTTCCCAGTAAAAGGAAGCGCTGAATGCTAAGACTGCTTTTACGTCCGATAAGATCACTGGCGGAAATTAAGAGGAAATTGTGTTTGTTTCTTATACAGTGACGTCCTCTCAATGAGGGCCTTTACGAATGAGTTTTGTGTAGTGTACTCCAGGCAAAATACGGTTTTGAAAAACATTAATTTATAATAGCGTTTTTTTTGTTGATTTCATTTGAAAATGATATTCTAAGATGATTTAGTCAAGAATCCGACAAACTTTGCACCCGGTCGAAGTAATTATTTAGATTTAAATGAAGCATGCATTATCTTTTTTTTGTACGATTTATCTTGAATATTATAGAGCAAATGTATATGAACCGAAATAAAGACAAAAACATTTATTAATATTTTTACTGACTTTTTAGAAGCCAGTTAACTTATCATTTTTTCGATGTCTGAATTTTTGTCGGATTTTGTCGCTGGGTAACTATTTAATTGATAATATATCCGTTATACATAAAAAATAAGCTATTATAAATTATTTCCAAAATTGTCATTTTTTCCCTACAAGTTGTCAGTTCATTGCCTGGACTAAGTGGGGTACTTGACAACGAAAGTACGGAACGTATTTAAAATGACGATTGCGCTTCCTTGAAGATCATTTGAAGTGATTATATTATATACATTTTTATTGAGTTAATTGGTGTTTTTTAAGAAACTTTTTTTAATAGATGTTTTCTTAAGGGCCTGTTTCACAATCGCCGGATAAAGTTATCTGCCAGTTAAAATTATTGCTATCCTTTTCTCGCGTCATGTAAAAGAAAAGTGACAGCCAACATTTATCTGACGGATATGTTTTAATTTAACTGGAGATTGTGAAACAGGCCCTAAATGTAATTTAGCGTTTGTGGTGATTGATAGTATCCATATTTGCAAGAAAAAGGACATGTCACAAAAATGGGCGGTCTGGTGAGGTTGGGCACAGCGAAATGTCATCCCGCTCGAATTTGGAGCAGCCCAACTGGGGAAGTACCTCCGCCTTGCAGAAGACCACAGCCATAATAACACTACTACTTGCTCTGTGGTATAATATTAGAGTTGTGAAGTGTGTATGCACCTTAAACTTAATCGGGCTGTTTAGTGTGCCATGTATGATTTGTTATTATCTATGCACGAACTGTCACCGGCCGGCGGCCTCTTTTCGCTCTGAACGCTGTGCGTGTAACTTGTTTTGTCTTGTGTCGTCTAAAGCAATCCATAATAATCGAAGATTCTATCTGTAAGTTTTAACTATCCGACGACTGTATTTGCTCCATATATTTATAATAATATATCGGTGCATATATTGAGATCCTGACTTTGATTTCTTCACCAACGCTACCCCTGCCAGAAGGTACGGAACCCACGGGATCCTCTGTGTGCCACGTGTGCACCAATAGGTTATCCTGGCCCAGTAAACATTGTGAAGAACGCAAAGAAGCAACGAGAAAACCAGGATCAATTACACAAGTAAGATTCACTCACATAACCTAAAATATGGCTCACGAGTCGGCAACTTCGTCAGGAAATGGCTCCTTCAGCGCTCAATATGAACGATTGGAAGGCGCTCGAAATTATTATGCATGGAAATTTGCCGTGCGCATGTCGCTAATGCACGATGGGCTATGGAAATTGGTGGAAGACGGAGCACCGGCGGGCGATGTGCGTGACCAGCGCGCCCTTGCCCGTATATGTCTGGCGGTGAAGCCCACCATGTACCAATACGTAAGAACCGCACAAACAGCTCAAGAGGCGTGGAAGAACCTCTCAGACATATTCGAGGACTCCGGCTTGGTACGGCGAGTCCTGCTGCTTCGCCAATTACACCGCGTGGAATATGCAAACTTCACCAGTATGGCTGAGTATATAGAGTCAGTCATGACAACAGTGCAACAATTAGGAGACATTGGGAAGAGTATAGACGACAAGGAGGTTGTTGAAATACTTCTGAGCGGCCTACCTTCAGAATATGACTAATTGGTGTCAAACTTGGAAACAGCCAACATGACTAGTTCGCTTACCAGTGAAGTGGTGCGGGCTAGACTGCTACAAGAGGAGACGAGAAGATCTACTGATGACAACACAGCCTTTGTTTCTTCGAAGAAAGACATCAGGGCCCGATGTCATTACTGTAAGAAGACCGGTCATCTTCAACGGAACTGCTTCAAGCGGAAACGTGACAGGAAGCAGAACGTGGATCAAGCTTTGTCTGCCTCAGCAAAGTTAGTTAATGCAAAAGACAACTTTTACCTCGATTCGGGGTCGACAAGTCACATGGTCAATAGTAAGCACAATTTTCTGAATTTAAGACCCTATGTCAGTAAAGTTAAATTTGCAAATAATGAGGAGTTAGACTGTGTTGGTACTGGTGAAATGTTTATAAACTTAGATGAAAAGCATAGACTTAGTAATGTTTTATATGTTCCCAAGTTGTCCACAAATTTAATATCGGTTAGCAAATTAATAGAAAATGGTTATGTGGTGACATTTAACAGGGCTGGCGGCGTTATCTGTTATAAAGGCAAGCAAATAGGTTCTGCTGTGTTACTAAATGGTATGTACAGACTTAATATGACAAATTGTAAGGGTGAGTATTTGTGCAATAGGGAGAATTCAAGGTTCTTGCAGAGGCAAGAAGCCACGAATTCCGCAGTCTCTGATGTGGATTTGTGGCACACACGTCTAGGACATATCAATAATAAGGCTCTACAGAGCATTAGGGATAGGGTGCCTAATCTTTCTCTGTTACAGGATGAGCAGGAACTTACCAAATGTGTCCCATGCTTGGAAGGCAAGCTGCCTTCCAAACCGTTTCCAAAGGGACCAAGCAAGGTTGTTGACAAGCCCCTAGCCCTAATACATACTGATGTGTGTGGTCCGCTTCCAGTCAGCCTGGGGGGCGCAAAGTATATTCTCACCATAACGGACCACTACTCAAGGAAATCCTTCGGATACTTATTGAAAAGGAAAAGTGAGGTTAGTGAACGTTTTATTGATTTTGTTAGTATGGTCGAAAGACAGATGGGTTTGCCAGTTGTAACAGTGCGTTCAGATAACGGAAAAGAATTCGTGAATAAACAACTTTCTCAGTTTTTTAAAAGAAAGGGTATTTTGCATCAAACTACTGTACCTTACTGTCCTCAACAGAATTCTGTAGCCGAAAGGTCTCATCGCACTTTGATGAATAAAGTCAGGTGTATGCTGCAGCATTCGGGTCTGGACCGGCGCTTCTGGGGAGAGGCGGTGACGACCGCTATATATCTTAAAAACAGGTCTCCCACAGCAGCCTTGGGTGGTCGGATTCCGGAGGAGATGTGGACTGGGTCGAAGGTGGACCTCAGTCATCTTCGTGTTTTTGGCTGCATGGCTTATGCTAAGGTACCGAAAGAAAAACGTAGGAAGCTGGATGTAAAAAGTAAGCCACATGTTTTTGTCGGGTATTCCGAAACCTCAAAAGGTTATAGGTTGGCTGACTGTAATGACCCTAGAAAAGTTGTTATATCTAGAGATGTTGAATTCTTAGAGCGAAAGTTTTATAGTTTTAATCAAAGTGACATTAATAATGTGAATTTTAATTTTGGATTTTTTAATCAATTTAATGTCGTAGATAATGATAATGATTGTTGTGTGAATGAGAGTAGCACTATTCCAGTTTGCAGGAAGGAGAGTACTGCAATGGATGCGTTTGGTACTGACAGGAATGAGAGTACTGTTGGTGATTTAACATGTGTGAAAGAGAGTAGCACTATTCAAACTTGTAGGAATGAGAGTACTACAATAGATGCCAGTGTCATTGATAGGAATGATAGTACTGTCGATGACTTAACCCATGCGAATGAGAGTAGCATGAAGGGCACAGATAATTCGGTTGGGAATGATAGTACCACAAACGATAATACAAATAACGTTGCGAACGAGAGCAACGATTATAGTTACATCAGAAATGAACACGATTATTCTTTGACATTTTCAGGATCGGGAGACGACAACGACTACTGCACGGTGAGCGAGAGCGATTCTCTCTCTGACTGTCCTGCCGATGACGCGGACTGGTCACCGGGCGCGGGCTTCGCTCCAGGGGAAGCTGTGACGCAGATGCCTGCCCCGACGCCGACGTCTGCGGGACGTCCTGTGCGCAGTACTCGGTCTGTTCCACCGAAGAGGTATTGTGATACTGATTGGTCACTGATGGTCAATGACGGCTCTGAACCAACTTCATACAAAGAGGCTATGTCTAGTCCTGAGGCCACCGAGTGGCAGAAGGCTATGAAAGACGAGTATGAGTCGCTAATGGTAAATAAAGTATGGAAGTTGGTTGATAGGCCGAAAAATACTAATATTGTCAAGTGTAAATGGGTATATAAAGTGAAAAGTGATGCAGCAGGCAATTTTGTACGCCATAAAGCACGTTTAGTTGCGAGAGGTTTCACTCAAAAAGAAGGCGTAGATTTTCATGATACTTACAGTCCTGTTGTACGTCACTCAACCATTAGAATATTGTTTAGTCTGGCAAATGAATTTGATTTAAATATTGACCATGTAGATGTAACTACGGCTTTTCTAAATGGTAATTTGAATGAAACCATTTACATGGAGCAGCCTGAAGGTTTTAGTATAAATAACGATAAAGTTTGTTTGTTACAAAAGAGCATATACGGACTAAAACAGTCTAGTCGCATGTGGAATGCCCGTATACATAAGGTCTTATGTGACAATGGTTTTATTCAAAGTAAAAATGAACCTTGTGTATATTATATTAAGTCTCAAAATGATTTTATTATTATTGCACTGTATGTGGATGATTGTTATTTGTTTTATAATAAGGACAGCCAGTGTAAACGTAAATTATTACAAGTATTGGAATCAGAATTTGACATTAAAAATCTGGGTCCAATACAAAGCTATTTAGGCATTCGTGTCACTAGGGATAGGAAAAACAGAACATTAACTTTAGATCAGTCTGTTTATATACAAAATATCCTGAAAAGATTTAACATGCTAGACTGTAAGCCCGTATCCACTCCAATGGCTCCCAATAATAAGTTGTCAAAGGAAAATGAATGTCTGGAAGACGAGCAGTACAAGTATAGAGAGTTGATCGGCTCAATAATGTATCTTTCTGTTTGCAGTCGTCCCGACATATCATTTGCCTGTAGCCAATTAAGTCAGTTTAATAACTGCTTTGGAAAAACTCATTGGTTAGCTGCTAAACGTTTGCTGAGGTATCTGGCGGGTACAATTAATTACGGTTTACATTTTGTAAAAAGTAAGGAATTGATTTTAGGTGCTTATACTGATGCCGATTGGGCCAATGATTGTTTTGACAGGAAATCATATACAGGCTTTGCAATTAAATTGGGATCGAATTTAATTAATTGGGAATCTAGAAAACAGCAGTCTGTCGCACTAAGCTCCACAGAATCAGAATACATGGCTATTGCTGATGTATCCAAGGATCTTTGTTTTATTAAGCAACTTTTAACAGAAATAGTACCCAATGTAAAGGTGCATATCATTGTGTATAATGACAACCAAAGTGCTCATAAAATTATTGAAAATAAAGATATTAGTCACAAGAGAACGAAACACATTGATGTGCGCTTCCATTTTATTAAAGATTTAGTACAAAATGGATTTATGACTGTTAAATATTTATGTACAGAGAAAATGTTTGCAGATGTACTAACAAAGTGTTTAAATTCTAGACAACATAGCAGTATATTAATGAATTGTTACTGTGATAATGTAGAATGATCCTGGATGCTTATTTGAAATGTCTAATCTGTATGAATGTGCCTGTTAGCCATAGCCATACATGTATTTTTGTTATGTACCTACAGAGTATGTGAATGTTAATGTAAAGCTCTATTGTAGTAGTATTTCACATAAGTCTAATGTGCATAAGGGGAAGTATTAGAGTTGTGAAGTGTGTATGCACCTTAAACTTAATCGGGCTGTTTAGTGTGCCATGTATGATTTGTTATTATCTATGCACGAACTGTCACCGGCCTCTTTTCGCTCTGAACGCTGTGCGTGTAACTTGTTTTGTCTTGTGTCGTCTAAAGCAATCCATAATAATCGAAGATTCTATCTGTAAGTTTTAACTATCCGACGACTGTATTTGCTCCATATATTTATAATAATATATCGGTGCATATATTGAGATCCTGACTTTGATTTCTTCACCAACGCTACCCCTGCCAGAAGGTACGGAACCCACGGGATCCTCTGTGTGCCACGTGTGCACCAATATATAATAGTGTTGTGTTCCTGGAGGTGAGCAAGGTCGCCAGAGCTCCCGAGGATGCGTTGTGTTGAGAGCGAGGGAATGTGTTCCTTCAGCTGTCAACACGGCGAATCCTCAAACATATGACGGATCGGCAACGCCCATGTTACTCCTTTGGAGTTGCATGCGTCTATAGGCTGCGGTGTCCGCTTATCATCAGGCGGGCCGTACGCTTGTTTGCCACCGTCGTTGTATAAAAAAAAAAATAAGTTAACATTGTAAGTTTGAACCGTTCTGGACGGATCCGGGACGAGGCATAGGAAAGGTTAACTCAAGTGGCTCAACCGGGACACCAAAACAAATTGATTCGTGTATCTCCCTCTCTGTCGCTCAAATATGCAGCTAGCTAGTGTAGAGTAGCAGAGAGGGGTATACACGAACGTACTTCGTTTTCATTTCGCTGTAGCTGTAGAGCCTCTGTATTCAAGAAATATATCATTTAATAAAATCTTTAAACAAATCAAGCGTTCTATGTAAACCTAGCTAGCAATTTGTCACACCAACTTTCTGAGACGCAGGCGATCTAGCGGCCATAACACGGTGATTATATAAGTACTGGTTTGTCAGTATTTGCAGCAATACTTAGTATGGAAGCAGTACCTATTGAACGGCCCTTTAAACACTAATTATTTATCGCGTATTAAAGGGAGGCCTGACGGTGTATAGTTCTGCTTCTTCCATATCCCCATCTCGCTGCCGCTGTATCTTATAACTGCGTACCGCTCATACCATCCACCAAGCAGCTGCGCTACCACGAACTTCGAAAGTCGAAGTTCGGGTATTTCCATCTCTATCGCACTCCCTTACTCGAGTGACAGGGATGCATGTATTACGAACTTCGACTTTCGAAGTTCGTGGTAGCGCCGCAGAATCGTGTGGTGTGCCTTTAGTCGCTCACAGATCATTTCTTATCTGTGGGCGGATTTCAAAATTATCCGGATAGTTCGCTATATTTTGACGAACCCATGATACACCTATACACGTCAATATGCATGTGATCCGGATTGTGATGATAATACTTACCGTGTAATGACCGCCAATTCATGGGGTATCCACATTATGTGATTTTACCCCAATTTGTCAGCCCAACATGTCGAAGTCATAATTGGATGTAGCGTACAGACGAACAACTGCAACTACAATTTCATTCAGTGTGGCCAGTTAATAGTAAGAAAGTGAAAATTGCCGCATTCAAACGGTCCTGCGAAGCGGACTGCAAGATTGTTACTAACCAATGAGATAGGGCAAGATAGCACTTCTAACATGGGACGGCCGCAACATACTCTCGATTTTTCTCGCACTATACCTCTTGCTCTAAGTGTTCTAATAAGAGAGAGACGGATAGTGCGGGAAAAATCGAGAGAGCTCGCGCGCCGTCGCGTGATAGCCATGCAGCACAGAAAAATCGAGAGTATGTCACGGCCGTCTCATGATAGACGTGCTGTCTCGCCCTATCTCATCGGTTAGTAAAAATCTTGCAGTCCGCTTCGCAGGACCGTTTGAATGCGGCAATTTCCACTTTCTTACTATTAACTGGCCACACTGAATGAAATTGTAGTTACGAAACACCGGTTTAAAAAAATTACAAAATTGCAGTGTAAAATATTAAAACAATATTCTTTAGTATATGTTTTTTAATTTTCGTTTAATTTTATTTGAATGAATATTGTGAGAAAAAAAACACTTGGCAGATCATGCCAATTCCATGGTCCAAATGGTGATTTTCATGCAATTAGTCAGAACAACTCGTATGACGGTTGGATCAGCAGCGCAACATGCATCCACACGATAGCAATTAGTCAGATTTTGATGAATTGGGGCTGACAAATTTTTATTAACATTACTTCCAACTGCCAAACACGTTGCACCAATTTTGACCCTGGCAATGATTTATGATCTGCCAAGGTCTTTGTTCAATAAATTAAATAAGGTAATGCAAATTTTATGATATACAAAAAAACTTTTCATAATTTGACACTATTAATTAGAAGAATTCTATTATGTAGGTATTTTTTACGTGTGATACTGACATACAACCCATTTTTGTAGTCGGATTGTGCTACGCTTTGGTGTTTTTATATTTTTCTTCGTCAACACATTGCAATATATATGTATAAACATAAAAAAACTCGAAAAAACCCCAATGATGGCAACATTATTTTTGATAGCATTCCTATTAGCATTATTAGACAGCTGTCATCGAGTACAGTAAACGTCAAATTATGTCACATTTGACGTTTATTGTACTGCGATGACAGCTGTTAAATAACGCAAATAGGAATGCTAAACTATAATTGCTATCGTCTGGAGGCATGTTGCGCTGCTCATCCAACTGTCAAACGAGTTGTACTGACAAGTTGTATGCACATGACAATCAACATACTTTGGACGATGGAAATATTTATGATGTCAAGTTTTCTGTCAGATAATTTTGAAGTAAAATATTAAATAATAATTTGTAATTAGCACAGAACTATATCAAGATAGAAGGAAAGTGCGCGCCGATTAGTATGGGAACCGAGCGTGTAACATTTTGCGTAGGTAATTTGACGTCACAAGCATAATTTAGTGACGAGAAACATAATCCGCGCGAAATCGATTCGTCAACATTGACTAGCACGCGGCAGTTGTAATAATTTTGTATCGATTCAAAATATCGATAAGAACCGACAGAGAAATGAAAAATAGTCTTAAAAAAGTCTTAGTTTTTTTTACAGTATTTTTAGAAGGAAAGAACTCGTCGAGACTTTTAGTATGTTCACTCCCTGTTCGCTACTAGTCCGGGCTTGCAAGACTCTACTCGGTTGAAGCCAGGGCTGGGCCCGACGAGTTCCTGACCCGAGTAGAGGCCTGGACTAGAACGACCGGTATAACCCCGCTAAGCTATAGCTTCCAAGAAGCGTGGCTTACCGAAGATGCGCCAGGTATCGGTCCGATACAAAACAAAACGTGCTTTTACCTTGATGGAAGCTTCATCCGCCGTTGTCTCTCGGCCGGCGTCTAGACAGGGCGGCTTCGATATGTGTATTTGAATGTATGAGTATGGTGTGTGTGGGTGTCGAGGCCGTCGCGTGTCCTGGTGAACACTTCCTGGCTCCTGGATGATAGCTCACCACGTAAGCGCACCCGAATCCAAACTACCGACACTAAATTTATCACTTCAGTCTCCAAAACACTGGCAGGCAACAACAAAACTCCTCGATAGGAGCGCCTGGCCTTAATTATGAACTGATTCCAATTAACATAAATCAAATGTCCCGAATGCTTTCCCAAAAATCAAATACAAAATCAAAGCATGGGTGGTTCCCACCAACAAGGTCAAATTCTAGGTTATACTAACTAAAATGGCAGACGTCAAACGTCAAAAAGTGACGTGTTTAGGGGTTAGATATGGACTCTTTACGAAAACTCCTTGGTTACAAAAATATGTGTAATTCCGTGACAAAGGGTACAGGATGAGTGGCCGAACGAATGACAAGTCACATGCAAAATTAAAGATAGGTATTTTTCCCCAATAGGTGTCTGAGCAGCTGACGGCGTGTGTGGCGCATTGCTATGTAATAAGCGTAGGCGCTGCAGCTATTGATTCATGCTCGAACATGACGTGTCTTTTTCTTTGCCGATTATCAACCGAGTGATACCCGCGGTAAAAGACCGGTCCCGAACACTCCCTAAGCATCTTGAACAAATTTCTGAAGGTGTCTTCGTGGAAATGTATGGAACAAATCCGGCTGTATTTTGTAGGAAACCCTTTAATACGACCCGTTGCTTCAATTCATTTATTTTTAACATGCGGATCATTCGGAACCCTGAAATAAAATTGCAATTTAGAAGTAACCATAACCTGTTTGTTAATAATATTGATTTTCACTACGGACATCATATACCTACAACATTTCAAAATAACCCTCCTCTCCTTCGGCAATCAGTCAATAACACTGAAAATTCTATAGTTTTTAAACAGTCTAAACCTGAAGTTATAAAGCTCTTACTTTAAAAATGTCTTGCTCTCCATATAACCTTCGAACCCCCTTTTAACCCTCTAAGGGGATGAATACATACATACAAACATACAGGTCAAACTGAGAACCTCCTTTCTTTTTGAATTCGGTTAACAATGCCTTGCTCTCTATACGAACTTCGAAACCCCTTTTAACACTCTTAGGATGAATGAAAAAAATACGCTGAAATCTGTTTTGTAGTCTTTTAATAAACAGTCTAAGACCAAAGTTAAAAATATCTTACTTATTACTTTTCTCTCCATACAAACTTTGAACCCCCTTTAAGGGATGGACAAAAAAAAACTGAAATCAGTTTTGTAGTCTTTTTACATACCTACAGGCTAAGACCAAAGTCACAAATCTCTTACTATAGTATTTTCTTGCTTTCCATATAAACCTTGAATCCCGTTTTAACCCTCTTAGGGGTGGAATTTTTCGAAACCGCTAAAAGCACTTTTTTTATTCTAATAAGTAATCCTTCTACAACGTTTCAAGTCTCTAGCTTATAAAATTAGTTTCCCCCATACAAACTTTTCACATCTTTTTTACCCCCGTGGGGGTGGATTTTTCCAAAACGCTTTAAGGTTTTTATTTTGTATTAAAAGAAGTAATCTTTCTACAAAGTTTCAAGCTTCTCGCTCAAAAAATGAGATTTCTCCCATAATAACTTTGCACCCCTGTTGAGGGGTGGTATTTCCTAAAACACTGAAAATTCTTATTTTTGTATTTTAATATGTAATATTTCTGCAGTTTCAAGTCTCTAGCTCAAAAAATAAAGTTTCCCCCATACAAACTTTGCACCCTTATTTGACCCCCTCAGTGGATGAATTTTTATAACAACGCTAAATCATTTGTTTTGTTTTTTAGTAAGAAACCTCCATACAAAGATTCGAGTCTTTAACTTTCCAAATGAACGATTTCCATACAACGGTTCGACCCCTATTTCACCCCCTTAAGGGTTGAATTTCGAAAAATCCGTTCTTAGTACACGTCCACGTACTGTAAAGAATATATGTTCCAAATTTCATGCTTATATCTTTAGCGGTTTAGGCCGTGCGCTGTCTGTCAATCGGTCAGGAACGCAAGAGTAGATAATAATATATTATAAAAATAATTTATTGAATCAGGCGTTACTTTGCGGAAGTCCATGATATATTTATGATATATATATCTTTGCTATTCCGCTAAAAAAAAACGTGCTGGTCTATCAGTGAAGATAAGATAAAACTATTTGCGTATAAACATGCAAAAAATTACAGCAAACCACCACCAATATTGACAAAAATCTCCAAATAATAGCAAAGAAATATTGTTCTCGTAATATATTATAAAAAAGTAATTTTCATTTCTCTGCTTTTATAATCGATTTAACCGAGTAAGAAAATCACAGTGTACAGCACACTGGTACAGCACTAGTGACAGAAAAATGAATAAATCGACCATGAAGCGACTCGACAATTTGAATAGCCTATTTATACATCGCTGGTTTTGAACGCACGTCAAGTGTGTCTCATCAAACTAAAGCCGCAATGGAAAACTAGAGTTGGACATAATCTATTTTGATGAAAATAATACAGAGCAATAAATAAATTGTTTTTTTAATTAATAACAGGTATTTTAGGACAAATAGTACTTACCTATGATAGGAAATACCACGATTAACAGCTTCACCTTTTTTGGTGGTGTTTGAACAGCTCAGTATCGAACAACGAGTCATTTTGTGATTATAACCTGACGTCGCACGCGTTCCGAGGTCGGGAGCGGACTGAAGTTAGCGGCGAGCAAAGAAGTCCATCGGACTTACTTTTGCCACGCGAAGTACATACACTCTTTCCTTCTATCTTGATATACTTCTGTGGTAATTAACCTTTCCACAAATTTAACACGCATTTATTAAAGATATTGTATTTTAACGGTGTTATAGTGCAAGCTTCGAAGTATGTTTTTTTTTTGAAATCAGGTTTGCATTTTACTGTGAATAGCGATTAGGAAAAATTAAAAATATCACAATCATGATGAGATATCCACATTATGTGATTTTGCCCCAATTTGTCAGTACAACATGTAGAAGTCAGAATTGGGTGTAGCGTACAGACGTAACAACTGCAACTACATTTTCATTCAGTGTGGCCAGAAAGCAGCGAGAATTGCCGCATTTAAACGGTCCTGCGAAGCGGACTGCAAGATTGTTACTAACCGATGAGATAGGGCAAGACAGCACGTCTATCATGGGACGGCTGCGACATACTCTCGATTTTTCTCGCACTACACCTCTTGTTCTAAGTGTTCTAATAAGAGAGAGACGGATAGTGCGAGAAAATTCGAAAGCCCGCGCGCCGTCGCGTGATAGCCGTGCGCACACAAAAATCGAGAATATGTCACGGCCGTCTCATGATAGACGTGCTGTCTCACCCTATCTCATCGGTTAGTACCAATCTTGCAGTTCGCTTCGCAGGACCGTTTGGATGCGACAATTTTCACTTTCTTACTGTTAACTGGCCACACTGAATGAAATTGTAGTTGCAAAACACCGGTATATTTTTTTTACAAAATTACAGAGTCAAATATTAAAACAATATTCATTAGTATATATTTTTTAATTTTCGTTTAAATTCATTTGAATTAGCGAGAAAAAAACATTTGGCAGATTATGCCAATTCCATGGTCCAAATTGTGATTTTCATGCAATTAGTCGGACAACTCGTTTGACGGTTGGATCAGCAGCGCAACATGCATCCACACGATAGCAATTAGTCAGACTCTGGATAATTGGGGCTGACAAATCATGACATGTAGGTACCCCATGAGACAGTGCTTTGGTATGGCAATATCATTTTTACAAAATAGTATCCCTAAATTGCCACATTTTGTCAGAAATTGGGGCTGACAAATCAAAAGTGATAATTGTATGGTTGGTAGAGCCCATATGCTGTTGTGTGTTGGATCGATGGATCGACGCAAAACTGCTAAAATTTGATTGCAACTATGCAACAAATAGAGGATAAATCTGTAGAACCCTTCACTATGACAAATCACTTTGTGTGTATACCGCATAAAATAATATCATGTGACGCTCAAATGTTAAGATTTACCACATTATATTACTGAATTATGTATAATTTAAAAGCTTCCAATAAAGCAAAACCTATATAATGGGGTATACAGATTAAGTGTTTTTACCCCAATTTGTCAGCCCAATTTATCAGAATCTGACTAATTGCTATCGTGTGGATGCATGTGCCGATACCGATCCAACCGTCAAACGAGTTGTCCTACTAATTGCATGAAAATCACAATTTGGACCATGGAATTGGCATGAACTGCCAATTATTTTTTTTCTCACAAATTTCATTCAAATAAATTTAAACGAAAATTAAAAAATATATCCTAGAGTATTGTTTTAATATTTCACACTGTAATCTTGTAATTTTTTTTAAACAGGTGTTTTGTAACAACTTTTTCATTCAGTGTGGCCAGTTAACAGTAAGAAAGCGAAAATGGCCGCATTCAAACGGTCCTGCGAAGCTGACTGCAAGATTGTTACTAACCGATGAGATAGGGCGCGACAGCACGTCTATCATGAGACGGCCGTTACATACTCTCGATTTTTGCGTGCTGCACGGCTATGACGCGACGGCGCGCGAGCTTTCTGGATTTTTCTCGCACTATCCGTCTCTCTCTTACTAGAACACTTAGAACAAGAGGTATAGTGCGAAAAAAATCGAGAGTATGTCGCGGCCGTCCCATGTTGGACGTGCTGTCTTGCCCTATCTCATTGGTTAGTAACAATCTTGCAGCCCGCTTCGCAGGACCGTTTTGGGGCATCCAGATTATGTGATTTTACCCCAATTTGTCAGCCCAACATGTCGAAGTCATAATTGGACGTAGCGTACAGACGTAACAACTGCAACTACAATTTCATTCAGTGTGGCCAGTTAATAGTAAGAAAGCGAAAATTGCCGCATTCAAACGGTCCTGCGAAGCGGGCTGCAAGATTGTTACTAACCGATGAGATAGGGCAAGACAGCACGTCTAACATGGGACGGCCGCGACATACTCTCGATTTTTCTCGCACCATACCTCTTGTTCTAAGTGTTCTAATAAGAGAGAGACGGATAGTGCGAGAAAAATCGAGAGAGCTCGCGTGCCGTCGCGTGATAGCCGTGCAGCACACAAAAATCGAGAGTATGTAACGGCCGTCTCATGATAGACGTGCTGTCTCGCCCTATCTCATCGGTTAGTAACAATCTTGCAGTCCGCTTCGCAGGACCGTTTGAATGCGGCAATTTTCATTTCTTACTATTAACTGGCCACACTGAATGAAATTGTAGTAACGAAACACTAACAACACAATTTTATTGTAGTTGCAGTTGTTACGTCTGTACGCTACGTCCAATTATGACTTCGACATGTTGGGCTGACAAAT
The DNA here is from genome assembly GCA_947578815.1 of Epinotia ramella. Lineage (NCBI taxonomy): Eukaryota > Metazoa > Arthropoda > Insecta > Lepidoptera > Tortricidae > Epinotia > Epinotia ramella. Next base: position 61,477,782 of record OX388200.1, on the reverse strand, counting down.
TGGGGTAAAATCACATAATCTGGATGCCCCATAACCAAGGTACTCGTCCAAACAAAAGGCAAAAGTGATCGTTTTTACTACGCTTGATTGAGTAGCGTTTGTGTAACGGACCGCAATGATTCCCTTTCCCTTCCTTCCTTCCCTGCCAGTTCAAAATTCGAATTTTGACGGTTTGTACGGTTACGCTGTACACGTGTAGACAGACGCAAAGAGAATATAACCACTACGTTTGGACAGACGCTGTTTAGTCGTTGACTGCTTAGCTTACGAAGTGGTTTTCAATATTTTTCAATAATAAAGTGGTGTTTTAATTTAATTAAACGTCTTATGACCGGGAACCTAGTTACAAATCGTTATCACGGTGTTGAAAAGTAGGATAAACTAATTATATCTATGATAGATGTGTTGAGGTGAAAATGATTCGAGCAGCTCCGTTGATCGGGGCAAAGTCGAAGTCTGGTGCTCTACTTTCGAAGTGTGGAGCGACGCTGAACATGGCAGCTAATTTAAAAGTGGTGGTTCGCGTGCGGCCCTTGAACGAAAGGGAAAAAGCGGCTAACCATCGTGTGGTGGTGGATGTTGTTGATGACACCATGTTAGTTTTCGATCCGAAAGAAGAGATGCGTCCGTTTTTCCACAAGGGCGTCCAGCAGCCTACGAAGAATGTGATACGTCGAGCGAATAAGGAGTTGAAGTTTGTATTTGACCAAGTTTGCGGCCAAACAGCTAGTAATAAGGATATCTTCGAGTTGACTACTAAAGACGTGTTAGCGTCGTTGATGGAGGGGTATAACTGCTCGGTCTTCGTGTACGGTGCCACGGGTGCTGGCAAGACCTTTACCATGATAGGCAGTAAAGAGAACCCTGGCATAACATATTTGACGATGGAGCATCTTTTCGACACAATAAACTCGTTTGAGAGGGAAAGAGAGTTTGACATTGGAGTGTCTTACATTGAGGTGAGTAACATGTATAGTTTATGATTATAATTTTTCTCAATTTTTATGCCGGAATTTTAAATATTTTGGGATATTTTAAAAAGAGCATTTTGTGAAGTCATATTTTTTTCCGTGTTAACGGCGGTGGATCGAAAAAACTTGTCTATACTCGTTTGTTCAAGATGTGCTATTAAGTTGCGTGCGTATGATTGTGTTGGCAGCATTGGGACTCGTCTATACGAAGCTCACGTGTCAACGTCAACTAAACGTTCATTTAAATCAAAAGAGTCTTCCGCTAGTGTCAATATTTCAAATTCAAAGTTACCAAGCATAGACATTAATTTTTTCGATGGGAAAGATTTTACCCAATATAAACCCTTTATGGATTTATTTTCTGCAATTATTGATCAAAACAAAACCTTGTCAAATGTTCAGAAGTTATTTTATCTTCGAAAATACTTAAAGGATGATGCTTTATCAGTAATTATAAATTTGCCCATTGTGAATGAGTCATATCCAGAAGCAATAAAGCTGTTAAAACAAAGATTTCACAACAAACCGCGTCTTGTCACAAACCACATAAACATGTTGCTGGATATGCCTCAGATACAACGTGGCACTGCTGCTGCAATTCGTTCATTTGTGTCAGATGTTAGGCAGCAGTTGCATGGCCTTAAGAATTTAGAACAGCCCACCGATAGTTAGGACATGTTGATAATTGCAATTTTAAGCCGCAAATTGGATTCCTATACGAATCGGGCTTACCACCTCGATAAGGTGGATGTTGAAGGTATGCCTACAATAGAAGGTTTTTTATCTTATTTGGAAAAGCATGCTATGGTGCTAGAGGACAGCCCCCCATTGAAGGGCCCCTCTGCGCCTTCCTATGAAGGTAAGGCAAAGTTTAATTATTCAAAAGTGACAAATGTTACAGTTAAAAAAGGTTGCTTATATTGTGACAATATGGACCATGCTATATTCATGTGCCCAAAATTTAAAACAATTTCTGTAAAACAAAGAATACATTTTGTTAATTCTAACAAATTATGTACATTGTGTCTTCGTGACCACACTGACAAGTGTAGGTATGCATTTAAATGTAAAACCTGCAAGCAGTCTCACAACTCTCTTTTGCATGAGGATTCTAATCAAGAGCAGGCTGTTATATTGCATTCCAATAATCACTCAGTTAATAATATTTTATTACCTACTGTGCAGGTAAAAATCATTGACAAATTTGGTCATGAAATTTATGTCAAAGCACTTTTAGACAGTGCAAGCCAAGCAAATCTAATAAAAAAATTGCTGGTTGAGGAATTACATTTGACTCCAATGACTCAAAACACTAATATTATTGGTGTGGGCAACAACAATAATTTGATAAACCAAGCTGTAAAAATATCTTTGAACTCCATAGTTCATGATGTTAAATTTGATGTGTATTGTCACGTGGTAGATTCAATCACCACACAGTTGCCACAAAATTATTTTGATGTAAGTGAATTTGAAATTCCAAGTGGTATCCAATTGGCAGATGTAAACTTTAACATTCCCTCTGAAATTCCTCTATTGCTGGGTGCAGACCTGTACTTTAAATCATTGTTAGATGCCATGTTTCCTTAGGAAATGGGCTAGTTTTACAAAACACACTGTTTGGCTATGTCACGGGTGGTTCAATTGTATGTAAAACCAATATAAATCCAAATGCTCAGCTTGTTTCTAATCATGTAGTTCAGGTGCAAAATGATTGTAAATTGAATGAAATAATGGAGCAGTTTTGGTTGAGCGAAAGTCCCTGAAGTGTCAAATAAATTAAATTCTGAATTTCAGAAGGCTGAAGAGATTTTTAATGAGTCCGTAAGCTTGCAAGATAATCGGTTTTATGTTGATATGCCGCTTAAAGCTCCATTGAATGAACTGAATATTGGAGATTCCTTTTCAGCTGCGCTTCAGAGATTTTATGTGTTAGAGAAAAAGTTTCAGTCGCACCCAGAGTACTTTCAACAATATAAAAAAAATATTGGGGAATATATTTCGCTTGGACATGCTAAAATAGTCGACATTGGTAGTTATGATGTTTATAATGACCCAGTTTATTTTCTTTCGCATTTTGCAGTCAAAAATGAAAGTAGCAAAACAACGTCTTTTCGCGTTGTCTTTCATGGGTCTATGAAATCAAGGAATAACATTTCACTCAACCAGCTTATGTTAAATGGACCAATAGTCCAAAGTGAGTTATTTGATGTGCTCACATTATTCAGAACCTATCAATATACATTAATGTGTGATGTGCAAAAAATGTTTAGGCAGGTCCGCATAAACCCACATCATGCACCTCTACAGAATATTTTGTGGAGGGATGATCCAAGCAAACCTATAGTTTGTTTGCAGCTGCAAACCTTGACATACGGACTTAAGGCAAGTACATTTCTTAGCACAAGGTGTTTGCTTGAACTTGCTCTCCGCTATAAGGATCACTGGATCAGTTTCCACTAGCGGCTGATGCTTTAATGAATAATACCTATGTTGATGATATCATCTGTGGTACTGACAATATTGAAGAGCTTCAGGACCTGAAGCTGCAACTTGTAAGTTTGATGAAATTAGGTAGTTTTACCTTACACAAATGGTGTTCAAATAATATTGAAATATTAGAAAACTTACCTACAACTGAAAAATATTTAAAGACATTGGGATTAAAATACAATATAATAACAGATTCACTCATTTTTGAAGCTCCCCCTTTGGATTAAAAAAAATTGACAACCAAAAGAGAAATATAAGTTTCATAGGAAAAATGTTTGATCCTTTAGGATTGATTGGGCCGATAATAGTAACGGCTAAATTGTTTATGCAAACTTTATGGAGTTTGAAGGTTGATTGGGACTCTATATTGCCCATGAAACACTTAGATGCCTGGACAAAATTTGTAGAGAGTTTAAGCAAAATGAAACCAATCAGTACTCAAAGAAGTATTGTGACCGGTAATGAAGAAAAGGTAGAGCTACTAGGCTATTGTGATGCCTCGTTTAGGGCTATTGGTTGCTGTCTCTAGAGTTTTTCATAAGGATGGTAGTCACCGTAAATTTGCTGTGTTTGAAATCCCGCGTAGCACCGTTGAATAAGACTCTTACAATTCCGAATTTGGAGCTGAATAGTGCTCTCCTTCTCTCACACTTGGCACATAGAGTTTATAATTTAATGAAAAAACGATTTCCCCTTGATGTTATTTTACACTCGGATTCTCAAATTGTGCTAGCATGGCTAGATGCTATAGATATTAAGAGAGGCGTTTACGTCTCAAATAGAGTTAGAGAAATTATTAGTCTAACTAAAGACTATACCTGGACCTATGTCAAGAGTGCAGAAAACGCTGCTGACATTTTGTCGCGCGGAACTGTTCCTCATAAATTAAATGAGAACAAATTATGGTGGCATGGCCCGCCGCACTTATCTGATAGAAAATATGAGCATGTCATTTATGACGCTAGAGCACCTTTCAAAAAAGATATCTTGAATGATAATGATGACATTTCCGTTAAACAGCAAGTTGCTGAAGTCTGTAACGTAGGACAGTCGCCATCAGATATATTGTAGCGGGCTAGGTACTCAAATAATTCGGAGCAGCATTACTTTTCAATAAATTTGTTACTCTAGTTATGGTCAATAACATCGGAACATGCTATTTGTCATAAATATAAGAACAGCAACTTTTCCATAAATTCGTTACACTCGTTATGATCAATAACATCAGAACATGCAATTTGTCATAAATATGAGAGCAGCGACTTTTCAATCAATTCGTTACACTAGTTGTGATCAATAACATCAGAACATGCAATTTGTCATAAATATGAGAGCAGCGACTTTTCAATCAATTCGTTACACTAGTTGTGATCAATAACATCAGAACATGCAATTTGTCATAAATATAAGAGCAGCGACTTTTCAATAAATTCGGAACATATAACGAGGTAAATATATTAGAAAGCATAGAACGTCAAAGGTATCTACGCAGTCATAATGATCATAAAGATCGGAACATTTATGGAAAATATACCTTAAGTCTGTATCACACAGTTTAAATTCGTTACCATATTATTCATGTCGATCTTTGGCATGACGTATGGGGTATATTTATGTTTTGTTTGGAATTCGAATACTCGTGTTCAACTGATAAGATTTTATTTTAAAACTTTTACTTTAATAGTGGTTTATGGCCGCGGCTACGCTGCGAGAAACAGAATTAGATTTCCGTCAGCTCATAAGTGAAATAAAAAGTATCCTTATTAGGTATTTCCCGTTCCAGGACGTCATACTTTAAAAATGAAAACCGGACAAGTGCGAGTCGGACTCGCTCACGAAGGATTCCGTATCTATAAAAACGGCAAAAAAATCACGTTTGTTGTATGGCAGCCCCCTTAAATATTTATTTTATTCTGTTTTTAGGGTTCCGTACCAAAAAAGGTAAAAAAGGAACCCTTATGGTGCGACTCCGTCCGTCTGTCTGTCTGTCTGTCTGTCTGTCACAAAGTAAAATATCTCACGAACTACTTAAGCTATCAATTTGAAATTTGGAATGGTTTTAAATGCGAGTTATCCACGTGCATTTAGTTTGTTAACCATTTACATATAATTTTAAATTATTATTGTGTAATATTATTATTATTTTATTGTAAATTACCGTTTGACATGTAAAAGTGCCATTGTGGCCTATTTGGCATGGAAAATGAGATATTTAAATATACATTTTCTATGAAAAATTACGAATATGAGGAGGGGGCAAAAAAAAACAACTATTAGGTCAAGTGGGATATCATATGAAAGGGCATAAGTTGCATTTTTGGAAACCGTTTTTCTTTTTTTTCTACATTAGTAAATGTAAAAAAAATATACCATCCCCCCCTTATCTCCAAAGTTATCCAAGCGAAAATTTTTAAATACTTACTTGTGATTAAGATAAACATAAATATTACTGGAAAAGTATAACTTGTATTTTTTGTTTTATTTTCAAAAATCATTTCCTAGTTAAGTTAGCAATTTAATCGACTTTTTAAGTATTTTGTTTTGAAATTCCTATAACTCTAATAGAAGTACTCTCTTTCAAATAAAAATTAAAAAAATCGAGATCGGTTCACGTGATAAACAATAATCGCTAAAACACCAACATACATACTAAGCTGATTGCCCTTGCACGTCAGTACCAAATGGGGGCGATAGATGGCGCTGACCCCATTCCTACTTCGCGCTGTTAAGATTTTTCTAGAATGAATGGGGTTAGGACGGGTATATTTCAATAGCAGTGGCCCGTTTCACGAAGCAACAAGTTACAATTTTACAAGTCTAAACTAGCAACATGGGTTGAAAAAGTCACTACAAGCGTTTCTCGAAACTACTTTTCTACAAATTGTAAAACTCAAGTTACACTTGTAAATTTTGAACCACAGACATTTTTTATTATTTTATTGTTTGAAATTGCTTAAATCGAACTAACGTTACTCCAACATTTTGTTAAATTGTCAACTTGTATTGGTCACATTGTAAAAAAAACTACCTAGCTTCCGAGCTAAGTAAACTTGTAAATTGTTCTGTTCTGTTCTGTATATACATTTTATTCGAGCAAAATGTGGCATTCGTGGGACTCTACTGATGACGAAGATAATGATGCGGCTTCTAGTAGCTTCCACCAGCGGTTACCAAGAATTTTCCGGACCAGAATGAATACTGGGTTCCAAACAGAGTATAAATTCGACGAAATATTTTTTTTTTTGCAAAATTATTCATGTATTCACTTCTACCGGCACTCCCGGAGTGCAACCCGGTCTTTTTTATGTTGCTTTCTATACCTTATGGTGTGTACAGTCGCCATCAGATATATCGTAGCGGCCAAAGTGATCACAAATATCTGAACACGTCTCTAATGCCTCGGCAATATCTCAATAGGCAATATATATATATCTGATGGCGACTGTACTTATATCTAGTACTATCAAGTACTATTTTAAAATAATAGAGAAAAGGCAATCTCGGGTGCCGGAACATAAATAAACTACACAATAATAGTTTTCTTCTTTTTAAAACTTTATAATTATAACAGTCACGTACATAGACAATAATAAACAAACGTGAAAACCATGTCAAAACATCAACTTTTTTTTTTTATATATGGACGTGACAGAGACTTGTTAAATCGAGATATCATTTACTTGTAATCGAGAATACGTACAATTTTATTATTCTACCATGGAAGGCAACCATCGAGAAACACCTGTACTTTAAATAGTAACTTTATGTTCTTGTTACTTGTTCGATTGTAGTTTGTAACTTGTAGCTTCGTGAAACGGGCCACAGGTCAAAAAAATATCGTAATTCAATTGTCTTGGTAGTTCGATGGTCTTGGTGTAAAAGTGATTCGTTGTTTGAAATTGATTTGTTGGGTTAAATTAAAATAAGTAATGTAACAAACATTGGGACATTCACTTTACCTTGAGTTAATTGATAGTTTGTACATGTACGGAACCCTCGGTGCGCGAGTCAGACTGGCACTTGACCGGTGTTTTAGTATTTGTTGTTATAGGGGCAACAGAAATATATCATCTGTGAAAATTTCAACTGTCTAACTATCACGGTTCATGAGATACAGCCTGGTGACATGACAGACGGACAGACAGACAGACAGTCAGACCGACATACAGACAGACAAACGGCAGGTAGGTTCGGTCATAACTCATAAGCTATCTTTTCCGGCCTCCAAAAACATTTAGTGTCCACTGGTATTTTTTTTGTATTCTTTATAATAATTTAGAAAATTTCTATATTTCGTTTCAACTTTAAGACTGCACCGAGCGAAATGTGCCAAAAAGGCAGTGGCCGTTAAGTAGATAGCGTCAACAGTATTTGCTTAATCCGTTTATAAACTGTACATTTAGCACTTCGAAGAATGTGTTAACAATTTCACCGTGGAAAAAGCTTAAGATTATTCATATTTTACCCTACACAACAAAGTAAAGTTGGACGAAAACTGTAAAATCGTAAGCAGGCGTTAAGTGTTTTTTTAAACTTTAACAGTGGAAATCTATCCTGATTTTCAGTTCAAACGAAACATGAATGTTTATATCATAATTTGTCCGCATCAAATAATTAAAATTATTATCTTGTAATTAAGGTCCAGATTTATCAAAAGGCGCTTTAAATTCGCCATACATTTTCACTATGGCGGCCGCGCGCCGATCTAAATACGCATTCCCCGCGCTCTGTAGCTCAGTCGCCCGCGGGCGTTCAGAGCGAGTTCACGTCACTTTGCAGAACGACCTACCGATCGCGTCGTCGTGTACTCGCACGCACACCGGCAATACGGTGTAAGTGTATTTTTGAGTTTTATATTTATTGTTTGTATTACTTGAGATTAAATTAATACTATAATTGAATTGTTTCAGTAACATGGGAAAACGTAAAGACAAATGTTATACATTAAAAAAAAACGCTATCGAGGCGAAAAAAAATATTTTTTTGGAAAAAAACTAAAGATGAATACGATTTTAAATTAAAAACACGAATTGGTTCTTTCAAGCCCAACGACAACATCATATACTTAGTACAAAGAAAAACATGCATATTTACTGTTTGGACAAATGTGGATAGGAAGATGAAATGAAATGGAAAATAAATTAATAAAGTTTTAGTTTCATTGTATTCTTCCAGAATTAATAAAACAGATGGAATTTAAGGAACACGACTATATTCTGGAAGCAATCGAAAGGAGAAATAAAAAAAATCGGCCAAGCGCATGTCGGGCCACGCGCAGTGTAGGGTTCCGTAGTTGCCTGTCTTTCTTAGTTACATCGACACACGCGCGCCAACTATGTAAATGGTTTCGTCGGCCTAATTTGTACGAAAGTTGGCCTTCCTAAGTACATTTTAAGTGGGTCGATTATTACTCGGTAACTAGTTATGCCTACTTAGCCGTGATAGTTTTCCTTTTAAATTTATGTTGACTACGGAACCCTAAAAAGGAAACAAGCGGATACTAGATGAAACTACCAGAGAAGCAAATGAAAAAGGAAAAAAAAGAAGTAACGACAAGTGTCTGGTTGCCTGGAAGAGATCGCTTATTAGAGATACTACCGCCTGAAGATTACCATTTAACATGCTCTTTTAGGGATCCGTAGCCAAATGGCAAAAAACGGAACCCTTATAAATTCGTCATGTCTGTCTGTCTGTCCGTCCGTATGTCACAGGCATTTTACTCGAAAACTATAAGGTGTATTTGAATAAAATTTTCAGGATAGGTGTATTTTGTTAATCGCTACATAGTTTTGTAAGTAAATACTAAAAAAAAAATTTTATAGGGGTGCACTTCATACATAAAACTGAAAGTCAAATTTTTTTTTTTCATTACACGCCCACCTGTGGCACATCAATCGATAGGCCTTTCAAAATAAATATAAGGTTTCTCCGCAATTAATTGATTAAGTGAGAGTGAGTCGGAGATAATCTTCTCGACAGTCACTAAAATTGTGTCCCCCCCCCCCCCCTCTAATTTTTGAGCCGTGTATTTTAAAAATATGAAAAAAACATGCTCATAGGGCTTATTAGATTCTCTCAGCGAAAATTGTTTTGAACAAGATCGGTTCAAAAGTTTTTGAGATATTTCTAAAAAACTGCCTTCCTTAAAGAAAAGGACGTAAGTCCCATAAGATTTCAGTAACGATACGACCTTTTTAATAGGCACGGAACCCTCGTTGTGCGTGGTCCGACACGCACTTGGCCGCTTTTAGATTTAAGTATCATATTGTATTCTATCCTATTTTCTCTCTTCCATCAATAAAGTCTATGTACAAATCGTAACAAATATCTTTTCATCACGCTTGCTCGTAAAGGCTCTTATTGTACGCAGGCTTATAGAGCCGATTAGCTGCGTTACCTTCCGGGAGTTATGGATTTTTATCCATATAGTCGGATGGTTGGCCGCGCGCGACGCCTACCGCGAACCGAACACGAAGTATCTCCCTCTCTGTCGCTCGAATATGCAAGTACAACAGAGAGGCAGATGTATATATCGTTTTCGGTTCGCGGTTCAGTGCGGTTGTATGAAACATAGGTTTTTCTGCCTTTTGTAGTTATTTATTTCCTCGCAAATGTGATGAAAAACATTGTGTATAAGTAACAATAACACAACACGGGCGTAAGAATATTACAAACTCGAGTCATCAAAAGCCCTCCCTTCCGCCTTCGGCTATGCTTATGCTAGCCGCACACACGCATTATTATTGTCAATAATAGGGGTATTAGCGGACAATCTTACACAAATCGACTTAGTCCCAAACTAAGCAAAGCTTGTACTCCAGGCAAAATACGGTTTTGAAAAACATTAATTTATAATAGCGTTTTTTTTGTTGATTTCATTTGAAAATGTTATTCTAAGATGAAATCATCTCAGTCAAGAATCCGACAAACTTTAGTAATTATGTAGATTTAAATGAAGGATGCATTATCTTTTTTTGTACGATTTATCTTGAATATTATAGAGCAAATGTAAATGAACCAAAATAAAGACAAAAACATTTATTAATATTTTTACTGACTTTTCAGAAGCCAGTTAACTTATCATTTTTTCGATGTCTGAAATTTTGTCGGATTTTGTCGCTGGGTAACTATTTCATTGATAATATATCCGTTACACATAAAAAATAAGCTATTATAAATTATTTACAATATTATCATTTTTTCCATACAAGTTGTCAGTTAATTGCCTGGACTATTGTACTATGGGTACTAGCCGACGATAAACATACTTAATAAACAAATACTTAAATACATAGAAAACATCCATGACTCAGGAACAAATATTCGTGCTCATCATACAAGTAAATGCCCTTAACGGGATTCGAACCCAGCACCTCTTGCTTCGTAGGCAGCAGGGTCACTACCAACTAGGCTAAAGCAGTCGTCAATAATATTGCGCGTGTTTGGGTCGTATTGTCATATTTTTTTAGTTTTAGTTTGATTTTTTTTTTAATAGGGGGAGGGGGGTAATTGCCAATATTATTGTATGTTTGCGAGTGGTATTGCAATATTTTGAGCCTGTTTTTAATAAATAATGTGCAATAATAATTTTGACATGTAATATTTCTTATTGGACGTATAATGTATTTAAATCATTTTAATAAATATTGGAAAAAATATTGTGCAGTATGCGGGGCCTAATATTGATAGTAGTATAGTTTGCATATAATATTGCGTGTGTGCGGCTAGCCATAGACTCGCTAGTTAAACAATGTACGGTCGAGGAAATTGAATGTTTGGCACATGTCAACTCTATTAGAATGACGTTAAGGTCCAAAAGTGCTAAACATTCAATTTCCTCGACTGTACTATTATAGATCCATCGAATTTGTAAAATGATTACGTAGATGTACCTACTACATAAATAACAGTTGTAGTATACAAGTAAGAACAATTACGTAAACAGATATACGTTTAAGTATAGTTATAATAATCCAAAAAATATGCATAAATATATCTATATTTTTACCAAGATAGGTAAGGTACCTACCTACATACAAGCAATCTACTTACATGTAGATATATTTGTTTTGAGTATGTAGATGTGTATACATTACACACCTAAATACTGAAAAGAAACTACTTAAAAATTGCTTAATATATAATTAAGTTTCATAATTTGGAGTCCAGTATTTATAATGTTCATTAATCCGAGTACGTGTTCAAAAGACATTTTACAAGTAACTCTTAACAACAAAAATATTACTTACGGTCTTTTGCGTTCGGCCGGCCGGTCAAGCTAGACACTCGCCGTTGACAGTTGACACATCTAGCGAAAAACCTAAACAGCGCCCGCGTCTTACGCTCGGTGCAGTCTTAATGAAAAAAAAGAAGTGGTAGAGCCTAATTTTTTATTTTATTATAATGTGTAATGTTGTACGGCTCAAAGCTAAAGTCAAAATTATTTGCAAGTAACGTCTACTAATTTTTTTATTAACCCTCAAAAAAAATTCAAGAAATTTTAATAATTTCAATCAATAAATTCGTCTTCATTTACAAGTCTTGCTCGAATTGACGGCCTTCATAACGAATGCACGCATCTGTTTCTGATTTCAACTGTGGTTGTTCGTAAACGAATTTCCTCTTTAATAACGACGAATGCCGCCTGTATCCGTTGGGATAAATCTTTTCTAGATTCGACTTCCGTTGCGTAGACAAGTTCTTTTGCGCGTCCCCAGATGTAAAAGACGAACGGAGTTACGAACGAGTTGTTAGTCCTCGAGAACGTGGAGGCCATAGAATAATCCACGAATTTGGGAAAGTATTGTCCAGGTGCTCCCTGACTGTTAGCCTCCAGTGCGCATGACAACCGTCTTGTTGAAACCCGCCTATCTTCATCAAAATGCGGCACATCAGCTAGCAATTCAGGCAGTTCATTTTTCAAATATCAAGGTAGTTATCTCCGTTTAGATTATGACTCCAATGACTCCTGCAAACATTGACGCTGTATCTCCTCTGAAAACATCTCTGTCTTTTTACTCGTGGGTTTTCATCTTGCGGTGCCCAGTGGTGCAGATTATGAACATTAAGAATCCCTTCATTTGTAAATTTGGACTCATCTGTCCACAGAACACTTTTTTAAAAGTCGCGATCGTCTAAGTCTTTATGCAGCAAAAAACGACAGAACCGGGACACGTTTCCCTAAGTCGTTCTTTTCAAGACCTGTATGCAATGAATAAAATACGCATAATAATTTTCAAGATTCTTTTTAATTTTAACTACATGAATCGGATTACGATTTGCATTACATGTAAACCTCTTTTTAGTGTGTACGGGTTAATAAAACATAGCAGATTTTATTCAAAAATGAAATACCTTGTGCTGGAGTGTAATGAAAAGCGTGTTTGTTACTTTGGCGAAGAACTTTTCACACCTTCCAGAAAGAAATTTCATGTAAAGCAGCAATTTTTCTTATGCTTCTAGTCGGGTCTTCCTCCAACAGTGCCAACATTTGCTCATCGACTTCAACATTGTGTCGCACCACAATTCCTCTTACTTCATTGATGTTCAAATTCCCAGTTTCACGTAAGCGTCGGTAAGTGTTTTGAAACGTGTTGCGGGTTGGTAAGCGTCTATTAGGGAATCGTTCCTGGTAGATTCTTTGCGCAGCTCGTGCAACACCATTAGCTTTTCCGTATGCCATCAAAATGTCCGCATATTCTTCATTCGTGAATGTAGCCATTATCAAATTACCAAAACTCAACAATAACAACATTAACAGAAACAGTAACAAAACCGACAAAACTTTTTAAGATTAGAAGAGTGAAAGTTCGTGGCATTGCGTTTTTTTTAATGAATTGTCTCAATTACTAGCTGTTGTGCCAACAGGCCAATCGTGATTCAGAAAAAAAAAAGGTTGGCCTGCAAACAGGAATCTGGACAATGTTTTCAGAAATTCATAAAGATTTATCCCACCGGATACAGACAGCATTCATCGTGACGTTCGTAGTTATTAAAGAGGAAATTTTCTGTTTCATTGCATGTTTTTATTCACCTTACTCATAATACTTAAATTAAGACCTCTCAATAGGAATATATTTGACATTATGCAGTAATATAGTAACGAATTTAAACTGTGTGATACAGACTTAAGGTATATTTTCCATAAATGTTCCGATCTTTATGATCATCCTGACTGCGTAGATACCTTTGACGTTCTATGCTTTCTGATATATTTACCTCGTTATATGTTACGAATTTATTGAAAAGTTGCTGCTCTTATATTTATGACGAATTGCATGTTCTGATGTTATTGATCATAACTAGTGTAACGAATGTATTGAAAAGTTGCTGCTCTTATATTTATGACAAATTGCTTGTTCTGATGTTATTGATCAAAACGAGTGTAACGAATTTATTGCAAAATCGCTGCTCTTATATTTATGACAAATTGCATGTTCTGATGTTATTGACCATAACTAGTGTAACGAATTTATGGAAAAGTTGCTGTTCTTATATTTATGACAAATAGCATGTTCCGATGTTATTGACCATAAGTCCATAACTAGAGTAACGAATTTATTGAAAAGTAATGCTGCTCCGAATTATTTGAGTACCTAGCCCGCTACAATATATCTGATGGCGACTGGACAATTAAATACTGGGAATGAATTATTTCACAGATATTCGAATTTTTACAAATTGAGGAGAATTGTTGCTCTACTTTTAAGATTTAAAAATAATATATCAAATCCAAATAATAAATTGATAGGCTCCATAACGCCTCAAGAGTTGCACAATTCTCAGATTTTAATTTTACGACATGCCCAAGGCACTAATTTTTTCAAAGAAATTGAAACACTGACCTTAGGTAAGCCTAATTTGAGTGGGTTGCATCTTTTCATAGATCACCATAAATTGCTTAGAGTGGGAGGCAGGTTAAATAATGCCACAAACTTACCTTATAATAAAAAGCATCCCATACTTTTACCTAAATCGGATTTTTTAACCCACATGCTCATTGAAACTGAACATTTAAGGCTCTTACACGCTGGGGCTAAATTAGTTCTCAGTTAATTATCACAAAGTTATTGGCTCGTTGGTGGAATTCGTGAAGTAAAGAAGGTACTGCACAAGTGTGTTAGATGCTTCCGGACCAAAGCTGATGCTGCTAAACAACTTATAGGTTCTCTACCTCGTGATAGAGTAACTCCGTCAAGGCCGTTCGAGGTTACGGGTATTGATTTTTGTGGTCATTTTGATATTAAGGTAGCTAGAATTCGTAAACCTTTAATTAAAAAAGCGTACATGGCTATATTTGTATGCTTCTCTACCAAAGCTATACACGTAGAGTTAGTGAGTGACCTTACCACGGACACATTTTTAGCATGTCTTCGCCGATTTATATCCAGACGGGGAATGCCAACAAAAATTTATTGTGATAATGCGAAAACCTTTAAAGGCGCATCTAACTATTTAAACGACTTGTATAAATTGCATTCATCAAAAAATAACTTAGATGCAATTGATTATTTTTGCTGCGACAAAATGATTCAATTTAAATATATTCCTAGTTATAGCCCAGAATTCGGAGGATTATGGGAGGCCGGGGTTAAAAGTGTGAAATATCACCTAAATAGAGTTATAGGCAATACTTGCCTCACATTTGAAGAGCTTTATACTGTCATTGCAAAAATAGAAGCTATCTTGAATTCTAGGCCTTTGCTTCCTATGAGCTCTGATATATCTGATTTGAGTTATCTTACTCCATCTCATTTTTTAATAGGTTGTCCGTTAACTAGTCTTCCTGAACCGGATTTTACAGAAACTAAAATCAATAGGCTTAAATTTTGGCAAATTTGCATTAAAATGAAACAAGAGTTCTGGAAGGTCTGGAGCAGCGACTACTTAACGCAATTGCAAAACAGGCCAAAATGGAAGGTGACTTAGTCATTGTTAAGCAAACCAATGTCCCTTCAATGAACTGGCCCATGGGGCGCATTGTAAAAACTTTTCCTGGTTCTGATAATAAAGTAAGAGTGGCTGAAGTAAAGCTGGCGAATAATAAAACGTACACTCGTTCTCATAAAAAATAATGCCCACTACCCCTTGAACAACAAAGTTAATAAAAATATTAACTTTTAAATAAAGTCATCTTTTCTAAAAAATAAAACAAAGTCAACTTAAATAATTTTATTCTTGACAGCTTTGCCCGGCCAACTATGTTCAATACATGAACATAAAAGTAAAAATAATAATTAAAATAAATAAAATAGATTTAATAATGTTAGTATAAATAAATAAGATTAATATCCATACCCCGGGGTTTTGGGTGCGGGAATAACTTGAGAAAGAGTAGAGATAAACAGATAGGTTATATTGACAAATAATCATATTGTGCCTAATGAATAAATACCTTCCTGCGAATTGTAAACAAACTACAATTTAATTTTAACTTAAGTAGCAGGGACTTTAGCATTTCTACCAAGCCCTTCGAGATAATAATAAAAATAATGTTAATTAATTACCTGCCGTCAATTAGTATTTAACACGATTTTCAAAATAAACAATTAATATTTTTTCTATATTTGGAACAGTTAAGCTTCGGCGTCTAGCTGTAAATATCCATTTCAACAAACTAAACGATCTTTCTACGTCGGCAGTCGTAATAGGTGCAAATTTAAATTTTTTGAAGAAGTCAATTGTTGCACGATGATGATGGTAGATGTTATCCACGGCTTCGTAAGCGTACCTAGTTAAATGAAATATTTTCAAATAAATCAATAATTGAACGTATGTTTTTTTTGTATTTTTTTATCAATTAATTATTCAGTAGGTAATAATTAATTCGTAATTCTGTTATTTAATTCATACCTATTCTTTGGCTTATGTCATTCATTCCCGCACCCAAAACCCCGGGGTATGTTAATATCACAGAGAAATATCTGTGTAAAAGAAGGCTAATTAGCATGTATCAAAACGCATTTATTTTATGTAACTAGCAACACTGTTACTTTTCACCCTCTCATTCTGATCTTTGATCATGGCAGCTGTGCTGCTCTAAAATTTAGTTTATTTCTATTGAATAAACGTCTTTTTACTAGTTAAAGCATGTTTTTATGGCCCCATGGGCCAGTTCATTGAAGGGCATTGGTTTGCTTAACAATGACTAAGTCACCTTCCTTTAAATTGTTACAATCATATTTCCATTTTGGCCTGTTTTGCAATTGCGTTAAGTAGTCGCTGCTCCAGACCTTCCAGAACTCTTGTTTAATTTTAATGCAAATTTGCCAAAATTTAAGCCTATTGATTTTAGTTTCTGTAAAATCCGGTTCGAAGGACCACTTAGCATGTTGAATAAAAACATGCTTTAACTAGTAAAAAGACGTTTATTCAATAGAAATAAACTAAATTTTAGAGCAGCACAGCTGCCATGATCGAAGATCAGAATGAGAGGGTGAAAAGTAACAGTGTTGCTAGTTACATAAAATAAATGCGTTTTGATACATGCAAATTAGCCTACTTTTACACAGATATTTCTCTGTGATATTAATCTTATTTATTTATACTAACATTATTAAATCTATTTTATTTATTTTAATTATTATTTTTACTTTTATGTTCATGTATTGAACAACATTGTTTTCTGTGGTGATGATACACATTCCAAAGATTATGCTCATCATGTATCTGGGCACTTGTCATTTAATTTCAACTTGAGAACTGCTCAGTTATGATACTTATGCATGCTTAAAAAATACCAGATGAAAATAAATGATCTGAATAATATTAATAACAAAATAATTTAGTTCCTGAAGTATCTTTGGACATATTTGTGTAATGTAGAGCCTGGCCCTCATAGCACCATCTTGCCATCTTGTGTTGATAATCAACGAGTACTCAGCAACCGTATTTACTAGTAGACCCAGAATAATAACTGAATATTGTCATTGTCAGGTAACAATTTTAGTTGCCATTTGGCATTAAGTCCACCATTTGTACATTTCTGTGTTTTGTGTAATAAAATTTAAACAATAAATAACATTGTCAATTTGGTGTATGTATATTAACTACACTTGAACTGAAGACGGAACTTGATGGCAGAATATTCTTATGCCGGCTGTACACATTGGGCCAACGTTGGCGAGTGAGCAGGATGCAGCTATGTAAATGAATGACATCGAATTATAGCCCTTTCCCTCTAACGCATAGCTGCATCCTGCTCACGCGCCAACATTGGCCCAATGTGTACAGCTGGCTTTAGAAAGAGTATGATGTCAAGACACTGGGTATTGGGGTATGACTATGACATAAAGCAAGGACAAGAATGAGGACATTCAAATCTACTTACAAACTAGATATTGGAGTGTATGTATAATGGTTTGACCACAACGGCGGTCGCAGCAGCACCCATGCGCTATAAGTGGGATTGAGATATTAGAGTGCCTTCTCACTTCCACGTTTCGCTCACTGTTGCCTCCGCCATTGCTGCTGGAATTCGTGGCGTACCCCTAACTGTACTAATATTTTCAGGTCTACAACGAAAATGTATTTGACCTCCTGACACCCTCTAAAACCCCACTCCAAATACGAGAGGATTCAAAGTATGGAGTCACGGTTGCCGGTCTGACATTAGAGAAAATCAACACGGCCAGAGAGTTGCTGAATATGCTAGAGAACGGCAACAAAAACCGCACACAGTATCCAACTGATGCCAATGCGGAAAGCTCTAGGAGTCATGCAGTTTTTCAGGTAATTTTCTTGGCCTGTGTTCCTGAAACACCAGTCAGAAATTAGAAAAAAACAAAAAGAAAACATTTATTCGTGGACAAAACAATGGGTATAAAAAACAAAACAAAAGTAGCAGGGTCCACGAAAAGGCCCCGACTCAGCATGGTGCTAACCTAGAAGGCCAGTGCTGGTCTTCCGTCAATTTTTAATTAGATATATGGGCTTCATAAATATAACGTTTTTAGCCCAAAATATATACGAATTTTGGGGTCATGATCAAGGATGTTAAAGAATTAAGTACATAGATGCTTGTATTGAAAGACTTTTCCCATGAGACCAGCCAATTAATCACAAAGAAATCAGTAACTGTCATACATGAACTCTCAATTAACTAATAATGAACAACTTAAAAAGTTGAAAGACCCTCAGCAATCTTGAAGGTAGGGACCTCTCCACCTTATGGCTGCGTATCGACAACGCTGACCATCCCCGTGTCTATTCGTGCCTATACAGGTCCCATAGTGGTGATGCCGAAACTGACCGACTCATTGAGCAGATCCAAACGGCGCAGACTCTGTGCAGCAGCAGATCCCATCCGTTGAGATTATTGTACTTGGTGATTTTAATGCCCACAACGCCGAATGGCTCGGCTCTAGCAAGACTGATCATGCGGGTAGATCTGTTTTTGACTTTGCTCTGGCATATGGCTTGACACAATTGGTTACTGCGCCTACGCGAATCCCAGATGTGGAAGGCCAGGAACCTTCCCTGTTGGACCTTCTGCTGACCTCTCATCCGGTTGACTACCATGTATCCGTTGAAGCCCCACTCGGTTCTTCGGATCATTGCTTGATCCGGAGTACGGTGCCACTCGCGTGCCCGCCGCGTCGGCGAGTTGCTTGTGGCCGCCGTGTGTGGCACTATAGGTCAGCAGATTGGGACGAGATGCGGTCCTTCTTGGCATCTTACCCTTGGGGGCAGGTTTGCTTCACGCCGGATGATCCCAACGTCGTTGCTGATTCTGTTGCTGACGTGGTACTGCAGGGAATGGAGCTTTTCATTCCTTCCTCTGTGGTCCCTGTTGGTGGCAAATCCCAACCCTGGTTTGGTCGCTTCTGCAAAATGGCCTCTCGCCGAAAGCATGAATGTTACCAAGCCTGGGTAGACGCAGCGGCAGTACGGGATGAAAAGACTAGCGTATTAAAAAAGGAGTTTAACTTTGCCTCCAGGTCCTTCAAAAGAGATATTGCCAGAGCAAAGTCGCTGCATATTGGTAGAATTGGTGAGAAATTAGAGCGCCTCCCGTCGGGAACTCGTGCGTTCTGGTCTCTTGCCAAAGCTATCCAGGGGAATTTCTGCACGCCATCTTTTCCGCCTCTGCACATGGATAACGATTCATTGGCCCACGACGCAAAAGACAAAGCCGATCTTCTGGGTAAACTCTTTGCGTCCAACTCGACTTTGGATGACGGGGGAAACGCGCCGCCGACCATTCCGCGGTGCGAGAGCTGTATGCCGGATATCCGGTTCAACCAAAGCTCGGTGCGTAAAGCTCTTCTTTCCCTCGACACTCATAAGTCGAGTGGGCCTGATGGAATCCCTGCAATTGTGCTGAAGAGGTGTGCTCCCGAGTTGGCTCCGGTCTTAACGCGTCTCTTTCAGCTCTCTTATTCTTCTGGCGTAGTCCCGACCTCGTGGAAGTCAGCTTTGGTGCATCCGATCCCTAAAAAAGGCGACCGCTCAAACCCGTCCAACTACAGGCCAATAGCTGTTACCTCCCTTCTCTCGAAGATAATGGAGTCCATTATCAACTGCCAGCTTCTCGGTACATAGAGGACCACCAGTTGCTTAGCGATCGACAATACGGTTTCCGTAGAGGCCGCTCGGCTGGTGATCTTCTAGTCTACCTGTCACATCGTTGGGCACAGGCGATCGAGACTAAGGGTGAAGCATTGGCTGTTAGTTTGGATATAGCGAAGGCCTTTGATCGGGTTTGGCTCAAAGCACTTCTTTCGAAGCTACCATCCTATGGGCTTCCCGAGCGATTATGTGCATGGGTCAGTAGCTTTCTAGCAGACAGAAGCATTAAGGTCGTAGTTGACGGGGAATGCTCCGACTCCATGTCTGTGAATGCTGGTGTCCCCCAAGGTTGTGTGCTATCGCCCACGCTATTCCTTATGCATATCAATGACATGCTGCAAATCAGCGGAATTCACTGTTATGCTGATGATAGTACAGGTGATGCCTCTTACACCGGCCGTACCAATATCTCTCGGGAAATCGTCATCGAGAACCGGAACAAACTTGTGTCTGAAATTGAGACTTCCCTAAGTGAAATCTCTGAATGGGGTCGACTTAACTTAGTCCGTTTTAACCCTACCAAGACACAGGTTTGCGCGTTTACCGCAAAAAAGTTAAAGTTCGACGTGTCACCTTGTTTTGAGAGCACTCCCCTGACTGCCGCAGCCAGTATCGGAATCCTTGGCGTCGACATTTCGAGTGAAGTCCAGTTCCGCGGCCATTTAGAGGGTAAGGCCAAATTAGCCTCAAAAAAGCTCGGTGTGCTCAATAGATC
Source organism: Epinotia ramella (assembly GCA_947578815.1). Lineage (NCBI taxonomy): Eukaryota > Metazoa > Arthropoda > Insecta > Lepidoptera > Tortricidae > Epinotia > Epinotia ramella. The sequence goes on along the minus strand of OX388200.1, from coordinate 61,457,034 downwards.
GAGACAGTATTTCACACCGGCCCACCGCCTGCAGCTTTATAAGTCGCAGGTCCGCCCACACATGGAATACTGTTCTCATCTATGGGCAGGGGCACCCCAATACCAGCTTCTCCCTCTGGATCGCTTCCAACGACGAGCAACTCGAATTGTCGACAGCGAGCATATTTTGGATCGGCTTGACCCCTTGGCGCTGCGTAGAGTTGTGGCCTCTCTCTGCATTTTCTATCGCATGTATAACGGGGAGTGCTCCGAGGAATTGTTCGGATTAATCCCTGCCGCTTCTTTTCCCCATCGTCCAACGCGACAACATTACCATCCTCACCACTTAGATGGTTGGCAGTCCTCAACTGTGCGCTTCTCCAGAAACTTCCTGCCTCGCACAGCTAAACTGTGGAATGGATTGCCGCCTGCGGTATTTCCGGACCGATACGACCTTCAAACCTTCAAGAAAAGAGCGTACTCCCATCTTAAAGGCCGGCAACGCACTCACAACACCTCTGGTGTTGCAAGTGTCCATAGGCGGCGGTAATCACTTACCATCAGGTGATCCGTCTGCTCGTTTGCCTCCTATATCATAAAAAAAAAAAAAAACATTTCAAAGTTCAATATCCCAAAAACGGCTAAACCGCTTTTGTTGAAACATAGCTAAGAAACATCTCGCAAAAAAACCGCATTAAAATCGGTCCGTTCGTTTAGGAGCTATGATGCCACAGACAGACAGACAGACACGTCAAACTTATAACACCCCTCTTTTTGCGTCGGGGATTTAAATACATGATCTCTCAATTAACTAAAAGTAAACTGTTAGTTAATCAGCTCTCTTTTGTCATTCCCAAACATTGAAACCCTTTACAGGCATGACCTATGTACCTACAAATGTATAAGCTTATATTTGGCACTGAAAGGCTAAAATAAGTCTGTGTGAAGGCACTATCACTGTCTGCTTAGTAATTCAATTCAATTCAATTTATTTTGACTAACTGGGATCATATAAAGTTAGTAATGTGCTAGACTAGCAGCTAGAGAGACAAATCACTTACAACAATCTAAGTTTCATGTGCGTTTTCCCATATTCACATTTCATGTTTGCCGCTTTTTTAATGTGTCTATGGGAGGGTGTTATTAACCCTGACGACTAATGTAATGACCATAGGCAAATCATTTTCTGTACATACATACCATGTGACTATAATTTTTATGCATTGTAAATGAACATTGCATTGCATGTTACATTGATTTTAAATCCAACGAATTTTAAAAATATATGGTAAGTAGCCGATCCAAAGTAATTGTCTCAGAATTACATTTGAATTATGCTGTTGCCTAATATTCCTACCATATAAAATAGACCTAAACGCGAAAATAAATCTGAATTCCGAATCATCCACCTAGCTTTAGAAGTGAACTGTCATATATGGGGCTAGTCATATCATAAATGTGGCAGTCCACATCAAAAGGGACCTTATAGCGAAAGGCGCTTCCAACGCACATATTCGCGTTTGTATTAAAGCAACGTCAATAATGGCGTAAGTGCCTACCGCCATAAGGTCCCTTTTGATTTGGGCTGCCACATTAATGGTTAGCAATGAAGTAAGTTACTAAACACTCTTATTTAAACAATAAAATTTATTGAAAATTATAAAATTTATATTGTTAAAAAAATATAATTTATTATAAATAATTTCATTAAAATAATATTTAATATGATATTTAACTTTTTATAACTAAAATAAAATTGAAGGTTTACCCTTGTAATCTCGACAAACTTAATCGAATTTCAGTTCAAAGTCAATGTTTTCCATTTTTTCATTTGGTCGAATATTCATTACTTCGAACATTTAAATTGTGTATTTGTGAAACACCGATTTTTATTTGGTACAAATATTATTTAATGTATACTTTATTTCGCAGATCTTTGTCATATTTTATTATTCCATATTTATTTGTTTGTTGTAAGTTTTACATGGTAGAAAATCATATCATTATTCTTCATTCTACAACTTGGTTCAGTTCGGTTCTGGCGCTTCGCCGGCCGTTGCCGCGGCACGCTCGCTTCGCTCGCTCGGCTCGCGCGCCGTTATGGTCGCAGTTCTAACCTAACCTAACCGCGTAAGGCCTGACCTGTCAGCGTAAGGAAACAGGACGCATCTGACTGTGAATCTCAGAGCAAAAAGGACGAATCTTACTATGAGACTGGTGAAGATACGTCCTTTTTCGTTTGAGATTCATAGTCAGGTAGGATTCATAGTCATAGTTTTCTGGTAGGAAATGATTTATATTGGTTCAGTTCGGTTCTGGCGCTTCGCCGGCCGCTGCCGCGGCACGCTCGCTTCGCTCGCTCGGCTCGCGCGCCGTTATGGTCGCAGTTCTAACCTAACCTAACCCACTCTGTCAGCGTAAGGAAACAGGACGCATCTGTACCGCATTATAAGCCCATTAATACGGACAAAGTATATGATGTCACTAAGAAATCATTCTAACTGAATAATCTCAAAGAAACATCCACACTCTTGGGTTCAATAGAGTGTCTTTGAAGTTTGATTAGATATCTTGTTAATAAGAATAGTTCTGCTTCGCTAGGCTTACTTGCTGATTATAGAGTTATCAACTCAAGTGACCCAGAGCTGATAATTTAAGTATCTAAGACTGTGTGTGAGTATGATGTCAACTATCTTACCTTAATAATAGTGAGTCTCTCTGCCTGGCTGTCCATGCACCTTGTCGCCTCGGTGGAGTCGAATGCTCCTCCTAAGGGTTTTAATGTATTTATGAATCAACTGCTTTGACTCTCTAAGTATCCAACCATACTCTTTACACATAAGTAACACATCAACATATTTAGAACCTTTTGGTATGCTATTTAATGTCATCAACCTTTGTCCCCTAAGGACACTTTCATTTGTCGTACTCCACGAGTACGACCTTTCTCTTATCTGACGTACTCCGCGAGTACTTCCTTTATATACCTCGTTCCACAGAACCAGGTCTGTCCCAGCTGGGCCCTTTTGTTCCAAGACCCGAGGTCCGGATCTAAAACCCGCGAACCCTGTCTCAGAGAACGAGGACTGTCCCTGCTGGGCCCTTTTATACACCTTGCTAATAGAATTGGCCAAGACTACACGCACCGGTTGTTCATTTAATATAAATGGATGTTTGGCTCGCAAGCCTTGAGACCAGTAAATAGCATAGCATTATAATTCGCGTATAAGCGTATCAGATCAGCGAGATGGAAACAGATTGCCCTGATCAGCTCATGGAGTTTCGCCGAGCAATCCATCTTCCAATCTCTCTCTTTTAAACATAAAGAAATTGTTGATATTATTATTGATACTTATTCTAGATACTTAGCTTTTGACTGGTGGCAGGACAAGCCGAAAGATATTCACAATAAAATTAACACAATAAATGCATCTACAAATGCAGCTTCAGGTTCCCGTAAGCAGATTTGAAGACAAAAGAACGTTAGAAGAAAAATGCAAGCTCACCATAGATAAAATTGTGTTTCTCTACATCCGGTATAATGTTGCCGTGTAATTGTTATAGGGCTAGTTCTCGCGACCCTATTCGCGACACACCCGCCTCGCGGATGTTAGTTGATATTGGTCATCAAATCGCGAGTCCATTCATGGATTTTTTCCAGAGCTCGGACTGCAGCGGCTCGATGTTGTTTTTCGTTAATGGATGGACTGCGCAATTCTTCATTGCTTGGTACATCATTTTCGGAATCATACAGATCGTTTATTATGCTTGTATTGTCTAGCTTCTCTCTCTCGTGTCTTGCGTTAAGTCGTATTTTTCATTCACATTATTATCGTCTTCATTTATTTGACTATGATTTGGCTCTAACGAATTGTTTGTTCCTAAATCCATAACTTCTATGGATGGTGTTTGATCCAAACTACTATCCTTTAAGTACGTGTCCTCGACTTCATTTCGACAGAACGTCTCTTCATTTAAATTTTTGGTTTCCACCTCCAACGGGTAGAGGTGTGAAATGGAACGTGTAAATATATTGTCACCAACCTTTACTTTGGCTACTCTACATAAGTTGTCACGTCCCATTATTAGTTCTACTATTTTTCCTACCTTCCAACCCTCACGGTTCTTTGTCTCTCCTTTTATTTGTACTACATCACCGATTTCAGGAACTTCATGAATTCTCACCCTAGCTTGCTTAGGTGAGTTTCTATACCTTTCTCTTAGACTGAGCAGGTACTGGTTAATGAACATCTCTTTATATTCATTCATAATACGGTTTCCTTTCTTCCATCCTTTAACAAGTTGCTCCTTAATCGTTGAACCAGAAATTGGTAGGTAGTCCATGAGTACTTGGACGTTCAAGCATCTTCCTGGTGTCAAAAAATCGGCTGGTTTCAGTACGTGGTCTATCTCCACTCCCACATATGTGAGTGGACGAGTGTTAACTACAGCCTCGACTTCCTTGATGATGGTTGAAAGCTGATTCTCACCTAACATGTGTTTTTGAAGTGTTCTTTTTAAACAGTGTTTCACGACGGCAACAAGTCGTTCATACACACCCCCATGCCAGGGTGCTAATTGAGGTATAAACTTCCACTTTATCTTCTCTGTCAACGCTCCTTCTTCTGATGTCACTTCAGCCAGTAGTCTAAACTGAGGTGCATTGTCAGTGAGTACAAGTGATGGAGTTCCTCTAGTGGCAATGAAGCGTCTAAACGCCATGAGGCATTCGTCCGTGGTCAGATCTTTGACTACCTCCAGATGTATAGCTCGTACTACAAGGCATGTGAAAAGACAAATCCATCTCTTTTTCAACCCGTTTTCAGTTCTTATTGTCATTGGACCGAAGTAATCTGCCCCTACGTACGTAAAAGCTGCAGTATACCTTACTCTCTCTACCGGGAGAGCAGGAGTCTTGGGTAGTTCGTATGGACCTCCTCCATGTTTCACACATCTTGCACATTTGCTCAGGATTCTCTGTATTTGTGCTCTTCCTTGAGGAATCCAAAACTTCTGTCGCACGAGACTTAAAGTGTGAGGTACTCCTACGTGAAGATTTTTCTCATGTATTTCTTTGACGATCTTCTCAGTCAGTTCACTGTTCCTGGGTAAGAGTATAGGATATATGGCGTCGTACGGTAGATCTGAATTTTTAAGTCTTCCTTCACATCTTAACATTCCATTTGTATCAAGAAATAAGCTTAAGTTCTTAGATAAATGCGTTATCTTTCCTTTGTATTCCTCTGGAAATGATATTTTCTGTAGTTCTTTTATTTCCAGTGATTGTGAATCTGGTGGTGTTACTGTTGATAATTCTGTGTTTGACACACCCTCCCCCGTCAGAAGAGAAACAACTCTTGATGGACCCTTAGGCCAATGTTTCGGATCTTGCCTTAAGAAATCGGGTCCAGTCAACCACCTATTTCTCTCCTCGTCTGAGGTAGTCGGACGTGTGGCTACATCTGCAGGATTAAGACCAGACGGCACGTGTCTCACAACCAGATTCTTGTTCCGTTTTATCTCTTCCAGTCTTTTGGATACAAATGGTTCAAGCAATTTCTCAGAATGATACCAATCAATTACTATTTGACTGTCCGTCCACAGTATCATTGATGTTACATCCAGTTGTAAATATTTGAGTACGTATTTAATAAGACGACTTCCAATCAGCACTCCTAATAACTCCAAACGCGGTATCTTTAGGTTCTCTTGATCCTTAATAGGAACCAAACGCGATTTACCCATTAAGAAGTTGACTGAGTCTCTCTGTACCAGGTAAACCACAGCTGAGTAAGAAACTGTCGACGAATCGGTGAAACAATGTATTTGTATTTCCTTTTCATTGGGTACAGTAATGTTTCTTGGCAAACATATGGTCTCTACTAGTCTTAGTTCTTTTAGGATAGTCTGCCACCTTTGAAGTAAATGTTCAGGTAACACAGTGTCCCATTTGAGTTGTTCTTTCCATAGTTGTTGTAGTAACAATTTTGCTGGTAGTACGATAGGTGCGCTAAATCCACAAGGATCGTATATCGCTGCTATGGTTCTTAGAACTCCTCTCTTAGTATTAGCATTGTTCTCGTTAATTTTACTTCTAAGCTGTAAGACATCAGTTTGTACATTCCAATTTAGCCCAAGTGTTTTCACAATTGGTTCTTTAACCCTGTCAGGTACTTGTTCTATAAACTCTTTAGAGTTAGAGCTCCATTCTCTTAGGTTCATTGAAATTTCAGCGAAAACATTTTTTCCTTCTCTATATAGATTTAAGGCTTCTTGAGCAGATTCTACTCCTGTGAGAACGTTATCTACGTATATGTCATTAGCTAGTTGTTTAGCATAGATTCCATTTGACTTTTGCAGGTGGTGTCTAACCGTAGCATTCAAAAGAAACGGACTGCATATTATACCGAACGGAACACGTGTAAATCTATATTGCAACAGATTATCATCGGTTATAGGTTTACTTGTATCTTTTAACCAAATAAATCTTGTAACGTCTCTGTCGTTTTCATTCAGAGCAATCTGTAAAAATGCCTTTTCCACGTCCGCTGTTATTCCTATGGCATGACATCTGAATTTTATGAGTAATCCTGTCAAATCTTCCAACATCATTGGACCACAGTATAAACATTCATTTAAGCTTTTGGTATCTTTTGTACATGCTGATGCATCATAAACAATTCTGAGAGATTTGCCTGGTGTTATGACTGGATGATGAGCAAGGAAATGTATAGGATGATCCTTCTTGATACCTTCAGGTACCACTTCAATGACCCCCTTTTGAAGTTGATCCTTCAGTGTCTGGTCATAGGTTGACAAAGTTTCCAAATTTAATCTCTTCATCAGTCCAACTAAACGTCCGTACGCTAAACCATAGTTGGTAGGTAAATCGGGTGGATACTCCCTCCAAGGCCAACTAACATGATATCGCCCTTCCTTGAATGAGGTGTTTTCATTAAAGTGGGTAACGGCTTCTTCTTCTCTTTTGGTATTCGGAGAGTCCGTAATTCCAATGGATTCTAGATCCCATAGGATTTTCATAGAAGATTTATCTAACGGCAAGTCAGGTTCATTCAATTTGGTCTCATATGACGCTTGAAAGTAAGTGAGTGCTGACAATTTCTCTATATAGTCATTCTTAGTCCTGCCAGAAAGAATCCATCCTAAGTCGGAATTTACCAGATATAAATTCTCTCTTATCTCCACCTTTTCTTCTACCATAATTGAATGGTAGTAATCGTTGCCAATCAGAATATCTACTCGGTCCGAAAGAGATCCATCATCAGCCAATAAATAGTCTTGCCGAGATTCCCACTCATCAAGTTCCCTATTGTGAGACGGAATTCCGTTTGTTATGGTAGGTACAACGTTTGCATATATGACCTTTTGCTTATTGAGCCTCGACCGAATGTGGAGCTTCACTATCGAACTATCTATCTCTTGAGGCTTTTCAGATCCAAACGTGAATACCGTGAGATGACTGTTTTCTTCTGTCTCCAATTCAAGGTGTTTGGCAACCTCTTGTGTAACATAGCTTCTCATGCTACCGGAATCTAACAGTACACGACATTTCATTGTAGTGTTATTAAATCCTCTGACATTGACAACAGCCGTTTGTAGTATCGTAGATTCTTTCCCGTGAGCGTGTAAGGTGCTGGTAGACTCCTTCTTGGGAGCGTGTGGAGTATAGGGCACCCTTTTAGGACAAAGTGCACTGTCATGCAAACCCCTTGCACCACAATGGTAACATGCTTTTCCTTTATACTTACAGACATTCACTGTGTGACCTATCTGAAGGCAATTAAAACAACGGTTCCACAATTTTGCCTTCCTTTGCGCCACAGTTTTGCTATCTGTGCACTTGTCGTTGAAATGATTGCCTTGGCAAAATATACAGCAGATTCTTCTTCTTTTCTGGCTGGGTCCTAGTCCGTTCTGTTCTTCCCTGAAGTTATGAAATCTCTTAGTACTTTGAGTATTGTTGAAGGCGGTTACATTTGGTTTGAATCGTTTATTGGGTGTCTTCGTAGTATTCATAGTTCTTGGATTTTGAGTTCTCAGTCTCCTTTTAGTTCGTTCTTCCTTTACGTGAAGTGTCTCAGTAGTGTAACTAGGGTCTTCCTTAATCGACTTATCAAAAGTTCTTTTTGCATCTTCCCTAGCTGACAGTACGACATGAAGTTGTTTTCTGATTTCATCAACTGTTTCATTGCTCATTTTTAATTTCAACTCATATATGATTTCCTCTGGGAATTTTTCCATGATTACGAATCTAAGGTGATTATTTTCAATATTTTGTCCAAGTGAACTTAATACACGAAGATGTCTTTCAATTTCGTCTAATGTTTTCCTACACTCTTCTTGCCTTTCTGCTCTTTTAAGTTTAAAAAGCGTCGAGTAATGCGCATCGATTATCTGCATCCGTTTACCATATCGATCTGTCAGAGTGGTTACGGCAATTTTATAATTGTTGTTGGTGGTCTCAAGACCTTCCAGGATCGTTATAGCCTCTCCTCTCAAAGAAGCCTTTAAATATTGTAATTTATCAACATCTCTTAATTCTCTTTGATCAATGATGGAACAAAATTGATCCCAAAATTGCGTCCATTGAAGCACATTTCCGGAGAAGGTAGGTAGAACTAAGTCAGGTAACTTTCCTCTATTCAATAATCGGCCAGAGCCTGAAGAAGAAGAAGGAACCGCTTTATCCTGGTTTAGCTGTATGCGAGCGTTCAATTCAGCTAACATCTCATCTCCTTCTAGCTGCTCTGTTGTCATATCGGAGATCTCATCCGCATTAGGATTATCGGAAATGTTGAAATATTGATACAACTCGTTACTGAATCGATTAAGTATCGCTTGAAGTTTTGAAGCCAAAATCTTCGCTTGTCCTTCATCTTCAGAAGACCACAACTTTGAAGCGCAAAGAACACGAGAGCTGCTTGACAAGCTTTTAATATTTGCTATAAACTTAGCGAGTCTATCCAAATATATATCTTCCATTGTAGGGTATGTATAGGTATAAACCTGAAATTGGTATAAGTACTCTGTAGTTCCGCTTTTATCATTCATTTTCATCATAGTAAGTACTATTTAAGTTCACTCTGGATGAATCACGTTCACTTCCAGAATACACTCAAACAATATCCTTACTACTTTACAGTAAACATTGTGACACATTTCGGACAATACTAGTCTGTCTTGTTATAAAGCATTAAATTTATCATCAAGTGATCTCTTGTTCCAACAAATCATACGATAAACAACTTAAATAAGTCTTGTACATTGCCCAAACGGACTAGTCATCATGACTCTCATTTACTGGACGTGGCCATAGCACTGCTATGCACATTTCTCATTTACTTGGCTTGGCCATGGCACTGCCATGCACCCTTTCATTTTATTTACTTGTATAGAACCACAAGAAAGATTACTTGATTTATCACTCTTAATGTCACACAGTAAGTAGGTATGTACTATCGAAAAGTTGATTAAATCAAAACATATCTGATGTCAATATTTGTTACTAAATATAGTGGTGGTATGACTTGCCCTTAATGACCGTCGGCTTCACCTTAATATGGTATGCAAATGTGGAATACTTCCTTATTATATTGCCTTGCATGTATGTAAAATATGTAAAATATTATTCCTTCCGTAAGGAAATATGAAAATCAAAGTTACTGCCCCTTAACTATTCCTCCTTTCGCATTAATATACAAGGAAAGAATGTTATGCCCTTTGTAAATTATATTGTTAAACTAATACTTTGAAGCCAATGTAAATAATCTATTTCCAGTATAAATTTCAGTTAAACCGCGATGAACAAACATAAATTTATAAACAAATCAATTGTAAGTGATATCACTACTTGAAAATGTGATTAATTTTATGCGGTTAATAGCATTCTGATGCATTGTGAATGCATTAAAAGAATAACACTTCAATAAGATTTTGCTTCCCTATATATCATGGCATAAATGGATAATTACATTGCTACATACCCCTTAAGTAATTTCTGGTACTGGCATTCACTGAATACCACTTTCCTTGTTTATTTGTTGATGATTCTATTAATAAATAATGGTTATGGTTAATTTTCCAATTGGAAATAGTAATGTATGTCTAAGTGATACTTGTCACTTTATAATTACGGTTTTTACAGAAAATTACGTGTAATGTTACTCAAAATCATTAAAGTTATCGTATTACGTATACTACTCCAATAGTATGACTAATTCAACACAGTATTTACACATTATTTCGTAAAAATGCGAGTCTTATTTTGCCGGTAAAATAATTTGTCGTTATCGTTGAATTTCATGCAATTACGTTCTAAACACAGCATAAATAACATGAACACTCTCTCACCTGGTGATCTAAATTAAATTTCCTTATTTCAATTCGTCCTTTAATACTTTATGGAATTTCTTGCAGAAACTTTTATCGTAGGTATTACACCGATGTCATTGAATGTCAACAGACGCCATCTTAGTTGCTCTAATTTTCTTTCGTCATGTCGTGCTTGACATAGAAATAACGCAAATTGTATTCGGAATGCTTGAACGTTGAATTTTAAGTAAAAATATCTAAATTAGTTCATAAAATGAATTTTCCGACTAGCAACCAAATCATACAAAAGTGAAAACCTAATAGGTAACAAACAAGTACTGAATTGGTTTCCGATTGTGACAATCGGTAATCAATTCCAATCATTTATGTTTTCTTCATTTCAATAAGAAGAAAGGAAATATTATTTTGTCATTCACTATAATTCTCAAAGTGTATAATTAACGATTCATTATAAGAATAAAAATTCTTTGTTAAAACAAATATTGTTCCCAATAGGTACGCTAACGCTATCTATGATCGAACGGTTAAACTTATCTCTGCTACATTTTGTATTGAGTAGCTGAACTATTTGAAGGTTGATAATTTTACTCTTAGTCTAGTGAAATTGCATTCCACACACAAACCAGTGCTCATTTTAACAACACCTTTACCATTTCTTATATTTAAGGGTTACACAAATAAGTGAACATTACCTTATTTTATTATGAATTATTTTCTTATGAGCATGTTTATTTTTACTGCGCAGTTTCCCTATTCAACCACAGATGTCGTCAACATATAAATTATAAGATAGTTGACACACACAAAACACACTCTCATTATGCTCTTGTTGGTCAATATTAAATCCCAGCATCTCCACCAAATTTGTACCGCATTATAAGCCCATTAATACGGACAAAGTATATGATGTCACTAAGAAATCATTCTAACTGAATAATCTCAAAGAAACATCCACACTCTTGGGTTCAATAGAGTGTCTTTGAAGTTTGATTAGATATCTTGTTAATAAGAATAGTTCTGCTTCGCTAGGCTTACTTGCTGATTATAGAGTTATCAACTCAAGTGACCCAGAGCTGATAATTTAAGTATCTAAGACTGTGTGTGAGTATGATGTCAACTATCTTACCTTAATAATAGTGAGTCTCTCTGCCTGGCTGTCCATGCACCTTGTCGCCTCGGTGGAGTCGAATGCTCCTCCTAAGGGTTTTAATGTATTTATGAATCAACTGCTTTGACTCTCTAAGTATCCAACCATACTCTTTACACATAAGTAACACATCAACATATTTAGAACCTTTTGGTATGCTATTTAATGTCATCAACCTTTGTCCCCTAAGGACACTTTCATTTGTCGTACTCCACGAGTACGACCTTTCTCTTATCTGACGTACTCCGCGAGTACTTCCTTTATATACCTCGTTCCACAGAACCAGGTCTGTCCCAGCTGGGCCCTTTTGTTCCAAGACCCGAGGTCCGGATCTAAAACCCGCGAACCCTGTCTCAGAGAACGAGGACTGTCCCTGCTGGGCCCTTTTATACACCTTGCTAATAGAATTGGCCAAGACTACACGCACCGGTTGTTCATTTAATATAAATGGATGTTTGGCTCGCAAGCCTTGAGACCAGTAAATAGCATAGCATTATAATTCGCGTATAAGCGTATCAGATCAGCGAGATGGAAACAGATTGCCCTGATCAGCTCATGGAGTTTCGCCGAGCAATCCATCTTCCAATCTCTCTCTTTTAAACATAAAGAAATTGTTGATATTATTATTGATACTTATTCTAGATACTTAGCTTTTGACTGGTGGCAGGACAAGCCGAAAGATATTCACAATAAAATTAACACAATAAATGCATCTACAAATGCAGCTTCAGGTTCCCGTAAGCAGATTTGAAGACAAAAGAACGTTAGAAGAAAAATGCAAGCTCACCATAGATAAAATTGTGTTTCTCTACATCCGGTATAATGTTGCCGTGTAATTGTTATAGGGCTAGTTCTCGCGACCCTATTCGCGACAGCATCTGTGAATCTCAGAGCAAAAAGGACGAATCTTACTATGAGACTGGTGAAGATATGAGATGTAGACAACTTTTACTATGCCCATAACTTGTACTTAAGTATGTTTTTCTAACTTGCTCGAGTTTGTTTTTTTTTTCTTAAAATATGTAATCTACACTCGCGGTCAAAGAATCCGGGTCAGTACGAAAATCTGTAATATCTCCTAAAATAATAAAGCTAGGGACATGAATTAAACTGCATATTGTAGATAATTTTATACTGAATTAAATAACATCAAATGGTGGAATCGTAATTCTTTTGTTTAATAATATTTAATTATTTAATTACATAGGAAACAAAAAATCAACCAATTTTACGTACAAAAATAAGCAGTAGGTACTTCACATACAACACAAAAAATAAAAATTAATACTTCGTATTGCCTCCTCGGGCTCTTCTTACAGCTTCTAGACGATTCGGCATGCTGTTTATTAAGTTCTTTATGCGTTCTTGCGGGATATTGTCCCATTCTTCCACTAACGCCTGTTTCAGGTCTCTAAGTGTAGCTGGGGCGGGGTTTCGAGCTCTTACACGCCTCCCAAGCTCGTCCCATACATGCTCAATCGGATTTAAGTCCGGACTCCTCGAGGGCCAGTTCATACAGTTGATACCAACCTCCAAAAAATAATCTCTGACAATTTGAGCTGTGTGTGGCCTGGCGTTGTCATGCATAAACATAGAATTTCCACCCATATTAATTAAGTATGGGCCGACATGCTCATTAAGAATCTCTTCTACATATCTTGCACTCGTTAATGATCCATTTTCTATTAAAACTAACTCCGAGCGACTCTCTGAAGAGATTCCAGCCCAAACCATGACTGACCCACCGCCGAACGCCACTTTTTCCTCAAAACATGCTGGAATAAAACGTTCACCAGGCCGTCTGTAAACTCTTTGCCGCCCGTCATTTGCATAGAGCATAAATCTGGATTCATCGGAAAACAAAATTCTTGCCCAATCTTCGTCACCCCAGTATCTGTGATCGCGGGCATAAAGTCGTCTTGCTGTTCGATGTATTCTTTCAAGTTTTGGGCCATTGGCCGGCCTATGTGGGGTCAAATTTGCTTCTTTGAGCCGCCGCCTGACAGTCCGCTCGCTGATGCCGTCCCTTCGGGTCTCTAAAAGCTGATTTTTCACTTCAACTGCTGTGAGGTGCCGATTTCGGAGCATGGTTGTAACAATAAATCGATCTTCTCTAGCTGTAGTATATCTTGTTTTGCCAGTTCCTGGTCTTCTAAGGTTCTGCCCAGTTTGTAGGTAACGTTGGAGGACTCGCTGCACTGTAGAAAGTGACACACCTGTTCTTCTCGCTGTATACCTCTGACTTCTTCCTTCTTCTAACATAGTGATGATACGAGTACATTCATCTCGTGTTAGCGGCATGATAGACATTCAAGAATGACCACAAAATAAAACAATGACAGCCTTTTATCATAGTTCTTTGACAGATTGAAAACAATTGCTTAAAAACAAGCAAAAGTAAAACGAACGCAATTTCAAATAAGTACCTAATTGGTTTTTTTTTTCAATTTAACCTTTTTCCAGTTACTACGTAGAACATTGAAGGTTGGATTTAGAAGGATATTAAATTCTCTATAAAACAGAGTTAGTTTCATGCAGATACGACCAACGATTTACAAAATATTGAGGTTTTCGTCACTGACCCGGTTTCTTTGACCGCGAGTGTAGTATGAAACTATGAAATGAAGTAGTTGTATAATAATACGTTGTATAATAAACATTGATATTTTGTTGTTCTGTCTTTTAAATAGTTTATTAAATGTATTTTTAATTATTTAAAAATCCTTGTACCGTTTTCTAATAATTGTTTTAATATGTAATGAATAGTCGATGAAGCCATAATAATCCAAGAGATAATATTGATACTGAATATTCTATGAATCGTTTTCGATTAAATGAAATTCGATGAAAAGTTTGTCGAGATTTCAAGGGGCACCCAAAATTGAATTTGATAATGACATATTTTGCTCGTCATTAAAGTCGACATTTTTGTCACTTTGTTCAATCTATGTTGACTCTATGAGCGCCCGGCCACGACCTCCAGCGGCGGCCGTGGCGCGCAGCCGCGGGTAAAATATCGAGAGCGCCCTAGCCTAGCACCTCATCGGCGCCCACAAGAAAAAAAAAATCGCGCTTTGTAACCCGGCGCCTACACATGCCTAGTTTGCCTATATGGATAATCCGCCTCTGGTGGCGCGCCATCGGCGCCATACTAGTGAGCGAAAGGCCGCGCTCGGATCTCTCGCTTCCACGTATGGGGCATTGCTGCCGTTGCCGCCGCCGCTTAAAATTGTGCCGCAGTCGTGAGAGGGCAACGCACAAATTCAGATTCAGATTCATTTACTCACAATGTAAGATTTGATTATAAATTACATGTCAATTCAAAAGAATCCCTATTGTGATCGTCAATAACATACATAATAATAATATAGCCTTTATTCAACCAAACTTAATAAAATACGTATTTTACGTGTGTATAATTGGAACAATAAACAGACAAACAGTGTGATAAATATGGCATATGTTTAACGGACCACCAGATATAGTAAAATATGAACACAAAAAAAATACTTTTGACGACCAAAAATAGTAACTGAGCACCTAATTTTTTTCACCATTTTAATGTGAAATGATAACCTAAATAATATCATCTTACTATCCTATTTAAAGAAAATGTCTCCTAATTAATCTTTGCTAACACATAAATAGTAAATGATCACCAAAATGTTACCACCATTTTAATGTGAAATAATTACCCAAATTATAACATCTTACCATCCTATTAAAGAAAATGTGTCCCAACTAATCATTGCTAACCCAAAAATAGTTAATGAGGGCCAAGATTTAATCACCATTTTTATGTTAATTGATAACCAAATTATAACATCTTACTATCCTATTAAAGAAAATGTCTCCCAACTAATCATTGCTAACCCAAAACTAACTCAGTCTCCCGCCCTCCGCCCGGGCTCCCGCCAGAAACTTGCTTCGTCGGCCCTTCGTTTCACGTGCGCACTCGACCTACGCTCCGCTCGGGAGGTCGCCGGCTCGCTTCGCTCGCCACTTCCCCCCACTCGCTTCGCTTCGGCCTCGTGCACCCGCTCAGCTCAGGACCTCCTTCGCAAGCTTCTGTCTCCGCGGGCTTTTATATACACTCTAGGGGTAAGACAGACAAGACCACGTGGAAGTGGGGTACGCTGATTCGGGTTTTGGTAGCCATTTTTACCTTTCGATCGCTATAAACAAGGAATAATTTAAGTTACTAGAAAATGTTTACTAACCTGATACCTCTTCATATTCCCTAAATTCGCGGCGCGGGCGGGGCGACGGAGTTGAGCGGCAAGTACTACTTTATTTGGTAATATGCATACATTTTATGGCAATCATAGTGACTTATTTAGGTAGACATATTGTAATAATTTCTTCGCTAAGATTAGGTGCTCAGTTACTAAATTTGGTAATCATTTACTAAATTTGGTCTTTAAATACATTTTATAGCAATCATAGTGGGTTATTTAGGTAGAAATATTCTATTAATTTGTTCGCTAAGATTAGGTGCTCAGTTACTAAATTTGGTAATCATTTACTAAATTTGATCTTTGAATACAATTTAATTGTGCAGTCGTTACTAAAACAGGTAGTACCATTGTAATGGTAGAATTCTTTTTTTGGTGTTCAGTACATTTTTTTGGTAAGAAAGCTTGAGGGTATCAAAGTATTTTCTGGTGGTCATTATATTTGTTCCCGATAAATATGGGGTTATGGTAGCCTCAATGTTACTTCGTTATGTTGTGTTAGCGCTAGACCTGACCTTAGTGCGCTAGCAGCTTAGTCTCTCTCGCACTATTCGTCTCTATGTAAGTTTTCTAATTTGCCAGAGGGCGCGAGACATACACTCGCGGTCAAAGAAACCGGGTCAGTACGAAAATTTGTAATATCTCCTAAAATAATAAAGCTAGGGACATGAATTAAACTGCATATTGTAGATAATTTTATACTGAATTAAATAACATCAAATGGTGGAATCGTAATTCTTTTGTTTAATAAAATTACATAGGAAACAAAAAATCAAACAATTTTACGTACAAAAATAAGCAGTAGGTACTTCACATACAACACAAAAAATAAAAATTAATACTTCGTATTGCCTCCTCGGGCTCTTCTTACAGCTTCTAGACGATTCGGCATGCTGTTTATTAAGTTCTTTATGCGTTCTTGCGGGATATTGTCCCATTCTTCCACTAACGCCTGTTTCAGGTCTCTAAGTGTAGCTGGGGCGGGGTTTCGAGCTCTTACACGCCTCCCAAGCTCGTCCCATACATGCTCAATCGGATTTAAGTCCGGACTCCTCGAGGGCCAGTTCATACAGTTGATACCAACCTCCAAAAAATAATCTCTGACAATTTGAGCTGTGTGTGGCCTGGCGTTGTCATGCATAAACATAGAATTTCCACCCATATTAATTAAGTATGGGCCGACATGCTCATTAAGAATCTCTTCTACATATCTTGCACTCGTTAATGATCCATTTTCTATTAAAACTAACTCCGAGCGACTCTCTGAAGAGATTCCAGCCCAAACCATGACTGACCCACCGCCGAACGCCACTTTTTCCTCAAAACATGCTGGAATAAAACGTTCACCAGGCCGTCTGTAAACTCTTTGCCGCCCGTCATTTGCATAGAGCATAAATCTGGATTCATCGGAAAACAAAATTCTTGCCCAATCTTCGTCACCCCAGTATCTGTGATCGCGGGCATAAAGTCGTCTTGCTGTTCGATGTATTCTTTCAAGTTTTGGGCCATTGGCCGGCCTATGTGGGGTCAAATTTGCTTCTTTGAGCCGCCGCCTGACAGTCCGCTCGCTGATGCCGTCCCTTCGGTTCTCTAAAAGCTGATTTTTCACTTCAACTGCTGTGAGGTGCCGATTTCGGAGCATGTTTGTAACAATAAATCGATCTTCTCTAGCTGTAGTACATCTTGTTTTGCCGGTTCCTGGTCTTCTAAGGTTCTGCCCAGTTAGTAGGTAACGTTGGAGGACTCGCTGCACTGTAGAAAGTGACACACCTGTTCTTCTCGCTGTATACCTCTGACTTCTTCCTTCTTCTAACATAGTGATGATACGAGTACATTCATCTCGTGTTAGCGGCATGATAGACATTCAAGAATGACCACAAAATAAAACAATGACAGCCTTTTATCATAGTTCTTTGACAGATTGAAAACAATTGCTTAAAAACAAGCAAAAGTAAAACGAACGCAATTTCAAATAAGTACCCAATTGGTCTTTTTTTCTTCAATTAAACCTTTTTCCAGTTACTACGTAGAACATTGAAGGTTGGATTTAGAAGGATATTAAATTCTCTATAAAACAGAGTTAGTTTCATGCAGATACGACCAACGATTTACAAAATATTGAGGTTTTCGTCACTGACCCGGTTTCTTTGACCGCGAGTGTATCTTAATTTGATATCATTACGGTAGAGGTTTCCTCATTCGAGACAAGACTGCGTACTGCGCGGCTTTCTTTTCAATATTACCTACTTATTCATCCTACTAATATTATAAATGCGAAAGTTTGGATGTTTGTTACTCAATTACGATTAAACGGCTCAAATTTTCATCGAAATCGGTGGATGAAAATTTGCACGAAGATGGTTTACATAATAAATAATTATAATAAGCCCTTTTGTCCTGAATTACTATGGTACGAGTATGTCTAGACATTTGATTTTGTGGAGTTATATAATGTCCCGTAGTTCAGTGTGCCTGTTGGCAATTGGCATAGGCCTCCTCCAACATCTTCCACTGAGTTCTGTCTTGTGCTACTCTTCTCCAAAGGTTGCCAGCTGTGAGTTTTAGGTCGTCTTCCCATCTTGTTCGCTGGCGCCCTCTGCTTCGCTTGCCACGCAGTCGAAGTCGCGGGCGGGAGCTAGTGTTTACAAAATTCTCTCTGTCCAGGTGTACATAAAGATGCGTTACAAAACGAGCGGTCAAGCCCGAGTCGTGAAACTGTCGATGGTCGACCTGGCGGGGAGCGAGCGCGCTTCAGCGACCGGCTGTGTTGGGAAGCGCTTAAAGGAAGGCGCTAACATCAACCGCAGTTTACTGTCGCTGGGGAACTGCATCAACCAGCTGGCGGGTGGCAGCAGATACATACCCTACAGGTGAGATATGTGCCCCCTTAAGGTACAAAACGAGCGGTCAAGCCCGAGTCGTGAAACTGTCGATGGTCGACCTGGCGGGGAGCGAGCGCGCTTCAGCGCATCAACCGCAGTTTACTGTCGCTGGGGAACTGATGTGTTTCTGAACGTAACCTCTCTCTTGCTTGTCTGTGGAGACTGTAATGTACTTAATTCCTGTGTTTGAGAATATGCTAATAAATTTGCAAAGTATTAATTTTGGTTTTAAATATAATCTGTAAATCCAATATTAAAACATGGCGCAGTCGCTATAGCACTTTTGAAGTGTAATAAGCAAATATTTAACTGAATTTTACGGTGATTGATTTGGATACAAAAAACATGGACGCAAACCCGGTAAAATTGCCTCCGAATTTTGATATGAGGGCACAATGTGCAGCGTCGGAATGGAAGGCATGGAAATGCATATTTGAAGACTATTTAATTGGAATAGGACAAGACGAAGCGGTAGATAAAATCAAATTGTCTTTACTTAGAAACATGATGGGACCAGAGTCTACAAAGGTTGTGCAAAGTTTCAAAATTTCACAGAAGGATGCCATGATATATCAGAATGTAATTGATGAAATTGAAAAGTACGTCAATCCTAAACTCAACGAAGTTTTCGAAAGATTCAAATTGAATGAAAGAAAACAAGAAGAAGGTGAGAGTTTCGAGAATTATTATACTTGCATACGGCAGCTTATAGAAAACTGCAACTATAAGTCCACGTCGACCCCTATTGAGGACCAACTACTGAGAGACCGCATAGTGCAGGGCATTGCGGACAAAGGTTTACAAGAAAGTCTTTTAAGAATGGACAACCTGTCACTAGATAAAGCAGCACATATGTGTAGAGCATCGGAGATCAGTAGATCTCAGGTAAAAGAAATGAATCCATCAGTGGAAATAGATGCTGTCAAATATACGCAGAGTAAGGCTACATACAACAGAAATAACAATATGAACAAAATGAGGGACAGCAAATTTAACTGTAGAAGATGCCAAAAAGTGCATGGACCCCGGGAGTGTCCTGCGTTTGGAAAGAAATGTACCAAGTGTGGAATTTTAAATCATTTTGCTGTAAGCTGCAAAGTGAAACAAGTCTGAGTGGCTAATTTTAATAAGTCATACGTACAAAGTTCAAGTGAGAGCTTATTCTGTGGTGAGGTGAAGTGTAATGAAGGGCTAGAGTGGTCTGAGAACATCAAAATTGAAAGAGAGGATGTTAAATGTAAGTTAGACACAGGCGCAGACATTAGTGTCATGCCCAAACATATCTTTAATGTCATAAATAAAAAATTAAATGCAAAAATCTATGACACAGATTTTAAAGTACAATCTTTCAGTGGAGAAAATGTAAAGCCTCTTGGTATGGTAAATCTTAAATGTCAATATAAAGATAATGTGTGTCACGAGAATTTTGTAATTGTTGAATCGAGCATGATGCTATTAGGTTTGCCGGGCTGTATATCATTAAATTTGGTCAAACGGGTACACTCTGTAAAAAATGATGCTGACAAGGAGAATTTCATTAAAAATAATAATGATGTTTTTGAGGGAATAGGCAGGTTGCCGGGAGAGGTGGAAATTCCTACTAAGTCTACAGAGGAACAAGTTTGCCACCCTTCTCCTAGGCTGCCTACCTGTTTACTTGAGCCATTAAAATCAGAATTAAAAAGATTAGAAGAACGAAAATGTATAGTTAAAGTTGAAAACATACAGGAAAATGCTCATGTAAATAGAATTGTCATTGTAGAAAAACCCAATGGAAATGTTAGACTGTGTTTGGACCCGTTAGATCTGAATAAGAGAATTGTTAAGAAGCCAAAAATGTTGCCAACATTAGAGGACCTAAGTTTTAAATTACAGGGTAAAAAGTATTTCTCTGTACTGGACCTATCCGAAGGCTTCCATCACTTGAACCTTGATGAGGCTTCATCCTGGAAATGTTGTTTCGCGACATCCCTAGGGGTATATAGGTACTTAGTGTTGCCATACGGATTAATGAACGCTCCAGAACTGTTCCAGGATGTGCTGGAGAGTCATTTTGCAGATATATCTAATGTTGTAGTATGGGCAGACGATATTCTAGTAATGGGAAGCACTGAAATTGAACATGATATAGCTTTGAAAAATGTAATTCAAAAAGCAAGGGAACTTGGAATTGTGTTCAATAAAAATAAATTTCAATTTAAGCAAACAGAAGTTAAATATGTGGGTCAATTATTTAATGAACATGGAATGTCAGTAGACAAGGATAGAGTTGAGTCACTTTATAATTTAAAAGAACCAACTAATAGGGATGAGCTCAGACAAATTTTGGGTTCATTCAATTATGTGCGAAGATATGTACCAGACATGGCAAATCTAATGTCACCATTGTTCAAACTGCTGAAAAAAGATGTAGAGTTCTCATGGTTGCCAGCTCATAGGTTAGCTTTAGCTGAGCTGAAAAGAAAAGTATGTACAGCACCAGCTTTGGTACCATTTGACACTAAAAAAAAAATTATATTGCAGTGTGATGCCAGTAAGAGTGGACTTGGTTCCTGTTTATTTCAACAGGATGGGCAAAATGTATTGAAACTTGTATCTTGTGCATCGAGAACCATGAATGATGCTGAACAGAACTACAGTCAGACCGAGAAAGAAATGCTGTCAATTTGCTATGGGGTCAAAAAGTTTCACAGATACATTTATGGTTCTAACATTGATGTACAGACTGATCACAAGCCACTGGTGTCAATTATGTCAAAACCAATATGTAAAATTGGATCACCTAGACTGAAACGGTTGAGACTTAAATTATTAATGTATCATCTGAATGTGTATTATGTTCCAGGAAAGTTGTTACATTTTGCTGACATGTTATCCAGAAACAGTCTGAATTTTACTGAAAATGGTGATGAGATGTTGCAAATGGTACATTCTGTTTCAGTACACTTACCAATGTCACCTGATAGGAAAATGGAATTTCAAAATAAGACAAAAACTGATCCAATTCTAAGTTTTATTCTTTATGTTTTTTATGGAAAAGTTTTATTTCAATGGATGGCCTGAAGTATGTAAAGTACCCATACAATGCCAAGAGTATTACAAGATTAAAGATGACATATATTTTGAAAATGGACTTGCTTTCTATAAAAATAAAATCATTCCACCAGAGTCATTGAAAATATACATTTTGAATTTAATTCATGAAGGTCATAATGGTATCTGTAAATGTTTAAACAAAGCTAGGCAGCTATTTTACTGGCCTGGACTTTCAAATGATGTGAAAGATTTTGTAATGAAGTGTCGCACCTGTGAAAAATTTAGACCTTCAAATAAACCTGACAGTATGTTATGTCATAAGATACCAAACTGTAGATATCATAAAGTTGGCACCGACATTCTAGATTTCGGTGGAAATTATTTTCTAGTAATAGTAGATTACTTTTCACATTGGCTTGAAATTTTGCCATTAAGTGACAAAACCTCTTCATCGGTCATAAACGCCTTTCAAGATGTTTTCTCTAGGTTGGGATACCCTCAGGAGATTGTTTCGGACAATAATCCGTTCAATTCGTTTGAGTGTCATGGATATTATAAGAAGAAAGATATAACTTCAATTACAAGTAGTCCACACTATCCTAAGAGCAATGGATTGGCGGAAAAAGCCGTACATATAAGTAAAAATATATTAAGAAAAGCTAAAGAGGATAGTGCGGATTATAGGGACTATTTGATGTGCTATAATAATTCACCCTTATCGGGATTGAATGTGTCTCCCTCACAAATTTTACATAGCCGAAGATTGAGAACTCTATTACCTACTTGTTCAGAGCTATTAGAGCCTAAAATAGAAAGAAACATACATAAATTACTAGTTTTGAAACAATCACTTAATAAAAAGGAAAAACTTGTGAGGAAGAAAGAAATTGAGTATCAAGTAGGTGATAAAATTGTACATAAAACAGATAAAGAAAAATACTGGAAAAAGGGAATGATAGTGGAA
Organism: Epinotia ramella; assembly: GCA_947578815.1. NCBI lineage: Eukaryota > Metazoa > Arthropoda > Insecta > Lepidoptera > Tortricidae > Epinotia > Epinotia ramella. The sequence goes on along the minus strand of OX388200.1, from coordinate 61,434,438 downwards.
AAATGTAAGGAACCAAGATCTTATTGGATAGAGAAGGGAGATAGTACAAGGATAAGGAGAAATAGTAAAAAGTCTTTTAGTAAGCAAAGTTTCTCTATGAATAACTCTATCATTCCTTTTTCACCTCTGAATAATGACAATGATTGTGATGGTATGAGCAACTCTGAGACTAATCATGTTCCCATTAAAAATAATGGTAATGGTAGTATGATGAGTAATGTTCCAGAATCTCGAATTACTACTAGAAGTGGTAGAACTGTTAAGCCTCGAGATGTTTTAAATCTGTAATTGCACAATAGTAAGCTGAAGGGGAAGGTGATGTGTTTCTGAACGTAACCTCTCTCTTGCTTGTCGCTGGGGAACTGATGTGTTTCTGAACGTAACCTCTCTCTTGCTTGTCTGTGGAGACTGTAATGTACTTAATTCCTGTGTTTGAGAATATGCTAATAAATTTGCAAAGTATTAATTTTGGTTTTAAATATAATCTATAAATCCAATATTAAAACAGGAACTGCATCAACAAGCTGGCGGGTGGCAGCAGATACATACCCTACAGGTGAGATATGTGCCCCCTTAAGGTACAAAACGAGCGGTCAAGCCCGAGTCGTGAAACTGTCGATGGTCGACCTGGCGGGGAGCGAGCGCGCTTCAGCGACCGGCTGTGTTGGGAAGCGCTTAAAGGAAGGCGCTAACATCAACGGCAGTTTACTGTCGCTGGGGAATTGTATCCGTATTTGTTTCAGAGACTCGAAGCTCACGCGGATCCTGAAGGACAGTCTGGGCGGGAACTGCATGACGGTCATGATCGCCAACATTTCTCCCTCGAGGTGTAGTTACGAAGACACACACAACACGCTCAAATATGCAGCGCGCGCCAATAAGATACAGGTAACGCCCCTTTTTAGGGTTCCGTAGCCAAATGGCAAAAAACGGAACCCTTATAGATTCGTCATGTCTGTCCGTCCGTATGTCACAGGCATTTTACTCGAAAACTATAAGGTGTATTTGAATAACATTTTGAGGATAGGTGTATTTTGTTGACCGCTACATAGTTTTGTAATTAAATTACTAAAAAAATTTTTTTTTAGGGGTGCACTCCATACATGAAACTAAGTCAAAAAAAATTTTTTCATTGCAAGCCCACGTGTGGCACATCAATCGATAGACCTTTCAAAATATATATAAGGTTTCTCAGCATTTTTTTTGATTAAGTGTATAGAGTCGGAGATAATCGCCTCGAAAGTCACTAAAATTGTGCCCCCCCCCCTCTAATTTTTAAACCGCGTATTTTAAAAATATGAAAAAAATCATGCTCATAGGGCTTATTAAATTATTTCAACGAAAATTGTTTTGAACAAGATCGGTTCAAAGGTTTTTGAGATATTTCTAAAAAACTGCCTTCCTTAAAGAAAAGGACGTAAGTTCCATAAGATTTCAGTAACGATACGACCGTTTTTAATAGGCACGGAACCCTCGTTGTGCGTGGTCCGACACGCACTTGGCCGCTTTTTTATTAGGGTTCCGTAGTCAACAAGGAACCCTTATAGTTTCGCCATGCCCGTCTGTCCGTGCGTCTTCTTAGCTCTGTAACCATTACTACTAGAAAACTGTAATTCGGCATTGGTATTTAAATCAATCACGCCGACAAAACAGTACAATTAAATCTTGAAAAAATTTTTTTTGGGTACCTTAAGTTTTGTTCGAGTCATGTGTCCCCCCCCCCCCCTGCCGACTAAATGGCTACTACTGAGGATGTGAAAAAATTCGTGGTAGTAGTACATATAATAAGGCATAAGTAGTCGACCAACTTAATGTGTACATGGAAAAGCCAATTTTCGTACAAATTCGGCCGACGGAACCGCATCGCACGTCGATGTAACTAAGACAGACAGGAAACTACGGAACCCTACACTGCGCGTGGTCCGACACGCTCTTGGCCCGTTTTTATATGAACAGAAAAGTGCGCTTCCATTGACCAGAGAAGCGGAGAGGACAGATATCAGTCAGTAGGGGTTTAGAATCAAAATGTATTATAACAAGAATAAAAGAGAGAAGGTAGAAAAATATGCCTAGTGACGAATATCCCATTCAGATAAATTTGAGGCTTTTCTGCAGCGAGATCAGTGATTCGAAACGTGACTAAGCAATTTTCGCTCTATAGAAAAAAAAACACGAACATAGGTCTAAAATACACTTAAAATATTCGTAACAAATTATGCACATAAGCTAAAAATATTAAAATTGCTTCTAAAAATCGGCAATTTATGTTTGAGAGAACTCAGTGATCACTTTTTTATTTATTTAAACGGCCAAAAAATTAAAATTAATAAACATGATATCCGTGCTTCCGAGCACGCACTTCCATCTCGCTCACGCTTATGCTCAGTGAGAGGGAGAGAAGACCATGAACCTACGGCGCCTTTAAAAAATACGAAGCTACAACCATTTCCAGATTGCTAGTTAAGGAGAGAAGACGCTCAAGGACCGTGAAGTTACGATACTCGAGCGTAAATGACATCGTCATCATCATGATCATCGTCGTCATCGTTCGTTTCATATGAAGGTGCGTTTTGCGGAAAAGGGACAGAATATACCCTCTCTTAAAACGTGGACACTTATAACGGATTATTTAACCCCTGCTTTACTTTCTCCATTTGACAATATTTTTAATCCTTTCTCGAGAACATTCATATGTATTGGTTATTTTATTTAGGCGGTCGTCACACTGCTCCGCATCTCCGGACGGAGGTGCGGTGCAGTGTGCCGTACCATACGGAATAGGGAATATTCATGACATTTTTTTATTTTTTTTATCTATTCTATAAGTAATTATATAAACGGAAAAAAATATAACACTATCACAATATTATTAAATAAGCTAAAAATAAATAATTAAAACTACTATAATTTTCGGACGATCAAAACGCCACCATTTTGGCGCGCTCATTTGTGACGTCACCGTGCAGTGTGCACTAAGAACAAATTAAAAACAAAGTGTTTGATTCACACTTTTAATAAATGTGAGTGATTAAAGCTTATAAGATCAACTTATTGTAATGGAAGAGCACACAAAAGCTTATATAAATATTGTATTGTCCCTATGTGTGAAAATAACATTACAAGTTAAAACTGCAAATATTTTCATACCCATGCCCAAAGGTGCAAATATAAGGATAAAGTGGTGTAAGGCGATGAGGAGAGATAATGTATCGTGCTTGAGTAGTTTATATTGTTGTGAAGATCATTTCGACGTGAGTATTAAATATGTAAGTACTTACTTAAAATCTTTTATTATTCTATTAAAATTTAATATTCCTAATAAGTAGGTACTTACCTACATATCTTTGATTATATAATACTAGCTTCTGCCCGCGACTCCGTCCGCGTGGAACTCGTTTGTATCGTAGCTCCATACAAACTTTCAACCCTCCACGTTATCCCCTTGGGGGATGATTTCCGGGATAAAAACTATCGTATGTCCTTCCCCGGGACTCAAACTATCTCTATACCAAATTTCATCCAAATCGGTTCAGCGGTTTAAGCGTGAAGAGGTAACAGACAGACAGACAGACACACTTTCGCATTTATAATATTAAAGTATATAGTATATATAGTATATACTAGCTTCTGCCCGCGACTCCGTCCGCGTGGAACTCGTTTATATCGTAGCTCCAACAAACTTTCCCCCCCACTTCATCCTCTTGGGGGGTGATTTCCGGGATAAAATGTATTCTATGTCCTTCCCCAGGACTCAAACTATCTCTATACTAAATTTCATCCAAATCGGTTCAGCGGTTTAAGCGTGAAGAGGTAACAGACAGACAGACAGACAGACACACTTTCGCATTTATAATATTAGTATGGAAGTATGGATTAGTATGGATAGTATATAGTATGGATAGTATGGATGGAAGTAGGGATATAGTTATAGTATATAGTATAGTATAATAGTATATAGTATGGATAAATATGTACTAGTTTTTTATTCCACTTATTTAACAAAGACACCTATTTGAAGTAGTTTAAAAGTCTAGCTATTTGAATCGCCAAAATAGGTTCTAATTAGTAATTACTTAATTCACCAATCTCACGAGTATAAAAAAAACAAGGAATATGAAAATTTATTGAATACTAGCTTCTGCCCGAATCCGCTTCGAATCCCGGCTCGTACCAATGAGTTTTTCGGAACTTATGTACGGAATATTTACCGTTAGCTTTTCGGTGAAGGAAAACATCGTGAGGAAACCGGTCTTATCCCAATAAGGTCTAGTTTTCCCTCTGGGTTGGAAGGTCAGATGGCAGTCGCTTTCGTAAAACTAGTGCCTATGCCAAATCTTGGGTTTAGGTGTCAAAGCGGACCCCGGGCTCCTTTAGGGGCACTACCGGGAATAACGCTAGGAGGATGATGACTAGCTTCTGCCCGCGACTCCGTCCGCGTGGAAATCGTTTATATCGCAGCTCCATACAAACTTCAACCGCCCATTTCATTCCCTTAGGGGGTGATTTCCAGGATGAAAACTATCCTATGTCCTTCCCCGGGATTCAAACTATCTCCATACCAAATTTCATCGCAATCGGTTCAGCGGTTTAAGCGTGAAGAGGTTACAGACAGACAGACAGACAGACACACTTTCGCATTTATAATATTAGTATGGATCTGTAACTTATTTACCTTGTGCAGCTTTTACTCCTCTTAGTTCAGCGGACGTAAAGTCACAAATATTTGCGAAGTACGTATTTAGTCATCATGAACACATGAATTTTAGGCAGATTATCCGACTGTGCCTTGACAAAACCGCCTTCAGTCATTGTGACGAGTCTTTTTTCAAAAGGAGTCACTGCTTTCAGTTAACATTTACCAAAAAACACTGATTATTTATCATAAACAGCGGCCAAACAATGCGAATAACTTTCAATAATCATACTAAGGACCTGCACGGTGACGTCACGTTTCGCTCCGCCAATAGCGTTGCGTTTTGGAAATTTGCGAGGGAATTTGAAAAATAGTACTTTTAAACAATTTATTTTATCAATAGAAACATGATAATTTGAAAAAATAATCATGTGTGTATATTTATTAAGCAATATAGATTACACGTGATTTTTTTTGTCCATTTCTAAATCACATGCATATTCCCTATTTATACACAAACTGAGGTACTTGCATACAACGAGAAACGCACCTCACCTTAGTTTCTACACCCGGATTGCTAATTCTGATAACGAGGTGCATTGTGGTTGGTTTATTAGCCCAGCTACAAATGTCTTTTCCTTCCCATATATTTATTACACGAACTATCGCCGCTCCGAATCATTCGTCCTTTTCCAATTTAACGAAAGGCACCTCTACTGATGTGCCGACGGAAACTTTCCTATATTGCGAAATGTTTCTGCAATTTAACATAGGTAAATTTCGGAAATTTTCTTCTTTTTTGTATGGGAGTTTTCACATTTACAACATGAAAATTTCCTTAATTCCTTGTGAAACTCTAGAAATTTCCGAGAACTTTTCCAACTTTTTGGAAACTTTCCGCAATTTGCACATCTCTTCTCTAGGCACCTCTGTCGTAAAACCGGAAGGTATTATGAAAGACAGACAACCTTGCCCTCAATCTTATTTGTTCAACAGCTGAGCATCAAGAAGAACCTAGTAGACGGCGACACGAAGCTCGCCCAATACGTGAAGAGTGTTGAGGAGCTGAAGAACAAAGTTAAAGAGTTGGAGCAACCCAACTTAGCTAAGGAGAAAGGTGGGTTTATGATATGGTGTTACCAGGTTTTGGGATAAAAAAACGAGTTGCTAATATGTGTATTAATAAAGGCATTTCTTGTTAAAGCGATATTCATAAACGTTCAACAATTTTAGCTAAAATGCCGTTAAAACTAGTTTGTATTTATCTGTCACTTTGACATTTGTCAGTAAAAAAGGACAAAACACATTTTATTTATCAGAGGCAATTTCAGATTAATTAATAAGAGGGATTGTGTTGCATAGGTACTAATATGTATAATAATGAGTTTACAGTTTTCGAGCTATGTAAGTTGCTATGTAGTGTAGGGATAAGATCCATAAATACTTATTCGAACTCAACAATTCCACCAGTATAGTAATGCAACTTCGGGATGCGTTTTTACGCTATAAGTGAGAGTTCTTTTTTTCAGTCAGTCTTTATCCTGAGGGCATTGTCAGAGAGATTTGATTGCCATTACATGAATCATTGTCATTTGATTCACGTAGTGACAAACAAATCCCAGTAATCAATTTAATGTAAAAAATAAATAAACATAATTATATTGTATAGTAGTATAGTATATTGTGTAATGTAACAAGCTAATTATAATTATTTCCTATTATTCCTCGCCTTGTAATATGATCCCAGTTGGTCGAAATAAATGTTTTTTTTTTTTTTTTTTTTTTATGACATTGACTGAAGATTACTACACATGTTTTGAAGATAAGGTTTTGTTACACTTACCAGTACTTTTCGTGAATTTAGCCACACATTATTAAAACGGTCACTATTTGCCATTACTGAAACGGTTACGTTACGGTCACTTTTAAAAACAGCTATTTCATCCCATGATTAAGTTCACCAAATGTGGGGTTTTTATTAACTTCTAACCCTTTTTTATGGGCTAAGTCCATATCGTAACAATTTTTAGAAAGTCTGTCATATTATCTTCTGGCTAAAGGCTAAGTCCATATCATAACAATTTTTAGAAAGTCTGTCATATTATCTTCTGGCTAAAGGCTAAGTCCATATCATAACAATTTTTAGAAAGTCTGTCATATTATTATCTCCTGGCTAAAGAGACAGAATAACAACAAGAAACATCTGATTGACTTTTAAAAATATTATATTATATTATATTGTATCGTATTTTACAAAATTATCCATCCATCTTTGCTGCTTTGCCTTAAGCATTAAGTCCGCCTTTTGTACCATAAGATATTCTTTTGTGCTATAAAGATTAAATAAATAAATAATTGTCCATAAACAGTGAAATCCGAGTGGCGCCGCCGCATCGTCGAAGCAGCTCGGCACCACGTCCCCAGCGAGGCGCACCTGTTCGGCCTGCGCACGCGCGGCAAGGTGCTCGCGCTGCGCCACCGCCTGGGCGTGCGCGCCTTCACGCACTTGGCCGACCTCGCGCACCGCTCCTCCAACGAGGCCATGGAGCTGGTGAGTTTAGACCCTATGTCCTTAGAACAAGCTCCACAGAGAGCACTGGTGCGTGGCCCGGTTTAATGTGCTCCCGGTACTTGTTTACTGATTACTGTGTCCACCGTGTGTGCGTTTGTGAGTCCTGCGCACATAGAAGGAAAATGTTTAGACATAGTAGAAAGAGTGGAAAGTAGGTTATCTTCATACAAACGTACCGCGCGCGGCTTGTATGTGTGCGCCATAGTATCTATGCGTCGCTGCACGCACACTCAAACAAAATCTCGACTGGAGCACTGAGAAACGGGTCGAGATTTTGTTTGAGTGTGCGTGCGGCGACGCATAGATACTATGGCGCACACATACAAGCCGCGCGCGGTGCGTTTGTAGAAGATAACCACAGAACTATATCAAGATAGAAGGAAAGAGTGTATGTACTTCGCGTGGCAAAAGTAAGTCCGATGGACTTCTTTGCTCGCCGCGAACTTCAGTCCGCTCCCGACCTCGGAACGCGTGCGACGTCAGGTTATAATCACAAAATGACTCGTTGTTCGATACTGAGCTGTTCAAACACCACCAAAAAAGGTGAAGCTGTTAATTGTGGTATTTCCTATCATAGGTAAGTACTATTTGTCCTAAAATACCTGTTATTAATTAAAAAAACAATTTATTTATTGCTCTGTATTATTTTCATCAAAATAGATTATGTCCAACTCTAGTTTTCCATTGCGGCTTTAGTTTGACGAGACACACTTGACGTGCGTTCAAAACCAGCGATGTATAAATAGGCTATTCAAATTGTCGAGTCGCTTCATGGTCGATTTATTCATTTTTCTGTCACTAGTGCTGTACCAGTGTGCTGTACACTCTGATTTTCTTACTCGGTTAAATCGATTATAAAAGCAGAGAAATGAAAATTACGTTTTTATAATATATTATTATCTACTCTTGCGTTCCTGACCGATTGACAGACAGCGCACGGCCTAAACCGCTAAAGATATAAGCATGAAATTTGGAACATATTCTTTACAGTACGTGGACGTGTACTAAGAACGGATTTTTCGAAATTCAACCCTTAAGGGGGTGAAATAGGGGTCGGACCGTTGTATGGAAATCGTTCATTTGGAAAGTTAAAGACTCGAATCTTTGTATGGAGGTTTCTTACTAAAAAACAAAACAAATGATTTAGCGTTGTTATAAAAAATCATCCACTGAGGGGGTCAAATAAGGGTGCAAAGTTTGTATGGGGGAAACTTTATTTTTTGAGCTAGAGACTTGAAACTTTGCAGAAATATTACATATTAAAATACAAAAATAAGAATTTTCAGTGTTTTAGGAAATACCACCCCTAAGGGGGTTAAACAGGGGTGCAAAGTTATTATGGGAGAAATTTCATTTTTTGAGCTAGAAGCTTGAAACTTTGTAGAAAGATTACTTATTTAAATACAAAATAAAAACCTTAAAGCGTTTTGGAAAAATCCACCCTCACGGGGGTAAAAAAGATGTGAAAAGTTTGTATGGGGGAAACTAATTTTATAAGCTAGAGACTTGAAACGTTGTAGAAGGATTACTTATTAGAATAAAAAAGTGCTTTTAGCGGTTTTGAAAAATTCCACCCCTAAGAGGGTTAAAACGAGATTCAAGGTTTATATGGAAAGCAAGAAAATACTATAGTAAGAGATTTGTGACTTTGATCTTAGCCTGTAGGTAGGTATGTAAAAAGACTACAAAACTGATTTCAGATTTTTTTTTATCCAGCCCTTAAAGGGGGTTCAAAGTTTGTATGGAGAGAAAAGTAATTTTTAGAGTAAGATATTTTTAACTTTGGTCTTAGACTGTTTATTAAAAGACTTCTAAACAGATTTCAGCGTATTTTTTTTCTTTTATCCTAAGAGTGTTAAAAGGGGTTTCGAAGTTCGTATAGAGAGCAAGGCATTGTTAACCGAATTCAAAAAGAAAGGAGGTTCTCAGTTTGACCTGTATGTTTGTATTCATCCCCTTAGAGGGTTAAAAGGGGGTTCGAAGGTTGTATAGAGAGCAAGACATTTTTAAAGTAAGAGCTTTATAACTTCAGGTTTAGGATGTTTAAAAACTATAGAATTTCAGTGTTATTGACTGATTGCCGAAGGAGAGGAGGGTTATTTTGAAATGTTGTAGGTATATGATGTCCGTAGTGAAAATCAACATTATTAACAAACAGGTTATGGTTACTTCTAAATTGCAATTTTGTTTCAGTTTTCCGAATGATCCGCATGTTAAAAATAAATGGATTGAAGCAACGGGTCGTATTAAATGGTTTCCTACAAAATACAGCCGGATTTGTTCCATACATTTCCACGAAGACACCTTCAGAAATTTGTTCAAGATGCTTAGGGAGTGAACATACTAAAAGTCTCGACGAGTTCTTTCCTTCTAAAAATACTGTAAAAAAAACTAAGACTTTTTTAAGACTATTTTTCATTTCTCTGTCGGTTCTTATCGATATTTTGAATCGATACAAAATTATTACAACTGCCGCGTGCTAGTCGATGTTGACGAATCGATTTCGCGCGGATTATGTTTCTCGTCACTAAATTACGCTTGTGACGTCAAATTACCTACGCAAAATGTTACACGCTCGGTTCCCATACTAATCGGCGCGCACTTTCCTTCTATCTCGATATATTTCTGTGAAGATAACGTACTTTCCACTCTTTCTACTATGGTTTAGACTCCTAAAATAAGGTTCACAATAGTCGGTACACTTATCTCTACAAGTCGACACACGTAAAAAGAGCTCTGGCGGCCATACATTTAATATGGCGCGCAGAGCTCTTTTTACGTGTGTCGACCTGTACTGACTATTGTGAACCTTACTTTTTTTTTTTTTTCAATATTCCAGCAGTCGACTCCATAGTCATAATCTGGTGTGTGTGGTCTATATCGAGACAGAAAGATGGTTGATATTCCAGTGAACATCATCCCATGAGTTATTTTCGATGGTCCAGGTTCAATATTTGCCATCTCTTGAGACGGTTGACAGTGTCCGAGCTATCCAGGAGTTGTTGTGCTAGTTCATTAATATGCATTTGCAGTCTGTTCTTGTATCTTATGCTTGCGTTGTTAAGTGCCTGTTTGACAGTTTCCACCTCAAGGTGTTCATGTATTTCGTTGTTTCTGGTAAACCAAGCTGCCTGCGATATGGTTCTCAGGGCTATGTTTTGAAATCTTTGTAAAATTTCTATATTTCAATTGCTAGCTGAACCCTACAGTTCAATACCATATGTCTATATGGGTTTTATAGTTGCCTTATATACTAAGAGCTTATTATGCAGTGAGAGTGGCGATTTACGTCTGATTAGCCATGACAGGTTCTTAAGCCTCATGTTTGCCTCAGTTCTTTTAGCTTTTATATGGTGAACCTTAGTTTAGGCATATTATTTATTATAGTAGCTTATTTTAGGAGTCCTGCTTTATACCAGTACTACTTGCTCTATAGGTAATATGTGGCGTTGTCCTAGGGGTGGGTACCGTCGCTATCAGAGCTCGCGAGGATATGCTGTGTTGTGAGTGAGGGACCTGCATTTGTCTCTGGCTATCAACACAACAAATTCTCAAATCATTAAAGGGTCGGCAACGTGCTTGTGGTGTTTCTGGAGTAGCAAGCGACCATAGGCTACGATGATCTTATCATCAAACGGGCCGCATGCTTGTTTACGACTGCCTTTGTTTAAAAAATATTAATATTCATATTTATTCATAACTAGCTTCCGCCCGCGACTTCGTCTGCGTGGACCGGGGACACAAACTATCTTATATTTGAATCCAGGCTATAAACTATCTTCGTGCAAAATTTCATCCAAATCGGTTGAGCCGTTTAAAAGCGTGATTGAGTAACAAACATCCAAACATCTAAACATCCAAACTTTCGCATTTATAATATTAGCACAGAATAAATAATAGTACAAGTACAGAAGACCCTCTGTTTTGATGTTCACGAATGCCGCCTTTTTACGTGCCTATTAATTATTATTAGCAACGGACCGCACGCCAGCCGCGCGTCATTGAGTTCTATTGCCCGGCGCGAAGGTCGACATTACTCCGCACCTTGCCGAAGATAGGGTTGTCACTTTTTTAAACGTCGTCGGTGGCAAACGAGCGTACGGTCCGCCTGATCGTAAGCGGATACGGTAGCTTTGCACTATTATCTATTCTGTGGCGCAAGCATCGACTATGTGCATAAATTTTACACTTAGCAGCTACTTAGGTAACACCAAAAACATAACAGGCGTGTGACCGCGAACCGTAACGAAGATCGTAAAGTCTATCTCCGTCTCTGTCACACTTACTATTCGAGTGACAGAGACGGAGATAGACTTTACGATCTCCGTTACGGTTCGCGGTCGCACGCCAGGTGTAAATGAGTCCAATAAGTACTGATTTATTTAATCACAATTCGGGATTTTCGTTCGATGTATATGTATACATATGTAGATATGCCGTTGACAGATACCTATTTAATTCAAGTATAACACTGTGCTGTTTTACTTGATTCTTGTGTTCGATTTACTATGAAAATATAGGTAACATAAATGAGCATTTAGTGCTTACTACCTCACCTTTCGGTATCCTTTTCACGCGTCGGAACATATAAAAACGTGCAATCCGAATATTGGTCATTGTTTGTGCAATCCGCAGCAATGCAATATACCGTTGCCCTTACTTTATACATCGTATTTACGCGCTTGCGACGTTGGTATGCGGGAGACACGCACGCGAGTGTCGCGGGCCACGGCGGGGCAACCACTGAATAAGCCGTACACTGTGCGGCGGCCGGCATGTACTTATAATTTCACGCAGATCGGCGGAGTGACCCCCCCCTGATATTAGTAGGATAATCCCTTTTATATGTCAACAATCATAATAATAGAGTCAATCAATATTCCAAGAGTAGGTAATGAGTTAAGTGCTGTAAGCAGATTTATTGATTAAACCAATTACTAACCGCTTGAATTACTTTTATACTAGTTTTTAACTACACTTAAAACTAAAGTAATAAACTTTAAATTTTAATCCAATTAAAATTCTACATTCATTGAACTGATGCTAAAACATTAAAATTAAAATTACTGTGTACAAAACTTCAATTTTCCATGATTTGAAATTAAATCACTTATTGTTGCTTAGATGGTGACTGAAGATATTCCAAGGCAAGAGACACCTACTAACCTAGACTCGAAAATAGAGCTCGCTCAAGCCAAATGTGACGAGAGCTGGCAACTGTTGCAGAACTACCTAGAACAGGCCGTAACAGAGTGCCCCGACCTTCAAGACTTCGCCGACAAAATCATCACGCAAAGACAGCTAAGACTCGCCAAAGCCAGCGACAATCTTAGAAACAAACTACTCTGGATACAGAATAAGGAAATAAACATGTTCACTGAATACATGAGCGATATGCTTAACATGCTCAGAAAACTGTGCCTCCCGCCAGCGTTAGCCACGGAATACATAGAACTGATGAAGAAAGCGAAGTGCATGACATCGATATCCTGGGACACCGACAACGAATGTAACGACCCCGAGTTCAAGCTAGTTTCGAGTCTAGATTTGAACGAGACTTCAGACGTAGAACTGGTACAGTCTAAAGTTAACTCGACGCTGGATATAATTACGGTTAGCGACGATTCAACAGCTATTGAGAACCGCGAAGTGGTCGCGAAGAAACGCAAAGGCACGCCCATAAAGCTGGCCAACAATGAGATTATAGTTATAGACGATACGTTCGAGAATTTGGACGCAACTAGAACATTAAACTCTGCCAAAACAGTCAACTTGGAACAAGATGTAGGGTCCGACATAGAAAACGCGGGAGTTATCGATCCGAACGATTTGAATTCTACATTCATGCTGGCTGGGAAAAAAATGGAGGCGCTGAAGATGTCTAAAGCGGAATTTAATTTTAAGAATGACGCCAAACCTTATATGAAGCGAGGGCTGACTGACGGGACCAATGTGCAGCGGACGATTAATTTTAATGACAAAGGTAAATATTGATTGTTTCATATGAATCGGTCATAATAATTTTCCATTTGTGTACGGTCACTAGGATTAATTTTTGGCAGGCAAAAATATTCACATTCAATGGTTCTAGAAATAGGGAGTTTATGTATTCAACCGGTGAGCCGTAAATGGAATGGCTCGAAATGATCATGATGCCTTATATATATACTCGTATATATTACATAAATACCCAGGAGCTCTGGCGACCTTACGGTGACATTATGGCAAACAAGTGAAAGCTTTGTTATCGATTTAGTTTTATACGTTTACACTCTTGTTTATTTTTATTGATATTGATTCTAGTTACTCTTCTCTATTCTTCCAATCCTATTCTTGTAATCTCTCTTTCTTTCTCCTTTTCTTTCTTCCCCTCTGGGCCCCCATCCTATGGGCCTTATTAGGCCCCCAGATAGATTTACCGTTAGCTTTTCGGTGAAGGAACACATCGTTAGGAACCTGGTGTAATCAAATAAGGATGTGATGGTCCTAGAAATAGTCTTGTCAGATATGAATGCGTTTTGTTGTAGTAAATACTGACGATAGGGACTTTACATTATTTGCCACTGTTATCGTGCAATTAATTGAATAAGTGTAAAGGTTCCATACCCAAAGGGTAAAAACGGGACCATATTACTAAGACTCCGCTGTTTGTCTGTCTGTCCGTCTGTCACCAGGCTGTATCTCATGAACCGTGGTAGTTAGACAGTTGAAATTTTCGCAGATGATGTATTTCTGTTGCCGCTATAACAACGAATACTAAAAAACAATAAAATTAAATTATTAATTATTTAACGGAGCTGTAATAATACAACAAACCTGATTTTTTTGCCGTTTTTATACAGAGTGTACCAAAAATGGGGTGTGAAGCGAACAAGGGCATAACAGGTATCAGGTTCTGATACGAATAAAGTAAGAGAAAAAAAATACGCGTTTTTGCTTTTTACTGCTTTGCGTTGGCCGACTGGGGCGACGTGGTCCATACAAATGTAAAAAAAACGGGTCAAAGAAAAATTCTTTTAGTTTTTTCTTATCAGAACACAATACCTGTTATGCCCTTGATCGGTTCACACCCCATTTTAGGTACACTCTGTAGATAATGGTACGGAACCCTTCGTACGCGATTCCGACTCGCACTTGGCCGGATTTTTGAACACACCGAATCAAATATCTTAGTTTTACCATGGTTTCGAAGATAATAGCTGGTGTGTTTGTGCAGCCAAGATGGTGAAGCCGGTAGCAGGCAAGGCGCTCCCGGAACGTCGCGCGGCGGCCGCTCGCTCGGCCCCCGCGGCGGCGCCCGCTCGCTCGGCCCCCGCGGCGGCGCCCGCTCGCTCGGCCCCCGCGGCGGCGCCCGCTCGCTCGGCCCCCGCGGCGGCGCCCGCTCGCTCGGCCCCCGCGGCGGCGCCCGCTCGCTCGGCCCCCGCGGCGGCGCCCCGGTCTCGCGGGTTCGGGTCCGGGCTGGCGCGCGACGGCACGCCGCTCGCCAGGAACGCGCAAGGTAAGCCCGACCAGAGATGGGCACTAATCAATATTTTTTTTATCAACTACTTAATTAATCGATTAAACAATCAATCGTGCCAAAATTAATCGCGATTAATTTAACCGTCGCCGAGTTCGATTGAAGATTGATCAATCGTCATTTTAATCGACTAAATTTCAAGATTAAATCTCGATTAAAAATTGGAACACAGCACGTTACAAAAATTCAATATGTCTTGTCATTTACTGTACAATTGGAAATCATTCTAGTAGGTATGCTGTGTGAAATAAACTTGTTCCAGTTACACGAGATGGTTTTTACAGTGCAGTACTCTAAGGGTCTCCTAGATAAGGGTTTACGGCTTAGATGAAGCCCAGGTAGAAAATTAGAAAGAGAAAGATGTATGAAAGAGCGAGATCGCTTATTCATTTTTGATATCAATCAAGAGAAAATTAATCTAATTAATCAATTGATCAAAGATTTAATCGTGACTAAATTAGTCGAAACTCTTAAGTCTAAGATTGATCAATCGTCATTTTTTATCGTTAGTCGCGATTAAGTAGGTTAATCGTTAATCGATTACATTTTGCCCATCACTAAGCCCGTCTAAGACCATTATTTGCGCCATTTTCTGGGAAAAGGGATCTTATGCCGTGATCACACGTACCGAGCACAACGAGCGAGAGCGATACTCGGCATAAAAGCAGCGAAATAGTAGCTCGACTCCCTTTCTATCTACTAGGCCGACTACTGTTTTTCAGATACATTTTTAATAAGCAATTTATTCACAATCACCATAAAAATGACAACTCGCAGAATGCTACTAGAACAAAATCTGTCCAAGGTCCAGGAAGAACTGAAGGATCAACGTGCTTTGTGTGATAGGCTCTTAGGGGAACGAGACGACAATGAGGCCGAAATTAAATCTATGGTATCACGTAACTCCGCGCTAAAGCGTCAGTTAAACGAACTGTCCGATCACCTAATTGAGACTCAAGCACAAAGAGACTCACTGCAAAAAAACCGTTGATGACTTTCAAGAGTGTAATGCAGTACACGAGACCGCCCTTGAAAAAATATATTTCCTATAGCAGCAGCTGGCAGAGGCTCAGAATGAAATAGAGGCTTTAAATAAACGTAAGGAAAAAGACTGGTTACACACTATGTCACTATCAGAGGAGTTGTCATCAATTTCTGATCTGGGTCGTTCAACCAGCATAGGGGCCACAGATGACGTTAACAAACTACGTAAATGTAAAAAAAGACAGCTTAACAAATATATTAAACTTAGGAAAAGTACTAGATATAAGTCACAATTTAAGACAATTGTGAAAATAACACGGAAATATGTCACTTTGAAAAAGGAATCTATAGAACTGAGAGCTAATATAGCACATCAAAGAGTAGAGCTCGAGTCCATGGCTTTAAATTTGAACTCTGCTAATGAACAGATCTATGAACTGTCGACCGCCACAGCAGAACTCACTCAACTAAGTCAGCAAAATCGGGAGCTGACCGAGTGGTTTTTAAATAATCAATCTGAGTGTGAAACGAACAGTGGCAATCAACCGGAGACTCAATTAAATTATGAAGGAAAGCTGCCATCAGCACATCCGTCAGATGAGACCACAGAGGGGAATGGTTCATTGCCAAAGGTAGTGGATGGTATGAGAACACCACGGGCCAACGCGACGAGTGAAAACAGCCGCCGTCGTCGCGCGCAGGCACGTCGGCGCCGCACACGAGCCGGCAACAGCGACCGAGTGTGGACTCTACGGATACTTCCTCAGCGCCGCCACCTTCAACCTCTGCACTCCCAGTGTTTGAGCTGCCCACCAGCACCCCTGAGGATAAGAACAACGAGGCTACCGTTCACGACAGTATCGAGGATCGCGCGCTACCAATTTCGGCTCCTCGAGTTAGCTGCGGCGGAGCGTCGCCGCAACACGCGCCGCGGGTGCTCCCGGTGAGCGTGTGCGCAGTGCAGCAAGGGGACGCTCCGGGCTGCGCTGTTGCACCGCCACCTACCTTACTTGCGCGCGCTCCCGCGTCTGTTAAGGACTCATCTGCGCAGGCTCCCTTACGCAAGACCGTGCTATACACTGACCGAGTAGGCGTAGGGTTAGGTGAGATCATGCACGGATTATTAAATCAGGCCGTAATCAATAATTGTATGCCTGGGGCCTCTCTCGGACGCATCGGCAATCAAATCGCCACCGATTCGTTCGACGAGTACTCAACATTACCCATGCATGTTTGGGTGACAGTTCGAAAATCAATAAACATAACTTGAGTATTTTCACTGAAACCCTCACTAAAGTAGCGAATAGTAATATAAAAATTATTGTCTGTGCGTTCCCATTTTCAAAAACATTATCTATAAAACAAAATAATGACATTTATAATTTGAATTCAATTTTGTATAAGCTGACATTATTAGTACAGTCAGCATCACATAGTTAGTAGCAGCCAAAGTAGCCAAATATATCGTAAAACTTCCTTATTCCTAATAAAGACTTGTTCCGATATATTTGGCTACTTTGGCTGCTACTAACTATGTGATGCTGACTGTACATTACTGCAGAGACCAGTAAGTAAGCCATCCTGGACGAGTATGATTTAGCCGGCCGAGCCGAAGGCGAGGTCCGGCTATAATACGAGGCCAGGATGGCACTTATGGTCGAAGCGTGTATAGTGCTTTTCTCAAAAATAAAACAATGTTTGAATAAAAGTTAGAATAAAAAATATATAGGTACAGTCACCAGCATTAGTATATGCCATAACAAAGGCAGTAGACGTAAAAACTTGAATAATTTTAATTTTCCAAAAAAAAAAAAATTACAAAAAAAAAGAACAAAAGCAAAAGAACAAAAAATGTCTTGACACGCGGAAATTCGCATCTTCCTAGGAAGTATCTTGTTAACTGTGCTAAGTTGTTAGCGTATAATATTATTAGTATGGACCCCGTTATGACTAGCATAACGAGTGCCAAACCGGATCTTGCGTTGAGTTTTATTAGCGCAGAGCCCGACAGCAGCGCAGCGGCTGTGCCTGCTCAAAGAGTATAATAAGTATATTTATGTAAAGAGTGGCAACACCAAGAAATTACTGGTCCCACAGCCGCCTGGCAGGGAGTCGATAGAACTACTCTGACGCACGCATGCGTGCAGCGTGCACGCTTCACATACACACTAACGCACACATACATATTCATGCACCACGCACACACGTATACAAAAATTGTATTCTCTGTTTTGACTTTGAAGCCTACAATGCGACTATCAAAGTTAGGAAGAAAACGTTTCTAAAACATGATATATATCACATTTTAGTTACCTAAGACGCTTCCCTTCATACTTTGCCAGTCACATTGTAGGTTTCAAAATAATCACACAACTATGAAATGGATCTGAAAAGTGAAACATGCAACATTCATAAAAGTATTTATTCAACTTAACAAATAACAAATTATGTAACAAGAACTTATCAAAGCACAACCTTTTTAACAAAAAACACGAGACAAGGACGAGATTTAGCTTCAAAACTTTAGATTAAATCTCCTGGACCAGATTTAACAAATCCACGTACAGCCGATCTACACTGCATATTACTCAACCTCAAACTATTAACTGCACACATAATACCTAGATATTATTTTTATAAATAGATACTGTGGCTAAAACTATTCTTGATTTTATTTAAATATGATTTAAATGTGTTTTCATTCAATGTTTTTATAGACAATACATTGACATTTATTTACTGACTGACACGTAGGTATGTATACTTCATCTAAAACCACAAAGGCCGAACAACAAACACAATTCCATATTAATGAGATATTTGTTCATGTTCAGTTAAATAAAATGGATACTTAATAAATTCTATCTCAAAACATAAAAATATATTTTACAATGCATGTGCTCGAAAAGAGCGTTTTCAAAGCACTAAAATCGTGCGGAAAGCGCCACTTTTTCGCACTAGTGCTTTTTACTTTTCAATTTTATTTTTATTTTCAAGTCCGTCGTCAGCCCGACACAAAGAGTTTTTATTACTCGAGAAAAGTTTTACAAATATTTCAATTACACGTTTTCTTTCATATTAAAAGGTACATAAATACTAATAACGTATAAAATGATTTATTAATGTTTATGAATTTTGAATTTGGTCAATAAATTAATTAATTTTAAATATTCACTTAATGTGTTTGGCTGAACGCATATCTTTCTTATGCCTTTTACAATACGACAGTATGGCGGCTTGCACATGCGCAATGCGCATATGTTGACTGCGCATGTACTTATCTAAAAGCCCGCCATTGTTGTTTATTGTCAGTTTTGTGTAGTTATTTTATGTAAATATGTTAAAAAGGTCGAGTGAAAGTGAGTAATCAATAATAATAATGATTCATTGCGTTTTCAATAGTGTCAGTATGTTTCTTAGAACTCCGACGGTACAGCGTCTTTTTGTTGTTTAATATATTGAGTTACTCAAAATTAATTGTGTTCTAAAACCACAATACAATGGTTTTAACTTTTAAGTGAATAAGCTTGACAGCAAAAGATGTGGAGAAGTTGTTAAATGCAATTCCAGATAATAAGTAGGTACGTGGCAATCTACCTGGGTTCTTCAATTTTAACCTAGATCTATTTTAAACCAACATTTCAACATTTAATATATTTCCTCACACAAGGCATAGTAAAACGTTGTATGATACACGCGCGTAAAGATGATTTCCGACTCGTGTCGAATTATACATTCGCTCGCTTCACTCGCTCATGTATAAAAATGACACTCGTCGGAAATCACCTACTTTCCACACTTGTAGCATAAATAACTATTATTTCATTTCAAAATCTTAAAATTTATTGTCGTGGGTCTATTGTACTGACATCTATTTCCATTTTCTGTCAACAACATTAAATACAGCGATCCGCTTCGCCAGAGATGTCACTACTTTCCATACAATCAATCGGCGTGTCGCCTCTTTTCTAAGTTTCCAGCCCCTGTGCCTGCTTTAAACTAAGCACTATGACAGCGCCCGCGACCGCGGCCGCGCGCCGGCCCGATCCGAGCGGCCACCGACTTCTACCGAAGCCAAGTTGTTGGGTATCTAAGTCGACATTTAATATTGTGCATCAAAATATTCAAGGTTTAGTAAGGAATTGGAAGTGGGTTTATTTATTAATAATTATGACATACATGTCCTCTGCATTACGGAGCATTGGCTCAAAAGCCACGAAATTATGTTTAATTTTAATAATCACAATGTTGCGAGTTCATTCTCTAGACAGAAAAGTATTCGAGGGGGTTCTTTGTTACTTGTTAATAAGGATATCAAATGTAAAGAATGCAAAGACATTGTTAGTTTATCTGTCGAGAGATCAATTGAACTGTCATGCGCTGAGCTCGATCGATTCATTGTAATTTGCGTATACAGGCCCCCATCTGCGGATTTCGGTATTTTTGAGTCCATTATGGAGGATACATTAAATAGAGTATTTAACAGTCATAAATGTATTATTGTTTGTGGAGACTTCAATATAAATTTACTAGATGATTCAAACACGTCCTCCTGTTTATTACATTTGTTTAAGTCTTTCAATTTGGTAAATCTTTTTTGTGAACCTACAAGACTTACAGAAACGTCGGCAACTTGTATAGATAATATTTTTTGTACTAAAACCCCAGTAGGTAAAAATGTTTTTGACAAATTGGGCTCCGACCACTGCGGCCAAATCGCATCTTTCAGTGTTGAGATGGGTAAATTTAAAAAAAGAAAGGAGGCTTAAATCTTTTAACAATAATGTCCAATGTAAACTCGATTTTTTAAGAGTACCAATAGGGAATATTCATGACATTTTTTTATTTTTTTTATCTATTCTATAAGTAATTATATAACCGGAAAAAAATATAACACTTTCACAATATTATTAAATAAGCTAAAAAAAATAATTAAAATTACTATCATTTTCGGACGATCAAAACGCCACCATTTTGGCGCGCTCATTTGTGACGTCACCGTGCAGCTTAGTGCACGGCGGTTCTTAAACAAATTAACAACAAAGTGTTTGATTCACACTTTTAATAAATGTGAGTGATTAAAGCTTATAAGATCAACTTATTGTAATGGAAGAGCACACAAAAGCTTATTATAAATATTGTATTGTCCCTATGTGTGAAAATCACATTAAAACTGCAAATATTTTCATATGTCCAAAGGTGCAAATATAAGGATAAAGTGGTGTAAGGCGATGAGGAGAGATAATGTATCGTGCTTGAGTAGTTTATATTGTTGTGAAGATCATTTCGACGTGAGTATTAAATATGTATGTACCTATAATCTTTTTTATTACGACTCGCGAACAATATAGGTAAACAATAACCTAACCTCAAAATTGTATTATATACTTATTCATAAAACTATTCTGATTCCCAATTTTTTTAGTTATTAATGTTACAAATATTATGATTTTTGTTGATCAACAGCTGACTACGAGTGTTGATTTTGATCAAGAAACGTTTTAGCTAAGTTTCTTTGTTTGCACTGTTGATCGAAGAAAGTTAAAAGAATTTAATCCTTTTTACTGAGTGACCTACACAAATTTGTTTTATTTATAAGCCTTGACGAAAACAACCTAGTTTGTTAAAGTTCATAAAGATGTTCTCAACATTTAACATTCCTAATAGGTACCTACATATCTTTGATTATATAATACTAGCTTCTGCCCGCGACCCCGTCCGCGTGGAACTCGTTTATACTATCTCTATACCAAATTTCATCCAAATCGGTTCAGCAGTTTAAGCGTGAAGAGGTAACAAACAGACAGACAGACACACTTTCGCATTTATAATTTATTATTAAGTAAGTATATATAAAATATATAATATAACTAGCTTCTGCCCGCGACTCCGTCCGCGTGGAACTCGTTTATATCGTAGCTCCCCCCATATCCCCCAAAGGGATGAAGTGGGGGTGAAAGTTTGTATGGAGCTACGATATAAATGAGTTCCACGCGGACGGATATAAAGTTATAGTATAGTAAAATAGTACATAGTATGGATAAATATCTACTAGTTTTTTATTCCACTTATTTAACAAAGACACCTATTTGAAGTAGTTTAAAAGTCTAGCTATTTGAATCGCCAAAATAGGTTATAATTATTTAATTGACCAATCTCACGAGTATAAAAACAAGGAACATGAAAATTTATTGAATATCTGCAACTTATTTACCTTGCAGCTTTTACTCCTCTTAGTTCAGCGGACGTAAAGTCACAAATATTTGCGAAGTATGTATTAAATTTAGTCATCATGAACACATCAATTTTAGGCAGATTATCCGACTGTGCCTTGACAAAACCGCCTTCAGTCATTGTGGCGAGTCTTTTTTCACTTAATAATTACCAAAAAACACTGATTATTTATCATAAACAGCAGCCAAACAATGCGAATAACTTTCAATAATCATACTAACGACCTGCACGGTGACGTCACGTTTCGCTCCGCCAATAGCGTTGCGTTTTGGAAATTTGCGAGGGAATTTGAAAAATAGTACTTTTAAACAATTTATTTTATCAATAGAAACATGATAATTTGAAAAAATAATCATGTGTGTATATTTATTAAGCAATATAGATTACACGTGATTTTTTTTGTCCATTTCTAAATCACATGCATATTCCCTATTGAGGACCCCAATGATTTCTATAGTAAATTATTTATCTGTATTGAAAATGAGTTTAACGCATGTTTTAAACTAAAAAAAGTTGTAAGAAAGAACAGGGCGAGATTCAGTGATTGGGCAACGCCTGGGATTCACAAATCCAGAAATCATTTGTATGAGTTATACGCATTAAGAGCATCACACTGGGATAATGACCTTAGCGAGTATGTAAAATCCTACAGTAAACTATTTAAGCAAATATGTATCATAGCCAAATCCAAGCACTTAGCACGTAAAATTAGAGACTCAAATGACAAAATTAAGACCGTCTGGAAAATTATCGGCAGTGAAACTGGTAAGGTAAAGTCGCGTGACCCTAAATTTAGTCTGCTAGTATGTGATAAAGTTATAGAATCTGACTTAGAAGTTGCAAATGAGTTTGAACGCTTTTTTAGAAATATCCCCCTTGAAACAACCAGATCATTGAATTCCTCTCCTTTCATGGCTGAGTCACTGTTAAAAACAAATGTGCCTGAATGTTCAAAGATTTTTTGTTTTAAATACGTCACCCCTCAAATGGTTACGAAAGCGTTCAGGTCTTTACATTTAAAAAAGACTGAAGATTTTTGGGGCTTATCTGTAAAGGTTTTGCAGTCTATTATGGATCCCATTGCACCGCATTTAGCTTCATTGTTCAATGGATGTGTCGATGCAGGGGTCTTCCCTGATTTAATGAAGCACAGTCGCGTCATTCCTTTGTTCAAGTCCGGGTCAAAATCAGACCCCACAAATTTTCGACCAGTATCCATTTTGCCTGCCATAAGCAAAGTATTTGAAAAAAATATCCTCGATCAGTTACTATCCCATTTTAATATGAATAATTTGCTTCATGGAGATCAATACGGATTCACGAGGGGCAGGTCTACTACGAGGGCGACACTGAAAGTCTTTAGAACTGGCCACTTGTAATAAATATAATAAAAAAATAAGTTCAAAATTTGAAAATGGAACTCTTTCTTAATATTTTTGTGTACGAATTCCACTCGATTGTCATTTGTTTTACGATTTGGCGGCAAATTGAAAATTGTGTGTACTACGTGAGCATGAATTTAACGCGAGAAAATTTTCGAGCAATGATTTTTTACGACTTTTGATGTAATTTAAGTCAACAAGAAAGTTATGATAGACTTCGATTGGCCTTTCACGATGAAGCCCCATCTCGTGCTACTATTTACAACTGGTTTAATGAATTTAAACGTGGCCGCACTAATCTCACTGATGATCTGCGTGAGGGCCGGCCTTCTACGGCGACTACTGAAGATAACATCAGTGTTGTGCGGCGTATGATAGAGACTGACAAAAGAGTAACCTATCAGCAGATTCGTACAAGCTTAGCCATTGGTATGAGTCAAGTCCACAAAATCCTCCATGAACATTTAGCGGTGAGGAAGCTTTGTGCCCGGTGGATACCTCATAATTTGACAGAAGCCCAAAAAGTCCGTCGTGTTGATTGGTGCCGTGAAATGGGTCAAAGATTCAACGGAGGTGACTCAAATGCTGTGTTCGACGTAGTTACGGGTGACGAAAGCTGGATTTACTGTTATGATCCTAAAACTAAAAGACAGTCTGCTGAGTGGGTGTTTCCTTCCGAGGAGTTGCCTACTAAAGTGAAGAGAGGTCGAAGTGTGGGAAAAAAGATGGTGGCCTCGTTCTTCGGAAGGACTGGTCATTACGCAACAATTATTTTAGAGGATCAAAAAACAGTTACTGCGAAGTGGTACACTAACAATTGTTTACCATTTGTCTTGGAAAAAGTTCGAGAAAAACGGCCTCGCAGTAGGATCCTGCTTCACCACGACAACGCCTCATCGCACACCGCCAAGCAAACGATCGACTATTTGGCGACGGCAAACGTGGAATTACTGGGTCACCCACCTTATAGCCCCGACCTTGCACCTTGTGATTTTTATTTATTCCCAAAAATTAAAGAAAAACTTCGAGGAAAACGTTTTATGGACGCCGACGAAGCAGTGGCTGCGTTTCAAAAGGCCGTCGAAGAGACCCCTAAGGACGAGTGGGCAAAGTGCTTTTCTCAGTGGTTCTATCGAATGCAGCGATGTATTGATGTGAAGGGAGGCTATTTTGAAAAGATATAATAAAAGTAATAAGTTGCAAGCACTTGGAAAATCAATAGTGTCTAAGACAACATAAATGACAAATGTCAAACCTACCTATATGTCAGATGTCATGACAAATACACACACGTACACCCACGTACACCGTATAAGACAATGTGCCCTGTGTGATAAAAAAATATTCCACATACTAATTAAACGTATTCGAACTTTTTTGATTAAGAACGAGCTCTAAGAGGAAAAATATGAAAAATCAGGTTGTAATGGTAGGGTTTGAAAGTCATCATTCTCCTAGCGTTGTTCCCGGTAGTGCCCCTAAAGGAGCTCGGGGTTCGCTTTGACACCTAATCCCAAGATTTGGCATAGGCGCTAGTTTTACGAAAGCGACTGCCATCTGACCTTCCAACCCAGAGGGAAAACTAGACCTTATTGGGATTAGACCGGTTTCCTCACGATGTTTTCCTTCACCGAAAAGCTAACGGTAAATATTCCGTACATAAGTTCCGAAAAACTCATTGGTACGAGCCGGGATTCGAACGCACGACCGCCGCTTGACAGCCGCATGCCTGAACCACTAGGCTACCGTAGCTATTTGGGTTTGAAAGTAATATTAGGAATTATAGTAGCACAAATGACAGAAAATCTATTTTGAACGTTTAACTATCCACATAACACCCTATGAATTTTCCCTAAAAACGTATTATTTTTAAATTGCTGGTATTAAATTAGCGAATTATACAATTGTCAAAACGAAAAAATCGCGACAGACGTCCTTCCAGTACGAGGCCTTATGGCCATCTGCCTACTAAAATTGAAAGGAAGTGACTTATGCGTGTCCCATTTGTGCGTGATTTTGTAT
Source organism: Epinotia ramella (assembly GCA_947578815.1). Classification (NCBI taxonomy): domain Eukaryota; kingdom Metazoa; phylum Arthropoda; class Insecta; order Lepidoptera; family Tortricidae; genus Epinotia; species Epinotia ramella. The sequence continues at coordinate 61,409,092 of OX388200.1, read as the reverse complement.
TTATGTGCTTAATTCTACTGATTTATGTATATTAAAAACAAAAGGAGCCCACTTGCTTGTCACACATATAATAAGGAACAAAAGGATACAAAAATAAATACTGAAAATTGAATAGCAAAAGAATGGTTCAGGTTTTTAGTCTACTCGGGCTACCAAAAAACGCAAAACCAGAGCTAACTTTGCCATCCTAATCTATCGAGGCAAATGAATCAAATCGTGTTTTGGGCCTCATATAATTGTAGCAAATATCTTCAAATATCGTTTAAAGAAGAAACTGTCACATTTTATGTAGTTTTCGCGTAATAACGTAGGAAATTCGAAGCCCCATTTTACACCTTTGTGATAACTTCCTCAAGAGGCCTCACCTTAACCGGAACCCGTCCTCTATCGGACTTCCGCGAATACATACATATTAGCCGCGAATTGCAGTCCGTAGTAGAAGACAAATATTCTTGTTAATGTAGTCGAATTGACACTAAGGTGGGGTTGCACCAAACCGTCTGTAATCGTAACACGTTTGACAAGTTTCCATAGAATGACAGTTCTCGACGCCTTATTTAATGTTTGTCGACCTGTAAGTTGGTGCAACTCGCCCAAAATCGAATAGGACTAATCATTTACACAGCGTCGGCTAAAGTCGCGAACCTGTAAACTACACTTCATCAGATCTAATTTACAGGAGGCACACGATACTTAACACTTTCACTGCCAGGAACCCGCCTAGCGGGCGCCTACGCCGTAGTCGCTTTCCGCTATGTACGAGGAAAACCAACGGGATCGGCTACGAGCGTAGCGCGTAGCGATTCTTGGCATTGAATGTGTTAATCATATAATCAACAAAAAAAAAATAGTTTGCTTTATGTAAACGAGATTTTCGTAGTATCTAAGTTTTGTAGACGCAATTATTTTACAACCTAAAAATAACGAACATGGTACTTAATAGTACATTGTTTAACGAGGGGCGTAAGTGGAATATGCGAACAAGAGTACATTTTACATAGACACTAAATAACAACATATTAAATCTGTAAATAATTCAGTTAAACATGTTTAAATAGTTGCAACCATGGTATTCACAGAAAGTTTTTAAAATCTAATCAGTACAGACATGGACCCTACTAGGGTGTAGCAACATATTTAAGTACTAAGCTAACCTAAACAACATATATTTATAGAATCAACATGTTATACATATATATCTACACATTAGATAACAACGGTATTTATAACACTTTCGTCTTATTCATAATTAGTCTACTTATTACATTATTACAATTGAATGGCCCATGAACTCCTGCAGAGTGTACGGGCATTCAATAATGAGGTACGTTTTTAGTTTATTGACAAAGTTGTTAAATATTACTTCGTTTGTTATATGCTGCGGAACTTTGTTGTAGATCCTTATGGACATAGCGTAAGGGCCTTTATTGAACATTGTTAGCTTGGCGGGAACTGCTTGAACTATTTTATTGACAAAGTTGTTAAATATTACTTCGTTTGTTATATGCTGCGGAACTTTGTTGTAGATCCTTATGGACATAGCGTAAGGGCCTTTATTGAACATTGTTAGCTTGGCGGGAACTGCTTGAACTATTTTATTGACAAAGTTGTTAAATATTACTTCGTTTGTTATATGCTGCGGAACTTTGTTGTAGATCCTTATGGACATAGCGTAAGGGCCTTTATTGAACATTGTTAGCTTGGCGGGAACTGCTTGAACTATTTTATTGACAAAGTTGTTAAATATTACTTCGTTTGTTATATGCTGCGGAACTTTGTTGTAGATCCTTATGGACATAGCGTAAGGGCCTTTATTGAACATTGTTAGCTTGGCGGGAACTGCTTGAACTATTTTATTGACAAAGTTGTTAAATATTACTTCGTTTGTTATATGCTGCGGAACTTTGTTGTAGATCCTTATGGACATAGCGTAAGGGCCTTTATTGAACATTGTTAGCTTGGCGGGAACTGCTTGAACTATTTTATTGACAAAGTTGTTAAATATTACTTCGTTTGTTATATGCTGCGGAACTTTGTTGTAGATCCTTATGGACATAGCGTAAGGGCCTTTATTGAACATTGTTAGCTTGGCGGGAACTGCTTGAACTATTTTATTGCGGCGGCGTAGGTTGTGTGCGTGCGAGTTGGGGTTATCAGGTTTGGGATATAGGTTTTGGTATTTACGAACAAATTTACAGGTTTCCAGTACATATAAAGATGTGAGGGTCAGAATTTTTAGTCTAGAGAAGTGAGGTCTGCAACTCTCTTCATTTCGTATGTTACTGAGAACTCGTACGCATCTTTTCTGCAGTAAAAATAGGTCTTTAGCATTTACACTACTGCCCCACAACATTATACCGTATTGTAGCCATGATTGGGCAAAAGCATGGTAAGCACTCACAGCGGTTTTTAGGTTGGTATTAATCAATATTTGTCTGAGGGCATAAGCAAACCTAGATAATTTCACTGAAATTTTCTCGGTGTGGACTTTCCAGTTTATATGTTCGTCGATGTTTAAACCAAGTAGTGGACAGGTGTTGACACGTTCTAGTTTGTTATTTTGGTAGGAATAGTTAATTTCTAACGCGGTTCTCTGATGTGGTCTAAACTGTATTATGTTCGTTTTTTGCAGATTAAGGTTCAGATTGTGATCTTCAAGCCAGGGTAAAATAGTATCAAATATTGTATTTAGGTTATTTTTTAGTTCATCAGTAAAAAGCACTAGTGCGAAAAAGTGGCACTTTCCGCACGATTTTAGTGCTTGGAAAACGCTCTTTTCGAGCACATGCATTGTAAAATCCTTTTTAATCCTTTTCGATTTGAATAGAGTCGCATTTGTTTCAGTCGTTTTCTGAAAAACACACAACTGACACTGAGTTAATTTTTGTTTAACAACTCACGCTAATTGGGTACACGAATTACTGAAAATACCCATAAATAGGGGATATGTCTGTGTTACACTACCAACCACTTTATGTTACTAACCAGAGACCCCATTGTGATTGTTCCACGTGCCGTCCACTATCCACTAACAGTGGGTAGACCAGCAGCGGTGAGCGAGATGATGGGATACAAGGCCGTGCGTGCGAGGCAGCGCGTCGCCGCGCCGCACCCGTACTCGCGGCCCGCGCGCCGGTGACTGAGGTACTACACTGTATAGATCATGAATAACTACAACTTAGACAAGTTGAAAAACCCCCGACATTTTCATTTCCAAGTCCAATATCTCAAAAACAGATTTTCATGAAACATGGCTAAGAACATTCGGGATCACATCAGCTTTTGAATAAAAAAACCGCATTCAAATCGATCCAACCGTTTGGGAGCTACGATACCACAGACAGATACACAGACAAGTTAAACTTATAACACTCTCTTTGCGTCGGGGGTTAAAAAAAAAATTGTCGCCAGGTATTCGATTGAAACATAATTTCATTGTATAAACAGAGTACACATCAGGCAACCGCTGTTTCAATCGGCTGCCTCGCGACATTTTTTTTTTTCATTTTTTTTTTCTATTTCTAATCCAAGTGCAAGTTGCCTCAGTTCGGGTTGCACAGGGCGGTTCCACAACACTTCGGGAGGTCAAATACCGCGAGCCACCCGGTTGCCTCATGGACACTGCAACTACGCGTCATTGCTCTGAATATTATTAGTGGGTCAATCTAACATTTATTTTTGAAAAAGCGAGCAAAGCGAATGAATTTCTCCGTTTTAGCTTGTTTGTGTCTAATAGTGTTGTAAATAGATAACATCTACTTATAAAAGATAGCTGGTTGTTGATTTCCATTCACGCGTGTATCCAAGTGCATTTTGATAATATGTATGTAGTGAGTGAGTGAAACGGTGAAAAGTATGAAACTTTTAAGTGTGTTTTTTTTTGTAAAATATTAGTTTTGAGCCGAAATTGCAAAATACGTTTCATGCTCTCCAAGATATATTAAAACTGGTAATTAACAAGCAGTTTGCTTGAACAAAACTCTTTTCCGAAGTTAGAGGGTTTCGCCATTTTTCAGTACGTTGGAGGACAATATCTCCCGATAGGTTGAGTTTTGGCAGCTAAAAAAAATTACGTGTCGGTTATATTAGACTACTCTATAACATATATAAAAATCATTGAAATCGGCGCCGGACAGTTGGGTATGTTTCCTTGTTAGAAAAAATGTTACAACATGGACTTCTAACGTTCTAAAAATGAATGGTCCATAAAAACCGGTCAGGAAATCCCCACATTTGTTGAATTCAATCAATCAATCAATCAATTATTTACGAGGGCGGTTTGATAAGTAACTTGTTTCGGCCACTAATAGATGGTGTTTGCGGTAACTGTCTATTTATTCTTAAAGTTTGATAACTAAATATAATTAATCTGTGGCATCAAGTCATCTCCGGCGAGAATTTTAGATTTGACAGCTGTTGGAAAAAAAGTAATCGAAGTAGATCGGTGAAATGGAGAAAATTGGAATTCGTGGTATGATTAAAAATTTTTTTTTGGAAGGTAAAACAGCAAAAGAAATTCATGAAAAGATTTATCCTATGTTGGGCGATTCTTGTCCTTCATACGAAACAGTTCGGCTTTGGGTAAATGAGTTTAAGCGTGGCATGACAAGCATTGAAGATGCACCTCGACCTGGTGCTCCAAAATCAGCGGTTTTACCAGAAGTCATTGATAAAATCCGTGATTTAGTTTTAGCTGATAGACAATTAAAAATACGGGAGTTAGCTGAAGTCTCAAACATCTCGACTAAGCGGGTGCATTTTATTTTGCACAATGAATTGCACATGAAAAAGCTTTGTGCAAGATGCAAACATCTGCTGGAAACTTGCAGGTGTTTAATAAAAATCCAGCAGAGTTTCTTCGACGTTTTGTGACCATAGATGAAACCTGGATTCACCACTATATCCCAGAGACAAAACAGCAGTCGAGACAATGGATAAGTCATGGTGAGCCTGTTGGTAATATGTACATTTATATAGTCTATTACTGCGTGTGTATCTTGTTATCTTGTCTGTGGAACTACTTTCCATGTCTAGCGGTCAGAGAGAAATGTCTCGTTATAAAGCAAATTTTGTAAAAGTAATAAAAGTGTTCAGTTCTCAATAACAAAGCATTTCATTAAGTAAATCCGATAATCTAACATGGTAGCAGCCCGTGGTTGCAACAAACAGAAGAAAACTAAAAGACTCGTGTTGTTCGTTGCATCGAAATAAACTTATTATAAAAAAATGGCGTCTGTAAAAAGTGAAGTGATAATTCCTGTTTTTGACGGAGCTGAATATAATAATTGGAAGTTGAGATTATTTAAATTTCTGCAACTAAAGAAATGTAAAGATGTTGTGTTACGCGAGATAAATGCCAAAGATGATAAGGATAAATGGGAAGAAATGGATATTTTGGCAACAAATTACATTTACAGCGCCATTAGCAACAAGCAATTGGAATATGTCGGCTCGCTGGATTCGGCATACGAAATCATAAAGAAATTTGACGAAATGTATCTTAAAACGTCTACGTCTTTGCAAATAATATGTCGAAACAAGTTAGAGAACGTGAAACTGAAAAATTATAGCAATATTAACGACTAATACGGGTGTAGACTCAAATAATATTATTAGTCCAAAAGAAAGAAGGCAAAAAAATATGCCTAGTGACGAAAATCCCATTCAGATATCTCAAAAAATTACGAAGCTATAACCGTTTTAATATCGCTTGTTAGAGAGAGAAAACGCAAACCGTTGTGACGTCACATTACAGGATCCTGCCGGGGGGCCGCGTCGACGGCAGCGCCGACCACGATGGGCGCGGCACGTCGCCGTCTTCTGTGGGGTCCATGGATATCGGGTTGCATAATATTTGTAGCCATAAGGCTACTTATGGCTATTTATCATTACGCATAAACGACAATAGTCATAAATTAGTTCGCATACATTTGTTTGCCATAATATTTGAGAGCAGAAATAGCAAATGTTATAAATTTATTGTGCATAAAAGCTTTAAGCATAAATATCAATCGCCATAATATGTTTGCGCATAATGCTTTCAAGTCATAGGTATAAGACAAACATTTTAAATCCTGTACATTTTTTTTAAATAAATTGTCTCTGTAACCTAAACTTAATCCAACTTTCTTTTTTTTTTAAACAAACACCCGGCAATAGGCATGATGACAGTAATTGAAAATCACTAAAATATGGTATTTACTTAGTGAAATTTTAATCATAGAATTCGAAAAATGCTTATATTTTTTTATTAAGTAAGAGATTATTATTTATTTTGATAAAATTAAACTGAAAAATACGGACGCCCGCCATGATATGTTAAACACCAATCAGAGCGCATGACGTCACACTCGTATAAACAAATACCCACGAACTTATATATAAGTACATACTGGACTTTGCCATTCCGACAATGTTTTGAAACAAGAAAAAAAGCGGCCAAGTGCGTGTCGGATCACGCACAACGAAGGTGTCGTGCCTATTAAAAAGGTCGTATCGTTACTGAAATCTTACGGCACTTATTTCCTTTCCTTTAAGGAAGGCAGTTTTTTAGAAATATCTCAAAAACCTTTGAACCGATCTTGTTCAAAACAATTTTCGCTGAGAGAATTTAATATACTCTATGAGCATGATATTTTTATTTTTTTATTTTTTATGAAATACACAGTTCAAAAATGCATAGAATCTAACAAGTTTCACTCTGATTTTAGATCCAAATTGATTGCTAGTAGAACCGCCGATATTTTCGTGAAATGGCCACTTACCTGTAAAATTGAATAGCTGAATTCGGTCTCTAAGTACTTCCTCAGAGCGTCATTATACAAGACAATAACCATTTTGCGATTAAATAACCCTTTGCTACAGGGTTTATTTCACGAAATAAACTTTCGATATGGTAAAATCTGTTTATAACAGCAAACAGCCATATTTTTTAATTAGTATTGCCATAACAAGCAGTACAAGCATACCGTCAAAGTTAGGATTTTGACTGCGTTGGTATTTTTGAGAGATATTTAGAAAAGTCAATACATTTTAATTTCAGTAAATTAATTTTCATTTGCATTTAATTTATTGAAATTATAAAAAAATGAATGATAACCGTATAGCGTAGAGTACGTCTTTATAAAAATGTCGCACTGTTTGTGTTTCAAGTTATAGCAACACAGCACAAAACTAGAAAGAGATGACGGAAAGACGTGACGTCATTCAAGGTAGGTCGTTTTTTTCTGGTTTCAAAACATTCTTGAATGGCAAAGTCCAGTATGTCTATAAGTTCGTGGTTTATACAAATGTGACGTCACTCGGGACGCCATGACACTGACAAGCGTTTTAGCGCCAATGTTAAATTTAAAAACTAAAATGCATTTTTTTCCTACTTAACTGTTATTTTCTCTAGAAAAATCTTATTCGTTGTACATAATAAATGTTTCTAAACATTTTAGAACAGGTTTTCAAAATGTTTCATCATGCCTATTATAATACTAAAGCCGAAATAGCTCAGGTCTTAGAGAAGCTTGTACGCTGCCTAAATTCCGCATGAAATAGCTAGCCGTTGGGACGAGCTAGGCACTGTCAGCATCCTTGTACATATATTATTGTATGTAGAACATAAACACGCTTTGTAGCTAAAGTGAAGGACAGATACTAGTAGATTCAACAAAGATTGATGTAAAGGAGAGAATAAACCATTACTTTCTCCACCCTACATTCTAAAGTGCGTTCTGATGAACGGGTTTCCATATATTTGCGTAAAACTGGAAGTGAGACTTTTTAACATTGTCACTGCCAAGAACCCGCCTAGCCGCCAAGTAGCTACGCCGTAGTCGCTTTCCGCTACATACGAGAAAAACTACGGGATCGGGTACGAGCGTAGCGCGCAGTATTTTAACAACGTGACATCAGGCAAATTCATTGCATTAACTAAAAGCAAACTAAAACCTAAAACCCCAAACCTAAAACCTATAAACTTTATTGATAATACTTTGTCACTATTCGACAAGACTTGCTCTGTAGCTAAAGTGACAGTTTAACGTAGCAATTAGGCGGGTGACCATGAGACTGAGTAAACTATTTTTTTTTTAATTAACGAATTAAAAAAATAACGGTTACATGCTTTTGCCTGATGTCACGTACACATGTTTAAAATAAAGTAAGAAACACATATTTCCGTTCACGTCCTAGGATTCAGCCTGTATATAATTATACAGATATCGAGCCCCCTGTAGATAGAATAGACAGATGCCTTTTATTATCAAAGATTAACTTTATAAAGCGAAAGTTACCGAAAACGTGTTAGTAGTTTTCGGATTAGCTCTTAAATACCAACAAACTCGGCGCCGCGGTATCGTCCTAATATTGTTATGGCTTCGGCTTTAATGTTGTCGGGTAAAAGCTTTGGTTCACTCGTACTGTTTACACGTTTAACCTATTCGACGCCAAGCTACGCATGTAGTGTTACGGCGTAGCACGTAGCACCTTAACACATGCACTGCCAGGAATCGCTACGCGCTACGCTCGTAGCCGATCCCGTGGTATTCCCGCTAGTAGCGGAAAGCGGCTACGGAGTGCTGGCGGCTTTCTCGCAGCATTGCAATTTACCGAAGAAATGCCGCCGGCCTTGAGGGCCTTTTTTGGATTTGACTTAGGTTTTACTTAATTTAGTTAATGTCAATTATCTACTAGTATAATGTGTTTTTTATTTCATTTCTTTTGTAAGTATGTGTTATTTTTTTGGTCACTTCAATAACTGGCCCCCTCATACTAGTTCATTCTTTCTTTCTGTGTCAATGTTAATGTCGCCTAAGTAAATTCTAAACAAAACATCACGTTTCCTGTTTGTTGCAGAGCCGAAGTCTCTCACTCAAAAGAAAATATGCCACCAAAGTACATTATAAGCTGTAACACTGATATGCAAAACGTACTTGAAATTATTTAACCTATCGGACACACCAAGACAGACGATCAGGATTTACGGAGTCGGTAAACTGCTTGTGACACCCTAGACTTGCAAGCGACCATAAGCTACGGTAAACGCATACCATCCGACGGAACGTACGGTTGTTTGCCAACATCGTGATATACCTATTGTACCTATTTAAAACTTGGTAGTCATTTCAACCACTAAATCGCCTAGTGACTGCAATACGGCCACAACTCAAAACTAAAACACATTTGAGATGTGGCTCTATTGTATACTTTAAGGCCAGGCGCGCACTACGAATTTTTGTCGTGCGATAATCGCGTCGCAGAGATGCAACGTATGGGTTTATATCTCGGTGCGCGCATATGGCATGTGCGCGCGCTTACATGTAAACCCATACGTTGCATTTCTACGACGCGATTATCGCACGACAAAAAATCGTAGTGCTCGCCTGGCCTAACACGGCCACAACTCAAAATCAAAAATACACTTGAGATGTGGCTCAGTTGTACAAGTACTGTAATACGGCCACAGCTCAACATCAAAAATACACTTGAGATGTTGCTCTATTGCATACTGCAATACCTACGGTCACATCTCGATAATAAAGTACATTTGAGATGGGTCCGTATTGCAGTTACTAGGCGAAATATCATGTTAGGATTTTTTATTGTAAAATCCGATGTAATGTCATTTTATATTCATGTTGCTGATTTGTGGTAAGTAAATAGTAAACACTGAAAGTTCTATTAAGCTTTAAGTCCGACTTTCCATTAGGTAAAAGAATGTTACAGTGATTATTATTAAGATTTTAATTTTTATTATTTTTAATTTGTAACCGTTTAGACTAAAGCATATTTAGATTTCGTTGTTTACAGAGAAAATATTGTTAGCTTTAATATTTTTTAATTTGTTTGCTTGGTATTATGGCTTGGCTGTTGTATTTTTTACGCGAAGCATGGAGTTTCTATAACGATTGTATTTTAGGTTTGTATAACAATGTATAAGAGGTTTAATATGTACCTTATTAATGATTAAATAATTTATGTAATGATTGTACTTTTATATTGATTTTAACTTTCACGATGCTCACACATTATTTTTAGTAAACGGGACTTAATCGCATATAAAGTAACAAGAAGATGTTGATACCCGCTCAAGCCAGTTGTCCCGTGGATGTTGCGAAACGTCGGGAGACATCAGAGAGGTACTTTAACGGTTAATTAAACGCGATTAAGTCCCGTGTAGTAAAAATATTGTAATTTTATTGTATGTATGAGAGTTGCAACTTGACAATGATATTTTTATACTGACATTGAGTGCCTATCTTGCGTTTCCCGAAATTGAGCCTTGCCTTAATATTACAACTGGTACCTATTTGTTATTTTTCATACCATACGTGGCATACGTACTCCCAAAACGATTAAGAATAATAATAAATTGCTAACTAATTGAAACGCTTCTCCTTCGAATAAAAAAAAAAAACAAAGATAATTATTAAAAAGGTGCCAGTTCTTTTATTGGTAATATTCCTGTCATCGAACAGCGGGGCGTAGCTAGGTGACCAAAGGCCCAAGGGCAAAAAGAAGCGAGGCCCCTAAACTGTTTATTCCCAAGGTGGGAGATTATGTCACTAGTTAATCAATAATAGGTTTGCTCACGTTTTGGGGTGCAACAGTGATTTAAACTCGGAACTCGAACTAATTATTGTAATTGACCAGCTAATGTATCGAGTTGGGATGGCATCAACGTCATGATAATGGGCTTTTTACACTTTGATTAGGCACTTGTCCCACCGCCGGCGAGTAAGCGAGTGTTACTACGTGCTACTCGCTCAAGCGAGTAAAGGCGAGTAAGAATCACTATGAGAGTACTCGCTACTCGCCGACGGTGGGACAAGTGCCTCAGTGCGAGTTCATACATTTGCTGCACGTGCGACCTTTTGTATGGTCTCGCACTAATCACTAATCTGTGTTAACATGGCCTTAGGCTATATGATGGGATAAAAGATTGGTCAATGGACCAAGGTTATAAAAGTACCCACACTTGTCATGCAATTTCAATTTAGATCTGTGAGCGGCACAGCGACTTTGCAGCGATACAAACGCGTGACAGCCGCGCGACACTAGCCTACACAATCACCTACACGGCCATCACAGCTCTTTTTAAATGACTAGTTAGATTTAAACAACGAGATTGATAGCCCATCTCGCCGCGAGCAGCGAACGAAAAATAGAATGCGAGCTCCTTACAAATTTCTTCCCGAACACGTGCCTAAAACCCGGTATGCGCATGATCGAACTAAACGGCCGCCTGGCATCGTTGACACCCCGCCCCCAACCCCGCATAATGGCAATGAAACCCATTCTGTGAGGCCATTTTGCGAGGCTACTTAGACTTCTATGGTTTTTTCGTTCCCTGGCCGCGAGACATCTCGCGTGCCGTCTTGTGACATCCATGCTGTATCGATACTGTATCGCGTTTGTAGCGCTGCAATGAATTAACAACTTAAGAGTCCTTACGTCCACATAAGCAGAAGCGGAAGCGTATTTTGCAAAATGATTCCTTTTTCATTCAAGATTACGACGTAACTATTAGTATTTATTCAAAAACTGATAACGTAATTAAATAATCATTCATAAGCGTCTGTGCAGCGTGATTTAATACGTCTTTTAAAAAAATATACACTAACGGCATCGTAGGTCCTCTAGTTATGATTATTTTTTTATGGGTTAACATAAAGTTATAATTTGCTATCATATTATTTTTAGGGCAAAATAAAAGTAAAATTTGCGGTAAAATAATATAATGTAATCCTGTTTTCAGCAAAAAAAAATTAAGAAAACTCGGAAGGTGTTTTATCAACTTTTTAAAATCAATCTCTGATTTTCAATCATGTCAGCCCCTCGTAAAAGATTTGGTGATGTGAAATGTAATCATTCATGTACCTAATTATTCTTGTTTACAAAATTGATTGTTGGTTGCAAAATTGAGAACCGAAACGACACTTCATCACAACCAAACTCCCAAGAAAACTCATTTATTTTAGGTTTAGAAACAGAAAATGAAAATTTGAACCATGTTAGCCCCTAGTTTAAGTAATTATTATTTAAGTACGTTAATAGTTACGTCGTAATCTTGAATGAAAAAGCAAGCATTTTGCAAAATACGCTCGTTTTAGGCGTAAGGACCCTTAACAAAGTTGAAACCCCCTGACATTCATTTCAAACTTCAATCTCAAAACCGGCTGAACCGAGGTTTTTGAAACGAAGGTAAGAACCATATCGATCACGACAGCTTTCAGACAAAAAACCGCATTGAAATCGGTCCATTATTTTAAGAGTTACGATGCCACAGACACAGACAAGTCAAACTTATAATACCCCTCTTTTTACGTCGGGGGTTTAACACATTCACTGCCAAGAATCGCTCCGCTCGTCGCCGATCCCGTGGTTTTCCTCGTAGCGGAAAGCGACTACGGCGTAGGCACCCGCTAGGCGGGTTCCTGGCAGTGAAAGTGTTAAAAGTAGACGTGCGTAACCGTTCTGACATAACCGTTCTGACGTAACTACTACACGAACTCAATTTACATCAACCTTTTAATCGGACATGTAATAAGTAATGCATAATGTTAAAATTTTGCATTGTATCAGCTAAATGTCAATGTCGACCAACTCCCTGCTGATTTATTTAATTTACTATTCGACTAGATTACTACTGACTAGACTAGATTATGCAGACTGTATTTAATATTAATGCTTATTATATAGGTTAGCTTTAATGTGCAAACTTTGTTTTTTATATGAAAAATGTATCTTATATGCTATGCTATGTGAAATGTTTTATAAAAATAATTGGGATGACTGAACTCGTTGTTTTATTGCAATTTAGTTATAGGTAGGTATCTCAAGTCACTGCAGCCGAGAGGTAAGTCACGGGACTTCCTACTTTGAGGTCGCGGGTTCGACCCCCGGCTCCTACCACTGGGTTTTTCAAAACTCTTCGTCATCCTCCTAGCGTTATTCCCGGTTGTGCGCTAAAGGAGCCTGGGCACAGATTATATAATAGTTCTACGAACAGATACTCAGGTCTGAATAAAAATGCCAATACCTACTGCTTTAAGTGCCTACGAAATTTAACAATGGAGCGACCTTGAACGCGCGGGTCGTTGCCCGCATGCGCCGGCCAATCGACGCTAGGGTTGACACCGCTTAGAAATGTTTTTATAATTAATAGTTGAGTGAAATAAAAAACGGTGTATTACTGATTAAATTAATTTAATTATTATATTTTTAATTTTTCTAGATACCCGTAACGTAAGTATCCGGGGTTTCCCAAGATACTGCCAGTATCTGAACTGCATAGTCACTTACATACATACATATACATACAGGCATATCAACGCAGCATGTTAAATACAATTGAATTCCATGTTACCTATCGCTCACCCTGTCTATGGTTACTGTGACGTCCAACCTTTGGGCCTCTCAGGGTATACTTGTATAAATAAAACAACCATTGAATGCTATTAGCTCAGGCGCACAGACGTGACCTCGCTCACCGACAGCTAGCCGGCAACTGCCTAGTGGCTGTCGGTTCGCCTGAACACAGCTGCTACCCTCGCGTATATATTTGTGGTAGCAGTCCGTCACATCTCTCCTTTCTTTTACAAATTACATAATATTTTACAAAATTACAGTTTTACTTTAACGGTTTAGTTTACAAGTATACACCGAGACATTAATATTTAAGTGGTGCATTTTATTCCATACATTCATAAGAATATCCTTATTTATCTAGAACAGAATTTAGAAATACCTCATCAAAATTAGGAGCTTATATGTCACAATCATCTAAAACTCGGAATAAATTATACACCGCTTATGATTATGATTTATAAACAGGTGAAAGTGAATTTTCCTGCAATATTTTTTACTCAAATTAAATTGTGAATTGCCAACCCAAAATATTGGTAACATATGTAGTAAAACTTGCCATTGTAATAATCTATAGGATTAGGCGTCAGTCACTGATTTGTATAATCTTATATATTACCTTATAATAATATAAAAGGTAATATATAAGATTATACAATTTAGTCACGACTTAAGATTTCAAATCTTTATGTTCATTTAATAGTAGAATGGCCCAAACTAGCAACTAAAATAAATCTCATCTGCAGAGACATTCTTATGTAACACTTTTTCGTGGGCATAAGAATATTAACATTACCTAATGAATAGGGAATATTCATGACATTTTTTTATTTTTTTTATCTATTCTATAAGTAATTATATAACCGGAAAAAAATATAACACTTTCACAATATTATTAAACAAGCTAAAAAAAAAAATTCAAATTACTATCATTTTCGGACGATCAAAACGCCACCATTTTGGCGCGCTCATTTGTGACGTCACCGTGCAGCTTAGTGCACGGCGGTTCACAAATTAACAACAAAGTGTTTGATTCACACTTTTAATAAATGTGAGTGATTAAAGCTTATAAGATCAACTTATTGTAATGGAAGAGCACACAAAAGCTTATTATAAATATTGTATTGTCCCTATGTGTGAAAATCACATTAAAACTGCAAATATTTTCATATGCCCAAAGGTGCAAATATAAGGATAAAGTGGTGTAAGGCGATGAGGAGAGATAATGTATCGTGCTTGAGTAGTTTATATTGTTGTGAAGATCATTTCGACGTGAGTATTAAATATGTATGTACCTAAAATCTTTTTTATTACGACTCGCGAACAATATAGGTAAACAATAACCTAACCTCAAAATTGTATTATATACTTATTCATAAAACTATTCTGATTCCCAATTTTTTTAGTTATTAATGTTACAAATATTATGATTTTTTTTGATCAACAGCTGACTACGAGTGTTGATTTTGATCAAGAAACCTTTTAGCTAAGTTTCTTTGTTTGCACTGTTGATCGAAGAAAGTTAAAAGAATTTAATCCTTTTTACTGAGTGACCTACACAAATTTGTTTTATTTATAAGCCTTGACGAAAACAACCTAGTTTGTTAAAGTTCATAAAGATGTTCTCAACATTTAACATTCCTAATAGTTACCTACATATCTTTGATTATATAATACTAGCTTCTGCCCGCGACTCCGTCCGCGTGGAAGTCGTTTATACTATCTCTATACCAAATTTCATCCAAATCGGTTCAGCAGTTTAAGCGTGAAGAGGTAACAAACAGACAGACAGACACACTTTCGCATTTATAATTTATTATTAAGTAATATAAAATAAAATATATATAGTATATATAAAAGTAAAGTAAGTAAGTGTAGTGTATATAGTATATATAAAATATATAATATAACTAGCTTCTGCCCGCGACTCCGTCCGCGTGGAACTCGTTTATATCGTAGCTCCCCCCATATCCCCCAAAGGGATGAAGTGGGGGTGAAAGTTTGTATGGAGCTACGATATAAATGAGTTCCACGCGGACGGAGTCGCGGGCAGAAGTTAGTATATATAATATATAAAGTTATAGTATAGTAAAATAGTATATATAGTATGGATAAATATCTACTAGTTTTTTATTCCACTTATTTAACAAAGACACCTATTTGAAGTAGTTTAAAAGTCTAGCTATTTGAATCGCCAAAATAGGTTATAATTATTTAATTGACCAATCTCACGAGTATAAAAACAAGGAATATGAAAATTTATTGAATATCTGTAACTTATTTACCTTGCAGCTTTTACTCCTCTTAGTTCAGCGGACGTAAAGTCACAAATATTTGCGAAGTATGTATTAAATTTAGTCATCATGAACACATCAATTTTAGGCAGATTATCCGACTGTGCCTTGACAAAACCGCCTTCAGTCATTGTGGCGAGTCTTTTTTCACTTAATAATTACCAAAAAACACTGATTATTTATCATAAACAGCGGCCAAACAATGCGAATAACTTTCAATAATCTTACTAACGACCTGCACGGTGACGTCATGTTTCGCTCCGCCAATAGCGTTGCGTTTTGGAAATTTGCGAGGGAATTTGAAAAATAGTACTTTTAAACAATTTATTTTATCAATAGAAACATGATAATTTGAAAAAATAATCATGTGTGTATATTTATTAAGCAATATAGATTACACGTGATTTTTTTTGTCCATTTCTAAATCACATGCATATTCCCTATTATAACATAACATTAATACAGTCTAGCTGTTATTAATAAAACAAATTCAACAAAAAAATATCCTAAATATGTATAAAAAAACAGTTTTTACTTTCTAAAGTGTATAAGTAGATAACAAACATTCATTAACTAAATTAAGTTCGCGAGATTTCCCCAAATAACGTATGTGCACTGGGACCCCATGGACCAACGCCGAAGGGTACAAAGTTTCACTCTTTGTCTCATATTTACTATGTTTCAGATTTTATAAGTTCTTTTAGATGTAATCTGTCAGAAGTCCTTGCATCCGTCATAAACTCCAAGGGGCAAAGACACACCATCATATTTTTTGCCATCATCTCTGACAATACCAGTCAGCTCAAGAAGATCAGGCACATTGATGGTGGCAACGGACCGGCGGATTATATAATTGTGTCGCATTGAAAAACGGCGAGCACTTTTTTGGCAACATAGTCCATGGTGACCCAGTTCACCTCCGTGGCACATGGAAATATGTGTGAGGTGCGTATTGTGACCCTGAGCCGCAGGCCAGTCTTCTGCAGTCGAGGGAGGTCAGATCCAGGAAGGTACCTGTATTTGGAGAGGGATCCAACCCTCAAAAGTCTTGTGCTATCTATACGTGTAGTGCGGCTCAAAATAAATTTGTACGTCAAATCACTTTAAATGGGACGATCCCAGCTTCTTTGAGATTTTGGGTTGTCTGGGAAGTCTGGGAAGCTTTTTTTCGCGATGTCAAGTTGAAATCTGAAAACAAAATGCATTGTTAAGAGAGTATTCACGAGATGCCGGGGCAGGCCTATATGACCAGTCTGCACTTTTGTTTCTTGGCTCAAACCTGCACGGCTATCATGCGATTTTTCTCTCTCTCTTTCATATTAGAACACTTAGAACAAGACATATAGTGCGAGAAAAATCGAGAGTATGTCGCGGCCGTCGCATGATAGACGTGCAGGCGTACGCCACTGACAATTTGGCGCGAAACGACGTTTCTCTATGCGTAACGCACACAATGACGTTTCATATAAATTCAACGCAATTTCATTGATTGATCGCACACCGTTTTATATAGGTACATATTTAAATCTGACAACATCTTGCTAACATGACGAAATAAGTAATAATTAAATAATAAAATTTGTTGTCGAATGCTGTTTTAGCAATTGCAATTCGTTGTATGAAACTTAAAAGCTGTATATTATTATTGTTTATCTTTTCGGTCCAATAGTGGGTTTGATGGATATCATAGTCAGTTTCACGTTTCACTGAGTCGGGTAACCTACAAGTCCTACAACCAAATATCGTAGCTTGTAGCTCTAAGCGAGGAACAGAGATACATTTACAAGTGTTATGGCATGGCCTGCATTCACTGTGATTAGTAATTAGTGCGAGTTCATACATTTGCTGCGAGTGCGAGTAGTTTTTGTATGGACTCGCACTAATCAAAGAAAATACAGGCCCTTACCCTAGCTTTGCTGCTGACCGCATGTAATGATCCATTGCTCTCGGAATCGATTGTTACTACTTATGTAGGTATACGGCCGCGGCGTACGCCTTTTCACTTGCGTCGGTAAACTCTTGTAAATAAATCGGTCCCTTGATTAGATTAGATTAGATTATTTTATTTCATTTTGAAAATTTACGTGTCATTTCATAAAATTAAAATAGCATGGATTTACAAGAAGATCGTCAGCGTCCTTGGATCTAGGTATGTGTCTAGGTACAGCTAGGTTTTGTAACAAGTCAAGGCTATCTATCCATTCGCGCCATGCTCTATTTAGGTGATCGGGTATCGTTTGCAAGATGCTCTCCATAAATATATTATAAATATATAAAACGCTAAATACTGCGCTAGTGACTTGTCGCTTAGTAGGTACTTTCAGCCCTTTTACTACGTCTGAGGGTGTATTCTGTAAGTTCAGGTTAAAACCTAAGCTATCCGTATGGTGATTCCATAAGAGTCCTAAAGTACGTTCCTGATCTGACATGCCTGATGGAAGCCATGATGGAAGTTATTTAAAACAGCGGGTTCGTTAGGCGAGGCGCCCATCCACACAGTGCGAACGAAGCTTTTTTAAATACTTTATCCATATCGCTAATCGTTCTTTGCGCTTGCTCTACTGCGTCGAATGCGCCTAGATAGTCGTGTGTACCGTGTACCTACATAAAAGTACCTTTCCGCGAGTCTAGCTATTTCGGGGTAATGTGTCGCGATAGTCGTTAGCGTTTTTATTCTTAACGTATATGTATAGCCGTTGCTGGACTGGCAGCGCTACCGAAGATTAACGATGTCATCCTGTACGTCCGTGGAGGTGAATCAGTATCGTCCCCGCGCTATAAAAATCGTAAACTATCGCGATCTGTTTCCATCATCTTTATTTGTGTAAACATTTATTTGATGTCCGAGATGTTCTTTGTCCTCTTGAAATCGTATAGGAACTCCGAACAACGACAAGATCAGGTCAGGTCCCAAAAGAATGGCGTCGTACGATATGCTGCATCGTGAACTAATCTCATTTAACAAGCTTTTATTTACTTCTACCTGTCCCGTTGTCTGTATGTCTGTCTGTAATCAAATCTTGCAACTTAAATTTGATCCACTTCCCGGTTTCCGATTGAGCTGAAATTTTGCATGCATGTATATATAAATCGCGTGACAATGCAATATTATGATGACGAGGAACTGATCTGATGATAGAGCTGGAAGGTAGCCATAGGAACTCCGTAATAAAACCACATAACCCCATCGAGTTTGGGCTCGTTAGAATCGTCTTAAGTAGTTCATGACGGTATACAGAAAAGTACAGTCGGTGATAAAAGCTTGTACCAAAAATGAATTTTTTGACAGAAACTTATTACCTTTTTACAAGCTTTTATTTACTTTCACCTTATATGTGTATGTTTCACTTTTTAACTTTCTACCAAAAAACTACAATACAAATACAAGAAATGTAAGAAAAATATCACAAAAAATGTTGTTCATTACAAGCTTTTATTTACTTTCACCTGTCCCGTTGTCTGTCTGTCTGTAATCAAATCTTGCAAGTTAAATTTGACCCACTTCCCGGTGACCTATTGAGCTGAAATTTTGGGTATAAGTATAGTTTGGATTCAATATTATGGTACCATCGAGCTGACCTGATGATGGAGACAGAAGGTGGCCATGGGAATTCAGTATTTAACCGACGTAACCCCTTTGAGTTTGGGCTCGTAAGAATCGTCTCAATGAGTAGTTGATGATGGTATACAGAAAAGTACAGTCGGCAATAAAAGCTTGTACCAAAAACGAAGTTTTTGACAGAAACTTGTTTCTTATGAAATACCGGGAAGTGTGGCAAATAGAAAACGCGTGGCGAGTCCGGGATCGTGTCGACTTTCTCGGCGAAACCTTGGTTTAAAAAGTCGTTCATTTGCCTATTTTATTCGGTCTTAAGTGCAGAATCGCTATCTCTTCTTTTCTCTAACGAATATAACCGTTTCAGCGCGTGCTATTTTCGGGTAACGTTTCGTTGTCCGTTTTCCATAACAATCCTGCCTCAAACCTGTCCTGTCCGGGTAAACGTTTGCACGTATTTTCTAATATTTGTACGGCTCTGTATCCTCAGGGTCATTAGTTCTCTTTCGCGTCTCGATCCCTAGTGATTCTATACTAAAATGTTCGCGTATCAAGGCCAGAGCTGGGTCTTGACTGTCGTACGTAGCCTTAATGTGATTGACCGACCCGTACAACCTGCGAGGTCTCTCATTCACTCCGTGGAGTACCTTCCTATCCTAGACGAGTTAGGGATGCGCAGGGGTGTTGTTTACCGCCTTCAATAATCTACACCGATCACGGCGCCCGCGTCATTACACCGCGCATCGTGCCTAAGTCGCCTAGATTGGGACGCAAGTTAAACTGTTCGGCGACGATCGCGATATCTGTAGTGACGCCTACTAAATTTACGCCTAACGTTCTCGCGCCTACGGCTTTGTCGCGAGAGGTGACCGTCCCCCTTGTATTCGCGATGGCGACTGTTTGGGGCGTCGGACCCTTTGTAGTCGCATTAATCTGTTCGGCTACGATGCCTACGATCGTGTTATCTGTAGTGACGCCTACTAAATTCGCGCCTAACCCGTTCGTGCCTACAAATTTGTCGCGTGAGGGCGCCGTGCCTCCTAATTCGCGTCTACTAAATTAATCGCGCCTAAATTATGACCGTTAATTGGAACGGGATTCCCGCGCGCGCCTGCACCCGTGTTAAAATCGCCTAATTCATAGTCTAGCGGAAGACTATGATCCGTGTCGCTCGAACATACCGGCGTGCTCAACGATGCCGTGTTGGTCGTCTGCTCCGCGGTGTTGGTACCATGGCTCCAAGTATGAGTATCTTGCGACGTAGAGGTGTCGTACGACGACGCGCCGCTGGTGCCTTTGGATCCTTCACCGCTGGTCCTCTCCTCCTCTTCTGTGTCCATCTTCTTTTAGATACAATAGGGGCGTAGTCACTAAATAAAATAATCAATAATGTCATATTTTCTCGAAAAAGGATAAAAAATGTAGTCAAATGGAAAAAAAATCAGCTCAAAAGGTTAAGTAATCACGAAGTTATAAGTGTCCAACGTTTTAAGAAGGGGTATGTTCTGTCCCTTTTTCGCAAAACGCAACTTCATTTGAAACGATGACGCTGGAAGAATGTGACGTCACAGAAGACGGCAACGTGCCACGCTGCATCGTGTTCGGCGGGGCCGTCGACGCGGCGCCCCGGCTGCATCCTATAATGTGACGTCACACACCGTTTGCGTTTTCTCTCTCTAACAAGCAATATTAAAACGGTTGTAGCTTCGTAATTCTTTGAGATATTTGAATGGGATTTTCGTAACTAGGCATTTTTTTTTGCCTTCTTTCTTTTGGAGTAATAATAATTTTCGAGTCTACACCCGTATTAGTATTTAGTGTATAAATCAAAAAAAAACTAAAATATTATGCAATGACGGTCCAGTTTTCTAGATACACCAACTGCAAAAATAATCCCATATAAATATATGCGATTACAAAGTCACATTGAATGGGACAAAAAATTAAAAAGGAAGAATGGGAGTGCATTCATAATTTGTATGGATTGATAACACAATAACCTACAAAAGGAAGTGAGATCCCATAAAAAAAACATTCAATGTAAAAAGAGGCCAAGTCTCGAAACTCCAAAAAATTGTGAGATATTTCGTAGAGCCAAGTCTCAGGCATTCTTATTTACCTCCGTCATTATTTAAGACGTACCTACCGATTCCAATGATGTGATACTTCATAAATAATGAGTATGACCGATAAATTGCAATATTTATCATTTTCATAAAAACGCTATTGTACGATCATAATAGATAAACAAGTTTCTGTCAAAAAAAACATTTTTGGTACAAGCTTTTATTTTATTAGCTCATTGAAACGATTCTAATGAGCCTAAACTCAACGGGGTTACGTCGGTTAAGTACTAAATTCCCATGGCCACCTTCTGTCTCCATCATCAGATCAGCTCGATAGTACTATATAATATTGAATTGTCATCCAAACTATACTTATACCCAAAATTTCAGCTCAATCGGTCACCGGGAAGTGTGGCAAATTTAACTTGCAAGATTTGATTACAGACAGACAGACAACGGGACAGGTGAAAGTAAATAAAAGCTTGTAATGAACAACATTTTTTGTGATAATTTTCTTACATTTCTTGTATTTGTATTGTAGTTTTTTAGTTAGAAAGTTAAAAAGTGAAACATACACATAAATGAATGCGTCATCCCTGAATTATATGAAAATGATACCAAGCTTGACCTTAGTAATAGTTAAAGCAATGACGCGTAATTCAACGTTGGAAAGGCAACCGGATGGCTCGCGGTATTTGAGCTCCCGAAGTGATGTGGAACCGCCCTGTGCAACCCGAAATGAGCCAACTGTGACTGGTTCGGAAATAAGAGGGGGGTGGTAAAAAAAAAATATCGCGAGGCAACCGGATGAAACGCGGTAGCCTGTGTATACGCTGTTTATATAATGAAATTGTTATGCCATCCCTCCGAGTGCGACCGGAGCCGAGTAAGCAAGCGAAGAAAAAAAATAAAAAGACCGGGTTGCACTCCGGGAGTGCCGGCAGAAGTGAAAACTGAATAACATCTTACGGTGTCACCCTAAAAATGAATTTGACGCAAATTTATAAACAATTATCAATCATTTAGGCGGACGGCCCGCGGGCGCGTTGGGTGCGACGGGCCGCCGACTCCGGGCGGGGGCAAACACAATACCAATTTGTTTTTGCCATTGCCAAATATTTTTCAAAGCTTTATCTCTTTAGGAATAACGTCTAAATTCGAACTATTCGAATTTGCACAGCAGACGGCGGTGGCGACCAAAATATCAATTTGTTTTTGCCGTTGGTAAATATTTTTCTAAGCTCAGTCTCTTTAGGAATAATGCCCAAATTCGAACTATTCGAATTTTCTCAATAGCAAAACAGTGAAGGACGCGTTGGTATTATTACAAATTTATTTGCAGAATATGCTATTGCAAAAAGTGATTAACGGCTTTATACCCTTACGAATAGCGTTCAGTTTTGAATAAAGTTGAATCGGCTAGCAGCAATAAGTGACCTCCTTCACATCGCGTATTTTAACAATTTTTCCCCATCCCAAAAAGTGCTCAGCGCCGCTAAAGAAGTTTTCACTTCAAAAATTGGCAGGCAACCGCTTGAAATTTGGCATGCTTGTTCTTCATCACACACCGGGCCGGGAAGGATGGCAATTTTTCCAGGGTCTGTTTGTGATGAAGAACAAGCATGCCAAATTTCAAGCGGTTGCCTGTACCTAAGCATAAAGGACGCATCTGACTACGAGTCTCATAGTGAGATGCGTCCTTTTTGCTTAGGACGGCAGAATCACTTCGGGAGCTCAAATACCGCGAGCCATCCGGTTGCCTCTCCGACATTGAATTACGCGTCATTGCTCTGAATATAATAGTTATGGATAGGAAGAATATAATAGATATTCAAAGTCCCAACCTCAGGAGGACGTGCAATGTGCCCGGTTCACTGCCACTTAAGTGTAGCGATTCGGAAGGAACCTTGGCAACAGACTGCGGATACCGTACCTGCTTTTGCAACTGGTGAGAACTGGGGGTGATTGTTTTTTTCGGTGGCTTGCAAAAAAGCGGAACTTAAGCACGAACCTGAAAATCAAAGCTTTGCATGAGAATATATTGATAACCTAGTATAAGGGTGTTCTTCTAAGAATATGAATAATTTACAAAAGAATAATTGCTATGTCTGTAAATTTCTCCAACAAGGGACCAGGCGATATATTTGTACATTTCTGTCTTTGTTCTGTGACACGGGGCTACGAGTATTCAAACTACAGAATAAATAATAGTACTACGTACAGAAGGTTCTCTGTTAACAAATCCCCCCTGTATTACAAGCATTTTGCCTGTAAAATTGTTCTATATTACAAATATCTCATCAAAACTGCAGTTGTAGACTACAAGTTACAAATGACGTTTTTAATTTCACAAGTACCTATATTTTTACAAGTATATTCGTGATCTTGTTTATCAAAGAAATCTTTGTAAGTTACTACTTGTAAAAAATCATGCAAAAACCTTAGAGTGCCCGGCGACCCTCCATTCCGTATTACAAGTTAACGAGTGTCGGGCTCAGTATTTTAAATATCAATTTTTAAATCGATTATCTTTTTAAAATGTGGTCAAGAGACGACGGAACCTAGGCAATATAAGCCAACTACACACACACGGCCACACTAGACCATATAGAGGCGACCTACGAATTCAATGAAAGGTTTCGTCTGAAAGCGGAAAAAATGGAACACTTAATTGTTATTTTGGGCAACAATTGAAAAAGAAACACAAACACAACAAGGCATTGTCACAGAAATTGACGTTACAAATAGCTACGATGCGGTTTCGGACATGCATATGGTGTTACCAAAGGAAGTGTATGCAATGCAGTTCAAGTGTTGTAGCGGCTGTCAATACTGTTATCTTTGAAGATTACGTCAAATGGCCGAATAATAAGCTCCTGCATAAAAATATGGCATAAAATGTTGTTGTATGTGTTGGCCAACTAATGTTTCGGTACCTACTTACCAAAGTAGATCTTTCTAAGTTTGAATAAAAGGTGTCCCGAACATAAAGTGTAGTCTTTTCCTGCAGGTACCCGACCAACCGACTGACAACAAATTAAAACATTTTTCCATTCTTCTATTTTTTTTGTCTTTCGACAATCTATAGAGGCTGACTAGACCTAATTTGGTGAAACTATTTGTTCTAGCACATCAAATAAAATATATGTTAATATTCACCATATTTCAAAGACCGTGGATGAGCTCGATACGTAATTGGACAAAATCGGCTCGATAGAAAATAATTGCAAAGATTGGTCTTAAAATCACATTAAACGGTTCTATGTCTTTATTTTTTTCACGTATGGGTCTGCAATTAAAAACATGAAGTCAACATATTCATACCTAAACCGCTAACGAGTCATATTTCACAAATAATCCGTCCTTTTTTTATTTCAATATTTATATAATATTATCTTCAAAAACCGGGCCGCCCAGGAACACTCGCTCTCGTTTACTCCGATACAAATAGACAGTCTGCGACTGTGCGCGCTATCCAAAATCCTCAAGGGCATTTTGGTGTTGACAGCGTCTTTACGCACCGAATAAAATGTCCTTTTTGTCGCGTATCATTTGGAGGACAGTTATTTAACCATCATTTCGAGACATTTTCAAAAGTTATTTATAAATCTCAATAATCAGCCGCTAATGAATACTTGTCCAATTATAGTTTCAATAGACGGGAAATGAGCGGGAAAACGATTTCGTCGCTACTACTTTTATTGACCTTTTCATATCATGCATATAATAATAATAATATAGTAATCAATAAAAAAAACTAAAGAAAAAAATTTTAGAACTTACAAGTGGAATTTACAAGTGTCCAATTTTACAAACCTTGTAGGTTTTTTTTTGATAAACATAATTTACACGAAGTTGTAAAAATTGCCTTGTAATTTTTTAATGCGGGTTTACTAGTAGAAAGACGGAATCCTTCGTTGTGCGTGGTCCAACACCCACTTGGCCGGTTTTTATTTATTATTTTACGACTGGGTTATCTTCGAATAAACATATGTAACTTATGAACGTGTAGACTTGTAAGTTTTGATTAACAGGGCACCTGCAGCAGGGCAGGGGGGCAGGGTACCCATGCAGGGGCGTACGAAGGGTACCTAAGTAAATACCTACTTGGCGCCCGGGGCAAGTACCAAAAAGATGTGCCCCTGTGTTAAGTTGTGTTATAATAGTTCTTTGTTTTTATTTACTTAACTTACTTTTACGTTTTGGTTTACAGTGGTGAAGCGAGTACCAAAACACATGTAAGCTTTTTATTGAATCCATAACATATGTAAGTTTGTTTGTGTTAACTGCTACAATCTCACAGCACGTCTAGCACACGACGGCCGCGACATACTCTCGATTTTTATCGCACTATACCTCTTGTTCTAAGTGGTCTAATAAGTGAGAGACGGATAGTGCGAGAAAAATCGAGAGCTCGCGCGCCGTCGCGTGCTAGCCGTGCAGTTCTTTGAGTTGTAGAACTTGCGAGCCTGTCTTAATTAAGTTTTTTATGTCTTCAAATGAATCGGCAAAAAAAAAATGAACTCGCTTCCAAAATTTCACGAGAATCGGTTCAGAAATGTGACCAGTACGTCTAGCCCAACTTGCTGCTCAGTCGCTTCGCGCGCGATTGAGCGTCTCCCTACTCACTCGCACCGTGCAAGTTAGAAAAAGGAGGGTAGATCTTTCTCGACTCGCGTCGCGGCGCGGCGTCAGTTGTGCTAGCCCCCCTGTTGACGAGAACAGCCGGACAGCGGGACATCCAGAAATTGGAATTTTGGCCCAAACTGAAGCATAGGCCAAGCCTGAACTTCGTTCGCTCTCGCTTGTTCGATAATCGATGGACGATGACATGTCCGTCACAAAGTGTGAAAAAAGACAAAGTATTAAGAACAGGTACAGGTTTGTTACTAACCTTTTAACTGAAGTGTTGGCAGTGCAATATTACTCAGAATTTGCCTGCCTGTTTTCCAAAGTGCAGGTGACAGAGACGACGGTATAATTGTTCACATTATGTTCAAGGACCAAAATGCTTCCCCCATTGGCAAATGTCTATGTTCGAAATCTGTTCGGATCCTTCCTTGAGCTTGGAAACTTGTGCAGGGTAACATTGTCGTCACCTTTAAAACAATATATACTAGCGACCCGCCCAGGCTTCGCACGGGTGCAAATCTGTAATATCTTCGAAAATATTAATTTTAATTGCATACAGCAAAGGGCCATATTGATTAAATGCAAAATGTATTTAAGGTACTTAATTGGATAAGGATTAATGCTGTATTGCTTAAAATCGCTTCGTAAATAAGCCATTATTTCTCGTAAAAAGTAAAGGATAAAACCGGCCAAGTGCGTGTCGGGCCACGCGCAGGGTAGGGTTCCGTAGTTGCATGTCTGTCTTAGTTACATCGACGTGCGTTGCGGTTGCGTCGGCAGAATTTGTACGAAAATCGGCCTTTCCAAGTACACATTAAATTGGTCCTCTATTACTCGGTAACTACTTATGCCTACTTGTCCGTGATAGTTTTCCTTTTAAATTCATTATATGTACCACGATTTTTTTCAAATCCCCAGGGGTACCCAATATCTCGCAAAGTAATCACCGATTTGAAAAATGGTTCTAGGAAACCCATAATATTTTTGAACGAGCTATCCAACGATACCCCACATCATGGGTTTAACGAGAAAAAAAATACATCCCATCTTTAGCGGGGCTAGCACAACTGACGCCGCGCCGCGACGCGATATGAGAAAGATCTACCCTCCTCTTTCTAATTTGCCGCACCGTGCGATAAGTGAGATAAGAGACGCTCAGTCGCGCGGGAAGCGACAGAGCAGCAAGTTGTGCTAAACGCATAGGTGTAAGGGAGGTAGTACCCCAAAAAAAAAAAATAAGATTTTATTGTACTGTTTTGTCGGCGTGATTGATTTATATACCCATGCTGAATTACAGTTTTCTAGTTGTAATGGTTACTGAGCTAAGCCGAAGACGGACAGACTGACAGACAGACAGACAGACAGACGGACATGGCGAAACTATAAGGGTTCCTTGTTGACTACGGAACCCTAAAAAATGGTTATTGTGGGTTATCCCTAAGAGAGACATATACCATCGCGGACTTTTGTGTAGACCTTTTTAAGGTATACAATACTGTAGTACATTATTTTGATCTATCTCGTAGGGTTCAGCCAGCGTTTGCAATGTAAGCGCAAGAAAATGACTATTTACGACATCACATTAGTAACCTCTAAAATTATCAGTGTTTCTCTACTATAGTATGCATACATACACCTTTCTCTTGAATCACTCTATCTATTAAAAAACCGCATCAAAATCCGTTGCGTAGTTAGATCTAAGCATACATAGGGACAGACAGCGGAAAGCGACTTTGTTTTATAATATGTAGTGATACTCTATAGCTTTAATAATGTATAATTATCATCATCATCCTCCTAGCGTTATTCCCGGTGATGCCCGTAAACGAGCCCGGGGTCCGCTTTGACACCTTATCCCAAGATTTGGCATAGGCACTAGTTTTACGAAAGCGACTGCCATCTGACCTTCCAACCCAGAGGGAAAACTATAATACCTTATTGGGATTATACCGGTTTCCTCACGATGTTTTCCTTCACCGAAAAGCTAACTGTAAATATACCGTGCATAAATTCCGAAAAACTCATTGGTACGAGCCGGGATTCGAACCCACGACCGCCGCTTGACAGAACCACTAGGCTATCGTAGCTCTGTAATAATGTATAATTATAAATACTAATATTATATCAATACATACCGGACGTTGACGCTTCACCATAAGAGATTATGCCTTTTAAAATGCTCCTCTCCTGGAGAATATAGCTGTGATAAAAAAATATGATTATTCTCATGCTTATGTCTCGTATGCAATCCGCCATTGGACGTTCGGACGCGTTAATAGACTGTTAGATAGTGGATAAATAGCTTTAGAGCAGTACAACAAATCCCTACAAACGTCTCATGTGACGCACTCACGAAGACACGCGACACTGATTCGTTCACTTCGCTCGCTCGTTCAACTAAAGTACAAGTCGAAGTAGTCGGTGGTACCGCAAACATAGAACATTGGATATGGAGCGAGAGATACGGCACTATCCATACTAATATTATAAATGCGAAAGTGTGTGTGTTTGTTTGTTTGTTTGTCCGTCTTTTACGGCAAAACGGAGCGACGAATTTACAAGATTTTTTAAGTGGAGATAGTTGAAGGGATAGAGAGTGACATAGCCTACTTTTTGTCTCTTTCTAACTCCGCACGTCCCTAAAATGGGGGGTGAAAGTTTGTATGGAGCTACGATATTAACGAGAACCACGCGGACGGAGTCGCGGGCAGAAGCTATAGTCTAATATATTTACTGTGCCTCAGGTTGCGCTGCCCCCCTATTCTGTAACTGGTTTTAAGCTCACCTCAACGCTCACCCACAAATATATCTTGACATCTCAATGCGTTCTAACTAAGCGTAGGTAGAGGTCTAGTTTCGTGACGGGTGACCGGCAGGGTGAGCCGCATTAGCGCGTAGCGAATAACAGCCCTGGTAAGATACTCGAGAATAGTGAATTGTCCGCGGCGTACGAGTAGGATCGCCCTTCGGACCTCTGGAACATTAATCCGAATCGAAGACCTCCTTGTAAACTATACACAAAGAGTAATTAAGTATATTTTTGGAAACACAGTAATACGAGGGTAGTCCCAAAAATATCCGACCTGACAAAAAAAAACAAAAGAAAATCTAAAACTTTTATTTTATTTTTCTACATAATCTCCTTTTAGTTCTATGCACTTGGCCCAGCGATGTTCGAAAGCTTCAACGCCTTGTTTGTAGTGAGATTTGTCGAGCTCGTCAAAATACCCATCAACCGCAGCCTCCACTTCATCATTGCTGGCAAATCTTTTACCACCAAGCCATTTTTTTAAATTTGGAAATAAAAAATAATCGGAAGGGGCCAAATCGGGCGAATAGGGTGCATGCGGAAGTAATTCGAACTTTAACTCGCGGATTTTAGCCATGGCCTTGGCACACGTGTGTACTGGTGCATTGTCATGGTGAAACAAAATTTGTTTTTTCGCCAGATGCGGTCGTTTTTCACAGATTTTTTCACTCAATTGATGCAAAAGGTTAGCATAATACTCGCCATTGATAGTCTTTCCTTTCTGAAGATAATCTATGAAGATTATCCCACGGCAATCCCAAAAAACGGAGGCCATGACCTTTCCTGCTGATGGAACGGTTTTTGCCTTCTTTGGGGCCGGTTCTCCTCTTCGAGTCCATTGCTTAGACTGTTCTTTCGTCTCTGGTGTGTAATAATGCACCCACGTTTCATCCATAGTGATAAAACGCCGCAAAAACTCCGCTTTATTGTTGTGAAATATTGCCAAACACTCGGTCGAAATATCTTCGCGACGTCGTTTTTGTTCGTCTGTGAGCAATCGCGGCACCCACCTTGCGCACATCTTTTTCATATCCAAATTTTCAGTCAATATGCGATGTACAGCACTTTTTGAAATCCCTGCCATGTCTGCTAGCTCGCGTACTTTCAATCTACGGTCATCTAATACCATTTTGTAGATTTTTTTTACTGTTTCTGGCGTAGTCACTTCATTTGGTCGACCACATCGATGCTCATCTTCGCAACTAGAGCGACCGCGTTTAAACTCTGCCACCCAATATTTTACTGTTGTAAACGATGGAGCAGACTCCCCCAAAGTAGAATCTAGCTCCGCTTTAATAATAGTTGGACTAAAACCTTTCAAATGAAAGTATTGTATCACATAACGATGGCCAATTTTCTCCATGTCTGAAAATTTGTTCACAGCGTCCACTATTGATGGCTACTAAACAAAAGACAAACGACGCTGCGTGTTCGAATTTCAAATTTAAACTTTTTAAAGTGCATTATTTTCAAAAAGAGTATTTACTCAAAATAAAAACCTCTTTAAGCGTGTCAGGTCGGGTACTTCTGGGACTGCCCTCGTAACATGTACTTACACAAATTAATGTCACCGTGGGGGCGGGTGGTGCTAAATTGCTAATCACTCTAGCCGCGGTTAGCAGCGGATTGCCTGGCCTGGCCTAGTAACGGGATTCGTTACATAAGAAATGTATAATTATGTAGGTATAATACTTGTAAATATTGTATAAGTAGGTACATAGTGGTGAACAGTGATCTCCTTGACGTTATGGTGTCCATAAATTACCATGTACAGTCGAGTTCATAAATATATGTATACTTTTTTACCTAATCGAACGCGTTTGCATACTAATTGTTAGCGGCCGCATTCGAGTTGGTAAAAAAGTGTACATATATTGGAGAACTCGACTGTACTAATAACACCAACATCACAGTATTGGAAGATAATTTTGTAAGTGGGTCGCATTTTCTAATTGATACCTATTAACTTTCCATGACGATGACATGTCCGTGATAGAGTGTGAAGAAAGACAAAGTACTTACTATGATAACCTCAAGAACAGTTATACTAACCTCTCAACTGGAGTATTGGCACTGCAATATTACTCAGCATTTTGTTGCCGAGCCAGTATTGTTTTTCATAGTGCACGTGACACACTCGACGGTAATTATGCATATATGTGTCATCTAGGACCAAAATGTTTCCGCCAATGGCAAATGTCCATGTCCGAAATCTATTCGGGTCCTTCCTTAGGTTTGGAAACTTGTGAAGGGTTACATTGTCTTCACCTATAAAATAATGTAGGTATATACTCTATGTACCTTTATTATATATAGGTACTACAGGAAATCAAAGTAAACTAATATTTCAATAGGGAGAGAGAGAGAGAGGTAGCTTTGTATGTCTAATTGCTGAAAACACTAACCTACCTATCCATCATCATCCTCCTTGTATCCATCCCGATAATAAGTAATAGTACTTACTACGAACCTAAACTAAGGTATTCACCAGTGTATTCGATATGGACTACAGGATGAAAATAGACCATTTTTTTTGCCCGACTACGACAGAGCCGAAAGGATGTGATATGATTTTAGCAATCTGTTTGTATTAACGTGCTTTCCACCGTAGCGTATGCTACTGAACCGACTTTGATGAATGAGGTATCAATCGATTCGAAATGCTCCGGGTGACAGTAGGTTACCTTTTGTATGAATATATAAAGTTTTTTTCAGTTAGTTTTCCGTAGTTGGAATACAGTTTGTTGAACTTTTTATATCCCACTGGTTTACCTGTGCCTTGCAATGGGCACGCCGCCGCCGCAGCCGCGCTGGCAGCGCGTCATCCATCAGGGGCGGCTTTACCTATACCTGTGCTGCAGGGGGTGCGTTGCACCCGGGCTCACAGTCCTAGGGGGCGCCGAGCAACACTCACAGGGCGCCACTCGCCTTGACTCGGGCACTAGCGCGCGCTAGGGGGGGTGCTAGAGGGCGCTACGGTAATGATTGCACCGGGGCGCGACATGGGCTAGAGACTCCTCTCATCATCATTATCATCATATCAGCCGAAAAACGTTCACTGCTGGACATAGGCCTCCCCCAAAGAGTGCCAAACCTACCCACGCCGCGGCTTCCGGTACGCCGGAGACGCGCCTCTGCATCCATACTATTCATAAACGCTAATTATAAATGCCAAATGTCGATCTGTCTGATACGTACCTTAGTCCCGGGGAAGGACATAGGATAGTTTTTCACACGAAACTCATGCCCTATGGTGGTGAAATGGGGGCTGGAAGTTTGTAAGTAGCTACGATATAATATAAACGACTTCCACGCAGACGAAGTCGTAAACAAAAGCTAATATGGATACTAATAAATGTAAGAGGAACAAAAGTTTGTGAGATTGTATGTTTGTAATCAGAAGGTACCTAATCTCCGGAATCGCTGATAATAATAATAATAAGGCGTAGGGATGTGACGGCCCCATCGCCCACCAGACTTCTGGTTCAATCAGTCAACGTAAGGCAGCTTGTGGCGGGCTGTTAGGGAGTAGCGACCCTACGTACCTGAGTGCTCCTGGGGGTGTCCTGTGGTCAGGTTGAGCCGACCGGGTGGATGGTTGGACAGGCCCCCTGCCTTTGGCTTGCTTTTACTGGCCGTCCAGAGTGGAGTCGCAAGAGCTGTTGCTCGAGGGTTGATGTGGACACCTAAGTGGCGAGTTGGCTATACCTATGTTTAAAGTCCAGTGCCACCTCAGTACCCCCCAGCTCTCTGACCGGTGTTGCCCTTAGGCCATTTTTTAATGTCGCTTTAACCCTTTTCTTGGCATTGTATCACCCGTGAAACATAAGAAATAAAAAAATATTGCAACCGTACTTCCTCATTAAACATTTGTATAAATAGAGTGAAATAAAATAGAAAACAATAACTTTTAAAATAAAATTGAAAGCATCCAAATGTCTAATAATATGGTTATAATTGGTCAAAAATATTATAAGAAAACGCTGAATGATTTTTCTGCCGCTGTTATTTGGTATTTTGGTTAAATCTTTACATCCTCCGACTAAAAAACATAATTATTATAAACTAGCATGGGATGTGATGGACATATATCGTTCTTTTTTACATTATTTTTTGCGTAAAACATGAAAAGATGTTGTGTATTGTATTTGATACATTACCAATCCGTCAAAGAAGTTAAGTTGTATCACATTGAATACAATGCCAACACCTCAACAACAAGGTATAGCTCACTAGCTTACATGCATATATGATATTATGGTTGCAAATGCTTGTTATTGTGAGAATAATGCTTGGTTCATATCTAATAAGCCAACACTGCTATACTAAAAATCCAACAATACTGCAAAAATTAGATTGATCGAGTACAAGTCCCGCTTTCCGAAAATGAACCGCGTTGCGAGTCCACAATAAGGCGCACTGTCCAAAGTAAAAATAAAATAAAACCTAGTCAAATTGCAAATTACTTTAGTTAACAGTTTTGGGAATTTTGACCTTGATTTTTTTTTCGTATTTTTTAAATTTGATTAATTTTATAACCGACTTTCTAATGCACTTTAGCCAATATGGCATCATGTATGAGGAAAAAAATGAGAATTAATTAAAATTTTACTTACGAATGTTACAATTTTAAATGAATTTGCATAAAATATCAAAATTTTAATTTTTTATAATTAATTTCATTGAATACTTATAAGATATTATTAAACAAAGCATTGCTTTAAAGTGATGCAGCATTGGCAATGTATCAAATATGATACATACAATATTCCAAAAATGTGAAAACTTTTTTTTTTTTTATATTTTTGTGACATTTGAAAGTACAATTTTATTGTAAAAATGCAAAAAAATACTTAGATAAAAGATTTTTTTCACCGTGCCAAGATAAGGGTTAATAGGGGCCCATCTAGTAGTTGGCGAGTCACCATCTGCCTGAGATAAAAAATGAGACAGTTGTATTAGGCAGGCGTCCGATGTTTCATCCAATAGCCCAGCCACTAGTCCATCATTTTAAATAACCCGTTTCATTTAGATTCCATCAACCATCAATAGGCCCTATACACCCCAGCGGGTGCTGTCTCTGTGTGCGTCCCATGACACGGGCAGGGACAGCATCCGCTCGGTGTACATCTTGCATTTCATTAAATTGTCAAAAGGGCCTCTACGTGTTGGCTCAGTTGGTACTTTGTAGGTACCTAGCTCCACGCACGCCTCCCAAAGGTCCCGTGAGCGGGAAAGAAATACATAATAATAATAATAATAAGAGGCGGTACTCCTGGATACTGCGCGTATAGTCAGGAGGTTCCTGTCTCTGTCGCCCTGACCGCCGGTAGCTTAGGCCGTGCCTCGCTACCGGCTGCACCCTAGGTTAGGTTTTTATAATGATTTTTTGTTTTGTATGTATAGTTTTATATTTTACTTTTTAGATATAATTATTGTAAAAACCTAGTCTAAGACGAAATTAAAATAAAGAGAATAATAATAATAAAGATATCCGATCCGATTTCAAAAAACCTTTCTCCTGTGGAACTTTCTTGATAGACATCTATATCCATCCATACTATCCATACTAAACCGGTCATCCATCCATACTAATATTATAAATGCGAATGTATGTCTGTCTGTCCTTCTGTACGTCTGTTACCTATCCAGGTAACATATTAAGGTAACCGCTGAAACGATTTAGATGAAATTTGGTACAGAGATAGCTTGAGTTCTGGAGAAGGACATAGGATAGTTTCTATCCCAGAAATCATCCCCTAAGGAGATAAATGGGGAATGAATTTTTGTTTTGCATGGAGCTACGATATAAACGAGTTCCACGCGAACGGGAACGAGGAGAGAGGCTAGTTCTTACTGCTTAAATCAAAATATTTATTCCGTTAAAAGGCAATATTACTAGTCAAAATAACTTAACTAGACATACTTTATCGCATTCCAACGCATATGCAGAATGGAGCCTTTAGTTACAGCCAAATAGGGTAATGTGATAAAAATAACTAAAAAGTTACTAACGTTGTTTCCCACAACTCGTAACACAACATTTTCGTTCTGCAGCCATGATTATTACATCTCTTCATTCGGTTTTAAAATAATACACTCGATAATTATTGAAATAAAAACCGAAAATATACAAAACGTCACTTTGCTGTCAAGTTGAAAGTGTTGAAACAGAGTAAAAATTCATGATTGACGTTCGTTTGAAAATTGATAATACTGCCATCTCTATAGTTGTGTAATAACTATTTTCAAGAGTGTTTTTCATATGAAGATAGAAATGTTCTGAGTGAAACGCCCGTGCGCACTACGCCAGTACGCCATCTTGCGCGTCTCGTCGGGGCAGCCAATAGCAGCCGCGGTAGTGATGTGACACACGTCGTTCGAGCTAGTGATGTCCCGTTGAATTGCTGCGTTTCCATATGAAGTGCTGCCCTCTCCCACCGAATTGAAGTAAACTTTCTTGGAGTGAAGTTCGCTTCTACTTCCGCCGCCGCCGAAACTTGCACGTCGAGTCGATTGCCCAGCGGCGCTACCACGAACTTCGAAAGTCGAAGTTCGGGTATTTCCATCTCTATCGCACTCTCTTAATCGAGTGACAGGGATGCATGTATTACGAACTTCGACTTCGGTTGCTGGTTAGAATAGAACATTGAACAATAAATTCGACATTTGACACAAATGACAACACAATCCATTTATATTTTATCTAACGCGTCAGTCAAAGAGGCGATTGTAATTTTTTTTTTCTAAGTGGCCAGTATGGTCGATAACTTAGACAAGAAAGTTTATATTCTAATTTCTAAAGTACAAATTTAATAATCAATACTTTATTATGCCCACAAACCTATAGGTCCATGTAAACAACAAAATACAGAAACTACCAAACGTAGTAAAAAATCAATGATAACAATAAAATGGGCTCTACAAACTACAAACCAAAGGTTCGAGGTTTTACTTTTCGATTATTTGGACGTGTCATTCGATATATTGTCATTCGAAATTTTGAATATATCGCCTGCATAATGGTCGATATTCTGTACTTTCGATATTTTAACCGTTCGGCATTTGTATTTTAGACTAATTAGACGTTGATACAATAACATTAGATATTTCGATCGTTCGATATTTTGATTTTCGATATTTTGTACTTCGATGTTTTCACTGTCGATTATAAATTTTCGATCTTCTAATACGTACCTAACCTATCTGACTTTTCCAGAAACTAAACGTAATTCACCGCTCAAGGGACCTGGAACACCATGTCAATGTCAATGTCAAAACCGTCAACCTCAACCATTTTATCAACCATTTTCGCGGGAGAAATTATAAGTGAAAAGCGCTAAAATTACTTCCAGAAGCAAGAAAACTAAATTGTTAATTTGTGTAATAAATGCAATTATATATCGCGATCTGTCCATAACCCTAAAAAACAGCCCACAGCACTGACGTCTTGTATCGATTTTTGGAGATTGCGTGCGTGAGTGCAGTTGCACGTTTAAACATTATGGAAATACCTTGTAATGGTGCTGGAATAATGCTGCGAAATATCTCCCAAATGCTTAGGTGTTAAAATACTTTCGTAACACGTTTGCCGCGCCTTATTTGTTGTATTATGGTAGATGTATACATGAACTCTACTTGAATATGGCTCAGAGTGTGGCCGATGCTGATGTAAACGCGGGGTTGGATGCAGCGGAGTTGGACGACAAGTTGGACATCAGTGTGGACAAGATTGACAATGGAGTCTATCTTGGTGAGTTGACCACCATGTTTTGTTTATTGTAAACGCGGGGTTGGATGCAGCGGAGTTGGACGACAAGTTGGACATCAGTGTGGACAAGATTGACAATGGAGTCTATCTTGGTGAGTTGACCACCATGTTTTGTTTATTGTAAACGCGGGGTTGGATGCAGCGGAGTTGGACGACAAGTTGGACATCAGTGTGGACAAGATTGACAATGGAGTCTATCTTGGTGAGTTGACCACCATGTTTTGTTCATTCTGGGTGGCTAAGGCTGCAGTTAACATTCATTACATAGATTTTAGAAAATAAATCAGGTGTTCTGGTCAAGAATGCCTTTCAAAACGAGTATGCACAGCATGATTACAAGTAACAACGAGCGAAAACTATCCTAAAACCAAACCAAAATCCTACATAACAATATGCTTAAGCATGCAAACTACACAAGTACGGTTACTTTATTAAAATTACATTTATGTATGAGCAGACACGACAAAAACAAAAGAAAACCAAATAAACCTATAAATGTTACCTCTTCACACTTAAACCGCTGAACCAATTTGAATAACTCTAAATATTTATTACTCACATAATATAACAAGTAGTAAAATGGACCCTGTAAGGGCACAGCAAAGAAGCTTACCTATGACTAGGTTACATCTAGGTTGCAGGTTCTACCTGGATACTACTAGTTCTACCTTGAACTAGATTTATTAGAATAGAATATAATATTTATTTGCTTAG
Organism: Epinotia ramella; assembly: GCA_947578815.1. Classification (NCBI taxonomy): domain Eukaryota; kingdom Metazoa; phylum Arthropoda; class Insecta; order Lepidoptera; family Tortricidae; genus Epinotia; species Epinotia ramella. Next base: position 61,371,894 of record OX388200.1, on the reverse strand, counting down.
AATAAGTAGGTACATCAGTGTCCTCAGTTGTTATACGACAATAAGTATCTTATTCTGCTATTTGTATTGTGTAATACTAGCGTGCAAATATCTTAAATATGATTGTTAAATGTCCTGAGACAGGAAATCTTTTACATTGTAATAGTTCTTTACAGTTGATTAATTGGTTTTTAAATCTATTTAGAGGGAGCTCTTTTAAACATTTCGGTAACATATTAAATATTGTCATGCACATAACAAAGCAGTGACTAGAGTACAATGCTGTCCTAGGAACGCAATCATGCACCAACCATCCAGGATTTCATTGGTTTCTAGTGGAAATGCTTACAGCTGTTTCATACATATGCCTCTTAACGAACATGCAAATTTCCAAAATATATAAACAGGCTAGAGGTAATATATTGAGTTTTCTGAAGAGTGGTTTGCAAGACTTATAGTTAGCAAGTCCGCAGAGAGCCCGCACATATTTTTTCTGTGCCACAAATGCAATGCTGGAATAATCAAATTTAAACTTTGAACATGTCGCCTGTTGAAACATGTCGCCCGTAGTGACATTGTATTCAACGTGAGTTGAACCTTGGTATTGTTAGTATTAATGCTGGAATAATTACAATTTCCCCACAAAATTAGTCAATATCTCAATACTGAATTAACATATCCATGATATGCAGCTAGAGCGGCCTGCAATCCTGAAGTGTGCCTTAATTTGTGTAAGACATAAACAAATCTATAAAACCAAGACCAGTATTATTATCAGTAACATTAACATGGCGGAAAATTGAATTAATAAAAAACAAAAAACATCTACCGGAAGACATACGAATAACTGAAGACTTTCCAAGGGAGGTATTGAACATAAGGAGAGAATCGCAAAAAAGAGATGGAGAAAGTGGGAAAAGTAGCCTTCATCCTCTACGACAAGCTAGTAGTGAAAGATAGAAGAACAAGAATGAGAGGACAATAAAAGGAAGAGATCTCCATCAAAATCCCCAACTGAAACACAAAACAGGATAAGAACAGCTCCGAATAAAATTACTAAAACGAACGCATTCAAAGTACTTCACCGCGCCCAGACAAGCTCATCATCATCTACCGCTAACATATTATAGGATAAAGGACAGGGGCCTCTTCTTCATAAAACACACAAGGAAAGCAAAGAATACACATATGAGACTGAGCTTACTATGGGTCTAGGTCGATTTGTGTAAGATTGTCCCCTAATATTTATTTATTTTATTTATTTATTTATTTTATGAGACACCAAATAACACAATAATACAAATATAAGTAATAAAAAACAACGAATAAAACAACCTTCAATCCGGCTGGTCACCGTGAAGGTAATGTAGACCACCACCTTCAGGTTAATGTCAACATCTAAATCGGACAAATTAAATATAGCCACATTTAACGTAAGGACATTAATGAACAATGAAAGGATAACCAAACTAGAATATGCCACAGAGGAAAAAAAATGGGACATTATTGGAATCAGCGAGATCAGACGAGAGGGAGAAGAAATAGTGGAGAAGAGCGACAACTACATATTTTACCATTCAGGAAAAAAACAAGGCAAAAATGGAGTCAGGTTTTGGGTAAAGTCCAACTTGAAAGAACACATACAAGAGTTTACTGGAATCTCGGACAGAATAGGAATACTAACTATTAAACTACCTGGAAATACAAAGAAATGGTTGATAATAGCGAATAGGTCGACTGAAGATGCTGTTGAGTTAATGACTAAGCTTATTTCAAATCATTTAGATTCAAATAAAGCCTGCGTTGGAGTATTCCTTGACTTAGCCAAGGCTTTCGATACCGTCTCGATTCCAATTCTACTTAGAAAACTAGAACTCGTGGGAATTCAAGGACAATCTCTGGATTGGTTCAGGAGTTATCTGACGGATCGATTGCAATGCGTTAGAATCGACAATGTCGTGAGCAGCTATTCAAGTGCCGATTTCGGGGTTCCACAAGGAAGCATACTCGGGCCGACGCTATTTATCATATATATTAATGATATTGTAAACACTCTCACATCAAATGCAGATATCATATGCTATGCTGACGACACCGCCATAATATTCCACGAACAGTCCTGGAAAGAGGTAGCTAAATCGGCAGAACAAGGTTTAGGTTCGGTGGCAGAATGGTTGCGGAAAAATCTCTTGACTCTGAACGTGTCCAAAACAAAATGTATCTGTTTCCATAAGACCAAAGCCTCCGAACCAGACAGTTTTCCTGATTTGGCTCTTCATACGTGTGATCTTCAAGGACAGTCGTCATTAGTCTGTTCGTGCCCACACATTAGCAGAGCCGTAAGTATAAGGTACCTTGGCGTTGTATTTAACCAGAAACTGAATTTTAACCAACATTTACAAGTCACAGCCAACCGCACTCGTAAACTGATATATGTTTTTAAACATCTGCGCAACTCCGCTGACAAACGTCTGCTTAAACTAGTTTACACCTCTATATGTCAATCAGTCATATCTTACTGCATAACAGCTTGGGGCGGATCTGCAAAGACATATATGATACTTCTAGAAAGAGCACAAAGAGCGGTGATTAAAATTATACTCAAACGTGCTATTAGGTGCCCGACAGCTGTGGTGTACAAGGATAGTGACGTTTTGAGTGTCAGAGGTATTTTTATCTTGCGAGTTGCTCTAAAAATGCACAAAGAAACGTTAAGGTCTTCAAATTATGAAACGCTGGCGCAAAAAAGAACGTATCGTATTCCTGTGGCCCCCACTAAATCAGTTCCACACTCCACACAATTACACACACAATCACTCACTTACCATAAACAATGTAATCTAATCTTACCATATTTAGAAATAACATAAAATATGTAAGTATAACTAGATAAAATGTAATATCAGAGACCTAGTTAGAGGAATATTAAACTGTCATCTGTATTAACGTTTCGAATCAATATTATTTGTACTGTACACTTGAATAATTGTTTTGGTTACCTACGAGACAGGCTACGCCTAGTGTAGGAACCAGTGTAAAGATTACTGGAATGTATACTAGTACATATTTCTATTTGTATTTATATGTAGTTTGTAATCTTCTTATGTACAATAAAGAATACTTATACTTATACTTACTTATACTTATACTTATAATCCAAATATATGCCCCACACGAAGAGAAAGAAGACGAGGAAAAGGATCAATTCTATGAGCAGCTATCCGAAACCATGCAGGAAAGATGATATGTCATCGTCATGGGTGATTTCAACAGCCAATTAGGCGAGCAACAACTATAAAATAAAATAAAATAAATAGAGCGTTTATTACTTTTACATAGTATCACTTATTCTAATTTGTGGTTCTGACATCCGGGATGCTTTCGTTTGTGACAGTCTGCCTTTTGGCAAAGGCCTCCCCTAGAATTTGCCATAATTTTTTGTCTATGGCCTTTCTTCTCCATAATGGTCCAGCCATTTCTCTAATTTCATCCTCCCATCTTTTTCTTTGCCTGCCTTTTCTCCTTTTCCCGTCACGGGGGTACCAAACAGTGATGTCCTTAGACCATTTCGCTTTTCGGCTACGAATTGTGTGCCCAATCAATTTCCATTTCAGTTTCTTTACTGTGTATGTGATATCAGTTACACCTGTCATTTTTAGGGTTCCGTAGCCAAATGGCAAAAAACGGAACCCTTATAGATTCGTCATGTCTGTCTGTCTGTCCGTCCGTATGTCACAGGCATTTTACTCGAAAACTATAAGGTGTATTTGAATTAAATTTTCAGGATAGGTGTATTTTGATAATCGCTACATAGGTTTTTACTAAACTAAAAAAAAAAAAATTTTTTATGGGTGCACTCCATACATAAAACTAAAAGTCTAAAAATCTTTTTTCATTGCAAGCCCACGTATGGCACATCAATCGATAGGCCTTTCAAAATAAATATAAGGCATTTTTTTTGATTAAGTGAATAGAGTGAAAAAACACCCGGAACTATATACCAAACTTGGAGATGGGCCTCGTCGGTACGAATCTCGCTATAAAAATAATATGATCCAAACATCGTCAAAATTAAAACTCCACAGTAATGGGCCATATTCGATGTCGATACGAATTTGTAATAAATTACCGAATTACATCAAAGATGAGCAAAATTATAATAAATTCATTAATAGTCTAAAACATTTTTAAAAGAAAACTCGTTTTACAGTATAAACGAATATTTATATCCTCCATCAGGTGTAAAATTGTAAAAATAAATATAATAATGAGCTTTAAAAAAACAATATATATATGTCGCCGGGAAATGGCCAAAACAGAGATTTGAACAAATCTCTAAGGGATATGATCAAACCACGCAGGATGTTAAAATGGCGAATCCATTTTATCATTTGCCTAGAAAAAATCAGTCATTTGATCAAATCTCTGAATCTGTTTAGTGAAATGAAGTAATCGGCCAAAAAAGGCAACTCGTTTTTTAATTTCACTAGATTTGTTTAGTGATTTGATAAAATCCCTGAACCGCGTCAGTAAGTTGACGAAACTAACTCGCAGAGTCAACTCGTTTTATCATTTCACTAGACACGTTTAGTGAAATGATAAAGTCTCTACTGTAACATGGCGTAGGTGATTTGATCAAATCTCTGAACTGGTTCAGTGTTACTCTACAATTAAATATGATCAAATCTCTCACATGATGTAACAGGGATTTTATCAAATGACTGAACAATTCTGGTGAAATGAAAAAAACGAGTCGCCTTTTTAGGCTGATTTCGTCATTTCACTAAATATATTCAGGGATTTGATGTATTGACTGATTTTTTCTAGGCAAATGATAAAATGGAATGGCCATTTTCACAAGTGATTTGGTCATATCTCTTAGAGATTTGTTGAAATCTCTGACATGATTTAGTGAAATGGTAAAATAAAATGTCGAAACTAGGTAATAAAATTGTTTGTTAAATCAGGTTTTTTAATCGAGTACAAGAATAGGTGGTTGTAAACCGAAATATAATCATTGTAAGGTTGTTCGCAATCCATACAAAACGTTATTTGACATTCGCAGGGTAACGGCGTGATATTTTAAGAAACTCATGTAACAAACTTTCATAAATTGCGTCTAAGCCGGCCGATGCCTAACACGCAAGGGCGAGAGCGGGGAGGGGTAAGGTGCAGAAGGGAGGTAACACGACCGCACGAGTGACTTAATCTGTAATCTGTACTAGAGTTGAGATTTTTATCATTTCACTAAACGTGTCTAGTGAAATGATAAAACGAGTTGACTCTGCGAGTTAGTTTCGTCAACTCACTAACGCGGTTCAGGGTTTTTAACAAATCACTAAACAAATCTAGTGAAATGAAAAAACGAGTTGCCTTTTTTGGCCGATTTCGTCATTTCACTAAACAGATTCAGAGATTTGATCAAATGACTGATTTTTTTTAGGCAAATGATAAAATGGATTCGCCATTTTAACATCCTGCGTGGTTTGATCATATCCCTTAGAGATTTGTTCAAATCTCTGTTTTGGCCATTTCCCTGCGACATATATATATATATATACAATTATTATGAATTATATTTTTAATGAATTATTTAATACTAGCTTCTGCCCGCGACTCCGTCCGCGTGGAAATCGTTTATATCGCAGCTCCATACAAACTTCAACCCCCCATTTCATCCCCTTAGGGGGTGATTTCCAGGATGAAAACTATCCCTTGTCCTTCCCCGGGATTCAAACTATCTCCATACCAAATTTCATCGCAATCGGTTCAGCGGTTTAAGCGTGAAGAGCTAACAGACAGACAGACAGACAGACACACTTTCGCATTTATAATATTAGTATGGATTGATGTCTTTTCATGAAATTGTTTAAATTGATTACTGTTATTTTACGATATTGTTATTTATACTCCAAATATTAGTATCTTATTTTTTCTTATTAGTAATATAATGATGACCAATAATGTTTTAATTAAAATTACTGTTTTGCTGCGCCCTATCCGGGTCCTCGTACTGTATACCTAGCATTAAGTTGCATGTGTTTGTGTACTTAGTTGCAAATAAATAAATGAAATGAAATGAGTCAGAGATAATCTCCTCGAAAGTCACTAAAATTGTGTCCCCCACCCTCTAATTTTTGAACCGTGTATTTTAAAAATATGAAAAAATCATGCTTATAGGGCTTATTAAATTCTCTCAGCGAAAATTGTTTTGAACAAGATTGGTTCAAAGGTTTATGAGATATTTCTAAAAAACTGCCTTCCTTAAAGAAAAGGACGTAAGTGCCCTAAGATTTCAGTAACGATACGACCTTTTTAATAGGCACGGAACCCTTGTTGTGCGTGGTCCGACACGCACTTGGCCGCTTTTTCTGATATGTGTTAGTTTCACTTTATCCTTCAATTTGATGTTTAGCATACTTCTCTCCATTCTATTTTGGCACACTTTCAAGCTTTCCTTTGTTTTTCTGTTAAGGCCCATGTTTGACACCCGTACGTAAGGCATGGCAATATACGCGTATTAAAGACTTTCTTTTTATCCTTTATTGAACATTTTGTGTTCTTCATTACTTCTTTTAACGACCAGTATCTTTTCCACGAGTTACTTATTCTGGTTTCTATTTCCTTTTGAATTAGATCCTCTGGTGAAATGATTTGTCCTAAGTAAGTGTACTGATCTACATATTCTATTGTGTTGTTGTTAACTTGTATTGGTTTTTGAGGTCCATTAGTCATTCATTAATTTGGTTTTTCCAGCGTTCATTGGGAGCCCCACTTGTTCACTTGTCTCTGCTAACTGCTGAACCATAATTTCTAGGATTTCTGGTGTTTCACTCAACAGGATCAAGTCATCTGCAAATCTTAAGTGGTTTAGTTTTTCACCATTTATGTTTAAACCGTAAGCGTCCCAGTCCATCCTCCTGAATATATGCTCCAATACAGAAGAGAACAACTTGGGTGAAAGTGGGTCTCCTTGTTTGACACCTTTCTTTACCTTGAATTCTTCTCCTATCTTTTCTGTTTTTACCTTAGCTGTGGAGTTCTTATAGATTTCTTTAATTATCCTTATGTATTTTGGCGAGACCCCTTGACATCTCAGGGCTTCCCAATTGTGCTTGTGTTTCAGTGAATCGAATGCTTTATTATAATCTATGTATGCCAAATAGTATGACTTGCAACAACTACATGAAAACAAAACTATCGGAAAATTCAGTTACGGGAAAAGAAACAATAACGGAGAAAGACTACTCAATTTTGCAATAGAACACAATCTCTCGATTATGAACACTTTCTTCAAAAAGAGCCCAAATACTAGGTGGACTCCCTGGATCCCCAGACGGAAAGACACTAAAAGAATTGGACTTCTTCCTCACGAATCAACCAAAAGTAATCGAAAATGTCGAAGTATTAAAATCCCTCAACTTCAACACTGACCATCGCATGCTTCGAACAACATTAACCTCCAAAGATGCAAAGAAGTCAAGAAAACACATAAATCCAGGCGAGTGCAGATTACCAGTGGAATTACCTGACGACACCTTAAAAGAATTGGAAGATAGTCTGGGTAAAATAAACTAAAAAGTATACAACTGACAAATATTCAAGAAAGATATGACTGCATCGAATTAGAGCTGAAAAACCTAACAGATAAATTGAAACCTGCATTCAAAAAAAAGGACCGTATAGGGGAAGAAGCCAGAAAAGAGATGATTATAAATGGAAACGTAAACAAATCTCATATATCCGAAATAAGCAAAAACATTAACAACAGCATAAAAAAGTACACGAAAAAACAAAGAACAGATACAATAATGGCCCACTGAAAAAAACTGGAGGAATAAAAAGAGCAGAAAAAGAGATTATAAGATGTGGATACCAAATATGAAAGATAACAAGACCGGGAAAAAGAAGACGAACAGAAAATATATGATGGATGACCGTTGCCACCGAATTCTACAGGGATTTGTATAATGACAATTGGGAAGAGCGCATAGACATTCACCTTGAGGGAAGTAACGATGATATAGTCGGTACCTATTAATTATTCCACGTGTGAATAGATTACTTTTGAAGTAATTTGTACATGATTAAAATGATTTTCTAATGATAAAACTAATGATTAATAATTACAATAAAACTATTTGGGATCTTCCTATATGCAGCGTGACGTCAAATTGATGTCATGTGCATGAAAATCAAAGAGTATAATAAGTATATTTATGTAAAGAGTGGCAACACCAAGAAATTACTGGTCCTACAGCCGCCTAGCAGCGAGTGGACTGAACTACTCTGACGCACGCATGCGTGCAGCGTGCACGCTTCACATACACACTAACGCACCCATACATATTCATGCACCACGCACACACGTATACAAAAGTTATATTTTCTGTTTTGACTTTGAAGCCTACAATGCGACTATCAAAGTTAGGAAGAAAACGTTTCTAAAACATGATATAAATCACATTTAAGTTACCTAAGTACGCTTCCCTTCACACTTTGCCAGTCACATTGTAGGTTTCAAAATAATCACACAACTATGAAATGGATCTGAAAAGTGAAACATGCAACATTCATAAAAGTATTTATTTAACTTAACAAATTATTTAACAAGAACTTAACAAAGCACAACCTTTTTAACAAAAAACACGAGACAAAGACGAGATTTAGCTTCAAAACTTTAGATTAAATCTCCTGGACCAGATTTAACAAATCCACGTACAGCCGATCTACACTGCATATTACTCAACCTCAAACTATTTACTGCACACATAACACCTAGATATTATTTTTATAAATAGATACTGTGGCTAAAACTATTCTTGATTTTATTTAAATATGATTTAAATGTGTTTTCATTCAATGTTTTTATAGACAATACATTGACATTTATTTACTGACTGACATGTATACTCTTCATCTCAAACCACAAAGGCCGAACAACAAACACAATTCCATATTAATGAGATATCTGTTCATGTTCAGTTAAATAAAATGGATACTTAATAAATTCTATCTCAAAACATAAAAATATATTTTATTTCATTTCAAAATCTTAAAATTTATTGTCGTGGGTCTATTGTACTGACATCTATTTCCATTTTCTGTCAACAACATTAAATACAGCGATCCGCTTCGCCAGAGATGTCACTACTTTCCATACAATCAATCGGCGTGTCGCCTCTTTTCTAAGTTTCCAGCCCCTGATGAAAATGACGGGCTCTGATTATGACAAATGGTTAATAAAAATCCAATACTAATAAAAGAAACACAAATTGATTATGTGGAAGAGTACATTTACCTTGGATAGTTATAGTCAATCGAAAGAAGAGTAGCGAATGGTAAGATAAATACTGGACTTTGAAAGAGGTGATGAAAGACAAGTACCTCCACATATCAACAGTAAAGTAAATTGTTCAACACCTGCACTCTACTAGTCTTAATATATGGGAGCGAAACATGGGCCTTATTTAAAATGCACAGGTGACAAACTCACCATACGCCAACATTTGATGAGCAAGTAAACAGGACAGAATAAAAAACTCAGACGGAACAGAGAAAGTACAAGATGTAACCTTAAAAATAAGGAGACAAAAATGGAAGTGGGCAGGCCACATGGTACGGGGCCGAGAGAAATGGAGCAAAATTGTCACCCAGTTGACCCAGTGGTACCCAGGCAACTATCCAAACATTCGTGTTTGTTGTTTGGTGTTCGCTGCTTGCCATTATTTGGCAAACATGTGGAGGCGGCTTATCGTTGTCCTCACTGTCGCAGGGAACCTGGCGTGCGCGCGCGACCACAAGACACTGCGCGAGCTGGGCGTCACGCACGTGCTGACCGTGGACGTGGTGCCGCTGCCACGCAGCGTGCTGCGCGCCGGCGTCATCTTCAAGTTCGTCCAGTGTGAGTGTCCGGACAGGAGCCGGCGTCACCCACGTGCTGACCGTGGACGTGGTGCCGCTGCCACGCAGCGTGCTGCGCGCCGGCGTCATCTTCAAGTTCGTCCAGTGTGAGTGTCCGGACAGGAGCCGGCGTCACCCACGTGCTGACCGTGGACGTGGTGCCACTGCCACGCAGCGTGCTGCGCGCCGGCGTCATCTTCAAGTTCGTCCAGTGTGAGTGTCCGGACAGTAGCCGGCGTCACACACGTGCTGAGCGTGGAGGTGGTGCCGCTGCCACGCAGCGTGCTGCGCGCCGGCGTCATCTTCAAGTTCGTCCAGTGTGAGTGTCCGTCCAGTGTGAGTGTCCGTCCAGTGTGAGTGTCCGTCCAGTGTGAGTGTCCGGACAGGAGCCGGCGTCACCCACGTGCTGACCGTGGACGTGGTGCCGCTGCCACGCAGCATGCTGCGTGCCGGCGTCGTCTTCAAGTTCGTCCAGTGTGAGTGTCCGGACAGGAGCTGCGTCACCCACGTGCTGACCGTGGACGTGGTGCCGCTGCCACGCAGCGTGCTGCGTGCCGGCGTTGTCTTCAAGTTCGTCCAGTGTGAGTGTCCAGACAGGAGCCGGCGTCACCCACGTGCTGACCGTGGACGTGGTGCCGCTGCCACTCAGCGTGCTGCGTGCCGGCGTCGTCTTCAAGTTCGTCCAGTGTGAGTGTCCGGACAGGAGCCGGCGTCACCCACGTGCTGACCGTGGACGTGTTGCCGCTGCCACGCAGCGTGCTGCGTGCCGGCGTCGTCTTCAAGTTCGTCCAGTGTGAGTGTCCGGACAGGAGCCGGCGTCACCCACGTGCTGACCGTGGACGTGGTGCCGCTGCCACGCAGCGTGCTGCGTGCCGGCGTCGTCTTCAAGTTCGTCCAGTGTGAGTGTCCGGACAGGAGCCGACGTCACCCACGTGCTAACCGTGGACGTGTTGCCGCTGCCACGCAGCGTGCTGCGTGCCGGCGTCGTCTTCAAGTTCGTCCAGTGTGAGTGTCCGGACAGGAGCCGGCGTCACCCACGTGCTGACCGTGGACGTGGTGCCGCTGCCACGCAGCGTGCTGCGCGCCGGCGTCGTCTTCAAGTTCGTCCAGTGTGAGTGTCCGGACAGGAGCCGGCGTCACCCACGTGCTGACCGTGGACGTGGTGCCGCTGCCACGCAGCGTGCTGCGCGCCGGCGTCGTCTTCAAGTTCGTCCAGTGTGAGTGTCCGGACAGGAGCCGGCGTCACCCACGTGCTGACCGTGGACGTGGTGCCGCTGCCACGCAGCGTGCTGCGCGCCGGCGTCGTCTTCAAGTTCGTCCAGTGTGAGTGTCCGGACAGGAGCCGGCGTCACCCACGTGCTGACCGTGGACGTGGTGCCGCTGCCACGCAGCGTGCTGCGCGCCGGCGTCGTCTTCAAGTTCGTCCAGTGTGAGTGTCCGGACAGGAGCCGGCGTCACCCACGTGCTGACCGCGGACGTGGTGCCGCTGCCACGCAGCGTGCTGCGCGCCGGCGTCGTCTTCAAGTTCGTCCAGTGTGGGTGTCCGGGCAGGAGATGGGAGTAAAAAAATAAACTGTATAACATGTTTTGTGAATTGACTACTCGAATAGAATGAACTGAGCATGTTAAGCCTCCGATCGCGGCTGTTGTCTACGACAGGTGTTAGTTAAGCCGTGCCCGTGCCGTTATTGTAGGATGCCTAATAGCCCCCCTGGGCTAAAAGGCCGCTTGCTTTTCTAAGTGGCACGAATGAGAACTTTCTGGGTAGACTATAGTATCAATATACGTCTCCGCGTTTGTTCTAGTGGCGGACATCCCGAAGGACGACCTGATCTCGCACCTGCCCGAGTGCAACGAGTTCATCCAGGGCGCCGTCGATGGCGGGGGAACGGTGCTGGTGCACTGGTAAGTGGTTACCACCACTACGGCAAACATAGCTGAGGAAATGTCTCAACTAGTCTCTTAGGACCTTTTTACACCTGTGGGCCTAAAATGGTTGCCATTTTATCACTTATCGTCGTGGATAAAACACCCGTCACTCTCGCACTCGCACACTCGGCAGAACGTGGCGGATGTCTTAGCCACAGCGATAAGACACCCGTCACTCACGCACTCGCACACTCGGCAGAACGTGGCGGATGTCTTAGCTACAGCGATAAGACACCCGTCACTCACGCACTCGCACACTCGGCAGAACGTGGCGGATGTCTTAGCCACAGCGATAAGACACCCGTCACTCACGCACTCGGCAGAACGTGGCGGATGTCTTAGCCACAGCGATAAGATAAATCACTGGCAACAAGCTGCTTGTCCACGAATGTAATTTATTTGAAAATAACGTGTCGACCAAATGGGCCGGTAAACACGCACGGAACGTATTGTTAAACTCCGCCAAGCCCGGGGTGGGACGACAAGGGGTTTAGAAACCGCGTTTTACAATCACAGGGTTTGATTTAGTACATTATACCACAAAAACGCAACATGTGCCGTTATGCCGACCAGGAGTGCGCGCGTCGGTAGCTGTGTACGCGCTGGGCAACGGGTGAAGCCCCGTCGAGCACGCGGCCACTAAAACTGGCCACTCAGCCCAAACTAGAAAAATAACGTTGAGGGTGAAAGACGATCGATGAAGTGATGGGGTTTGTGATTTATGGATGAACGCCAAAGACGCTACGCCTTCTGCGCTCCATTTCAAACCAGTTTTGCTAATGTGTACCGCTGACTACCCCGACTTTAAGTGTATTTAGCGACGCGTGCTTGACTGCTTGTGTGATTGCGTCACATTCCGATGCGCCGCAAAGGTCCGCCTTTTTACGGATTTCACTGCCTAAGCTATATGAATATTATTTACTGTGCCACCACTTTTACACTGTGCATACCACTTTGCGTAGAGATTGAGAGGGTTAGCGTAGTTTGTTTTATAACAATCCTGAAATGCTTAGTTTCTAAGAATAACGTATCTTATTTAGTATAGCCTTTTCGAAACTACTACCCGGGTCGCCAGAAAAGTATCTGGCGTCACTGTGAAATAAGAACTTTTTAAATACCTACAACCTCTTTGACATTACGTACTTTTTTCAGGAGTTTAATGTCAAAATTGCCGCCATTTATAACGCCTAGTTTTTTTATTATTAGAGATTAGTAAACTAACCTCTATGTTCTTGAAAAACTTGTTAAATTTTAGTGCCAAGCTGTGATTAAATTCTTATACATATTTGTAAAAGCATACGCAAACCCAAATTAAAACTGAGATGGATTCTGTTTAAGGCAAGTCTACCCCGTCATTTTCCACCGTGAAATGTTGGGTATCTGCCAGCTTAAATGATGAGGGACGCCTTGGGCGGTCAAAAACTGCGAACAATCACGATGTTGCTGAAAAAATACACCGAATAGTGTTCGAAGACCGACGAATCAAGTTCAGAGAGATATATAGTACAGTCGATATTGTCCAACCTCCCAAATCCTGGGAACGTTGATTATATGTGGTACGAATGTTCGTTGGAAGCCCTGTTTTCGTCTCCCAAAAGTCCCCGGGTCGGGACCTCTTACAACGGCCGTTATCTTGGAAAATGTACTCCATTCGTAAGAAATTCAGATTTTCTTCGGAAACTAAGTGCTCTATGAAAACATGTAATGGTCTAGTGCAACATTAAAGCTGAATAAATTCTGCACAAGCATGTAGTACACAACCTGGATGAGAAAACGTGTCTTCATGTAGAAAAATGCATCCTGTGTTTGTGCAATGTATAGTCGAGGAATGAAAAGGTTGACTACTTTTCGGCCTTATTTCAAAGCTATTAAGGTCCAAAAGTGATCAACCTTTTCCTTGTGAAAATGCACATGTGAGATATTCCCTCAATGTAATTCCCGATTTTGAAGCGCGGGAGAATTTCAAATCAATTTTGATTTACGCAAAGCGCTCGCCGTGGCAAAAATTCAGGAGCGTAGCTTTCGAATTGATTGACCACCCACCATTTTCTCCAGATCTGGCTCACAGCAACTGCTTTCTCTTTCCTAGACTCGAAACTTAGCTCGGTGGACAGAGATTTTCGAATAATTACTTGGACGGGTTGAAAACAAGGGAGCATCGCGGTGGGAGGAGTGTACAGACTGACTAGGAGACTATGTTCATAAATAGATTATTATGATATCGATACTTCTTTCCTTGTCAGCCCAGGAACTTTTCAGACGACCCTCGTATAGTGCAAACAGACCACATGAACAATTCGAGTTAGATCCGTCTCGACGAGTTGGTGATGATTGGAAGTACATACAAGAAAAGCTAGGCGTTAATATCTTTTTCTCAATCATGCAATGAAATATTGACGTTGTGTTCTTCATAATGGGCTTCGAAGTGTAACGTTTCGCGCGCAGCGAGACGAGATACCCGTAATGGCAGTAGACAACGAGGAACCCTTAGGGCCCTTAGGGCTTAGGGACTCGGGGGTCTGAGTTTCGCCATGTCCGTCTTCGGCTTAGCTCAGTAACCATTACTACTAGAAAACTGTAAGTCGGCATGGGTATATAAATCAATCACGGCGAAAGAACAATGCAATAAAATCTTAAAAAAAAATCTTTTTTAGGGTACCTAAGGCGGGGATGTAATTTTTTTTTCTCGTTAAACCCATAGTGTGGGGTATCGTTGGATAGCTCGTTCAAAACTATTATGGGTTTCCTAAAACCATTTTGTCAAATCAGTGATTCGTTTACGAGATATATGGCTTTAAAGCCCTAATTTTTGTTGGAGTCATGTGTCCCCCCCCTGCCGGCTAAATGGCTACTACTGGGGATGTGAAAAAAATCGTGGTAGTAGTACATATAATGAATTTAAAAGGAAATCTATCGCGGACAAGAAGGCATAAGTAGTTACCGAGTAATAGCCGACGAACTTAATGTGTACTTGGAAAGGTCAATTGTACAAATTCGACCGACGCAACCGCACCGCACGTCGATGAAACTAAGACAAGCAACTACGGAACCCTACACTGCGCGTGACCCGACACGCACTTGGCTGGTTTTTTTAATTTCCATTCCACAATTTGTGGCACAGGATCACGGCGTTCAGCCATGAAAATTAAAGTTGATTTCTTGGAGTTTTTTTAATTTATTTGATTGCATGTTTGAGAAAAGCACTATACATACCTCGGCGTTTCGGGTTGCCAGCCTCATAACTATCCGAGCTCGCTACTCTCGGCCCTATATGTACTCGGCCGGCAACCCCTTACTTCCCGGCCTCTGTAGTAATGTAATATTATGGTGTTCCTCCAGCTACTTCGGCGTGTCCCGGTCGGCGGCGGTGGTGGTGGGCTACGTGATGCAGCGCTACTTCCTGGGCTACGAGGACGCTCTGTGCCTGGTGCGCGCGCAGCGCCGCTACGTGGCGCCCAACCAGGGCTTCGCGGCGCAGCTCAAGCTCTACGGACAGATGGGATACATCCTCAACAAGGTCACTTGCGCCTCTATAACCAGCACCACCCTACATAGCGGTTCGAATCCCGGCTCGTACCAACGACTTTTTCGGAACTTATGTACGAAATATCGTTTGATATTGACCGTTTCCTTTTCGGTGAAGGAAGAACATCGTGAGGAAACCTGCATACATCTGCGAAGAAATTCAAAGGTGTAAGAGAAGTCCCCAACCCGCACTGGACCAGCGCTACTGCCCGTTGATGAGAGGAGGCCTGTGCCCAGCAGTGGGACGTATATAGGCTGCTTTTTAGGGTTCCGTACCCAAAGGGTAAAACGGTATCCTATTACTAAGACTCCGCTGTCCGTCCGTCTGTCAGTCTGTCACCAGGCTGTATCTCGTGAACCGTGATAGTTATACAATTGGAATTTTCACAGAAGATGTATTTCTGTTGGCGCTATAACAACAAATACTAAAAAACAGACTAAAATAAATGATTAAGGGGGCTCTCATGCAACAAACGTGATTTTTTTGCCGTTTTCGGAACCCTTCGTGCGCGAGTCTGACTCGCACTTGGCCGGTTTATCATTATTATTATTATATAAGGATAAAATCCCTGTCTATTTATTTATTTATTTATTTGGTTTCAACGAAATTACACAGCATTACAGTATATACTAATGCACTGCGAAATTACAGAATGTACACATAAAAACAATCTTGTTAACTAACTGAAGATGGACGGTCATCCAATGCCTCACAAAGGTTTTTGCATTTGTCACAAATTAGCCTCCAACTACTTGCAAAAACATCGCAGTCAGGAGCCGACTTGAGAAGTGCGTTGATGTAGTGCAAAGCGCGAACCCGTGGAGATTGCCTGTGTGCCACAGTGCGCGCTTTAGGTGCTGCAAGTAAGTCGCAATGACGAGGTCTAAAATTAAACTTTGCCTGAGACAGAGAAGGGACGCGGAGGTGCAACAGCTGCGAGACCAGCTGAGGGCAGTCTGAATCCCCCCGTAATATTCTGCACGCCCCGGTCATGAGTGCATACTTACGCCTCACTTCCAGGGAGTTAAAACCCAGAGTTCCAAGCAAATATTTTGTCGGATAAAGGAAGGGATAGTACCCATAGATTTTTTTAAATAAAATTATCAGGAACGTCTTTTGTATTTTATCCAGAAGCAAGGCGTAAGTGACCTCATGGGGATTCCACACTATAGACGCTGCCTCCAGTTTACTCCTAACTAAAGCGGTAAATAAAATCTTGATGACAAACGCGTTGTCAAAATCGCGTGCGTTGCGGATAACAAAGCCCAATCTCCGATAGCAGTCGGTAGCTAGGTTACTCATATGAGCATGAAAATTGAGGTACGAATCAAATATGATACCTAGGTCTTTAATACAGTCAACGCGGTTTATTAGGTCTATATTTTATCCCGTGGTTTCGCTTGCTTTCTGTATACGCGGGGCGGGTGACACTGACAGCTGGTCTATTATGGCGCTGTTAAATCTGGATTTCCATGATTTCAGGACGATCCGAGATACAAACAGTTTCGGCTAAAGATGGCGGGACAGAAGCTAAAGCAAGGTATGTGATTAGCTTAGCTGTTGGGACATTCTGTTTAGTATATCTCTCTTTCTCGGGGGTCTGGGTTCGAATCCTGGTAAGGGCAAATATTAGTGTTGTAACTAAACAGCTGTTAAATCCAGGCAAAATATAACTAAACAACTGCTTCAAACGCTAAATTAATGTATTTACCTACAGAACATAAATAATTAAAATTAACTTGAATATGGCCAATAGATCGTCTAGTGTCTACGTTGTGTGCCGAGCAACCTAAATTCTTTTATGTGTAGCAAATTAGACTTTGACTCCTCCCTACCTACTCAACCCTACGTTCATCCTACTGCATCCTAGTTCAAAATGTTAATTATGTAATAAATAAAATTTGTTTTTGGTTAATAAACCCCAACCAGATCCTACCGTGGCCGGTTAACGTAATGGTAGCTTTATCAATATTTTCTCAACATGTAATATCCTCTTAAAACAAAGCCTTTGTTTCTTTATATACCAAAACATTGCCTCAATTTATAATCATACCATCTTATCAAATAACAGACCAACCTAGCTAGCTAATTGTTTATTATTATTATTGTATGGAAGATTCTCTTTCATCCATACTATGCTACCATTTCCGCCTGGATGTGGGTCTGGCCATCTAGCTAATTAAATACCCATTTTATTATATTTTGTTTCCAATAGGTAATCCTAACATGTTTAATAAATGTACCTGTGCTTCGTACCTAATTTCTGATGAGAAGAAGCACTCAACAAACTCATCAGTCCTAACAGTTGAATATTATTTCCTTCAAGGAAAATTATGTATTAAGGCATTATTCCACCCTTTAAATAGAGACTAATGTATCCATTAAATTCCTATAAACCTGCTATAGTGAAGATATTTGTAATACTGAGGTGTACCGTCCATTAGATATGAAATATTGAACCTGAAGTTTTCCCTAAGTAATGAGTATATTCCACTCATGATAATTCGATACCTTAATATTAGACATAATGGACTGCTCCGCTTGCCATTAGCCTAGAATCATTTCATCTTTCTGAAACAATTCTGATATCCTAATCATAACTGGAAGTATAACACCTTGATGACAATAAGCAAAATGACGATTACACCTTTAATATTTCATATGTAATAAAATACGGAACCCAATACTACTGAACCACTCACAATAACTAATTCCTATTCAGTTACTCATAATTGCAATTAAACCTTCAAATAAATGTTATTTGATTTGTAAACCTTCATTCTAACTATCCATCCCTAAGAATAGTATTCCTAATACCCTATGACGGTGTTTGACTCTATACCTAAGCCTACCTACCACTAAATCCTATACTACTGTATGCAAAACTCCCATCATTACTTTTATTAACGTTATGTGATGAGTATGTTCTAAGCTAGCTAGGGATCTAAGCTGTAAATCGTTCGGAAGGCTAGTCCGAGAATGCAACCTAGAGCCTGTGTAATGTACATTTCACAACGTGTCCGTGGACTTAAGGGTTCTGTGAAATGCACGCCCTATTTTATAACATATAAATATATATCCAATAAAAGACCAAGCCTTAAGCACACACAAGACCTCAACGAGTGGATAACAATCCTAGCGATCGACTTATGGGAAATGGCGATCTTCTCGCTTCAGCCTGTGGCCAACCTTAAGACGAGTAAGAGGCCCATCAAAGATAGGCTACACCATCTGTGCAAATAAAAAAGATGGTGCCAGGCTTCTCTCAAACCTAGCCTACTACTAACAGGATCCCGAAGTATATTTCCTTGGCACCGTTCGGGGAAATGCACTTCGTTAAGTTGACCATGCAACTAGGACTTTGATCTGGTTCGAAATAATAATAAAATCATCTAAAATAAACTCAAAATCTAACAGAAAGTGAAATAGTTCATTACTACGCAACATAATTGCACAATACTGAACCTTAGAATAAACTCAGATTCTAATAAGTAGTGGAATAGTTCAATACTATGCAAAGCAATCGCACAATATTGAACCTTCCCGCCACCACAATAATGTATCTACGAATGTTTACGTTATGAATTTAGGCTCGACCCAGAATCAATGACAATCCGAGAGTTCGCTAGAGAAAGAATGAATACGTCTACTCGGTGCGCCGGTCTTATATACACTAAAAAAGGCTGAAACGCTTGAAATGCATGAACCACTCGAATCGCTCGATGTGCTTGACGTAAACGAAATAATACCTTACCAGCATTAACTTAAAGTTTGTTTTCAATCGTGCGCGTACGTATTTATTCCCTATTGGAACCAACTTTACTCATTACGTAGTAGAGATGGGTAATCTCGGCTCCGCGGAGTGATCCGAATCACTAAATCCGACTCCGCTATCGGTACCGACTCCGCTTATCGGTACCGACTCCGCTTATCGGTACCGACACCGCTTAACGGCTCTTCGACTCCTTTGAATCCCTCAAACAAAATCACTCCGGACTCGTTGGTTTTAATACAAATCCTTTGAATCCCTCAAACAAAATCACTCCGGACTCGTTGGTTTTAATACAAATCCTTTGAATCCCTCAAACAAAATCACTCTGGACTCAGTGGACTCGTTGGTTTTAATACAAATTCAGTGATATTAACGGTTTTCCGAATCTTTTGAGACATATCCAATCTCCGAGTTATATTGAATCGGAATATCCGAAATTATAATATTTTTTTCTGATGGAGCTAGTTTTTTTAGTTTTTTTACGAATGCGGATTGCGTTGTTATTATCATTATAACAAATTAGTTAATAAAATCTTAAAATTATTTGCACAAGGTCAAGTACCTACACTACTTTGATTTATTTAATTATATTACTAGCTGTTGTTATACTTGTTATCGATCGATCGATTTCCCTTCGTACTTCACAGGCTTAGGACTGTCAACCTTGATTGAATCTAACTAAAATCCTCAGCCGGGGGACAACCAACACTACGTTTATGACATAAGAGCCATTTTTACCTGCATTGAATACAAAAAGAGCTAAAATTGTCGACATTAGCATCATTCGCAATGTAATCGCGAAGTTCTCCGATTTGAGCCGAATCAAGCCGAAGCCGAATGGCGTGCCACGTGACCAGTCAAAGTCATAGCCGCCGCGATCGCGATCCGCGATCGGCTCGCTCTCGCTCGCTCCTTGCTCCGATCCGCGTGCCGTGTACGCGGCATTCGGCTCTGGTGCCGAGTCGGAGTTAATAAATCCCCGGATTCGATAAGATTTTAAAGGAGTCGATAAGGGATCGGAACCGCTTGCGGATTCGAATCATTTAAATCTTCAAGTCCGGATTTACCCATCTCTATTACGTAGTGTTAGCGCCAGCTCCGTAGCGACAACACGTATTTAGTTTACTGAGAAAAATGAAAATATTACGTTTTGTTACGTACGAACGTCGATTTAACTATGTACTATTACGAGGGCGACACTGAAAGTCTTTAGAACTGGCCACTTGTAATAAATATAATAAAAAAATAAGTTCAAAATTTGAAAATGGAACTCTCTTAATATTTTTGTGTACGAATTCCACTCGATTGTCATTTGTTTTACGATTTGGCGGCAAATTGAAAATTGTGTGTACTACGTGAGCATAAATTTAACGCGAGAAAATTTTCGAGCTATGATTTTTTACGACTTTCGATGTAATTTAAGTCAACAAGAAAGTTATGATAGACTTCGATTGGTCTTTCACGATGAAGCCCCATCTCGTGCTACTATTTACAACTGGTTTAATGAATTTAAACGTGACCGCACTAATCTCACTGATGATCTGCGTGAGGGCCGGCCTTCTACGGCGACTACTGAAGATAACATCAGTGTTGTGCGGCGTATGATAGAGACTGACAAAAGAGTAACTTATCAGCAGATTCGTACAAGCTTAGTCATTGGTATGAGTCAAGTCCACAAAATCCTCCATGAACATTTAGCGGTGAGGAAGCTTTGTGCCCGGTGGATACCTCATAATTTGACAGAAGCCCAAAAAGTCCGTCGTGTTGATTGGTGCCGTGAAATGGGTCAAAGATTCAACGGAGGTGACTCAAATGCTGTGTTCGACGTAGTTACGGGTGACGAAAGCTGTATTTACTGTTATGATCCTGAAACTAAAAGACAGTCTGCTGAGTGGGTGTTTCCTTCCGAGGAGTTGCCTACTCGTACTAAAGTGAAGAGAGGTCGAAGTGTGGGAAAAAAGATGGTGGCCTCGTTCTTCGGAAGGACTGGTCATTACGCAACAATTATTTTAGAGGATCAAAAAACAGTTACTGCGAAGTGGTACACTAACAATTGTTTACCACTTGTCTTGGAAAAAGTTCGAGAAAAACGGCCTCGCAGTAGGATCCTGCTTCACCACGACAACGCCTCATCGCACACCGCCAAGCAAACGATCGACTATTTGGCGACGGCAAACGTGGAATTACTGGGTCACCCACCTTATAGCCCCGACCTTGCACCTTGTGATTTTTATTTATTCCCAAAAATTAAAGAAAAACTTCGAGGAAAACGTTTTATGGACGCCGACGAAGCAGTGGCTGCGTTTCAAAAGGCCGTCGAAGAGACCCCTAAGGACGAGTGGGCAAAGTGCTTTTCTCAGTGGTTCTATCGAATGCAGCGATGTATTGATGTGAAGGGAGGCTATTTTGAAAAGATATAATAAAAGTAATAAGTTGCTTGATTGCTCAGTTTTTGATTTTCTAAGAACTTTCAGTTTGACCCTCGTATATTCTATTCAGGTGCCCATATAATTTCGATTCATACCAAATGATGATGATGATTAATGTATTAATTCTTATTATATTCTATTATTCCTTCATTTAGCATTCATTAAAGACCATAATAGCGCCATAGGCATAGTTCTACTTACAGTGTGAAGAGCAAGAATATTTGTGACTTAGTCTTGGATGTTTTTATGTATTTATAGTATATATCGTCGTCTAAGTTAGGGCCCTTTCCGATACACTTAATTTTTTGTGTATTTGCCCTCTCCTTTATGCCCACTCCCAGGCTCGCTCCATCATCTTGTGGGTACAAGACGACGATGAATCATCTGGAATCTTGGCAGGAGTTATGGGATTCTTCGAGGCTCGTGAAAGGTCGACACTATGGGTCCATTCAACCAATCGTACCGCGTAACCCATGGTCCTTCCGTTTTCGCTCTGCAAGTAAATGGGCCACGATTTGTCGTCTACGGTTGGGACACGTTTTTACTCCGGTGTTCTTGTCCAAAATTCGGGGACAGGATAATTCACTGTGCGAACTCTGGATCACATTTTTTTCTGCTGCTCTAGTTTCAATTACTCGTATGATTATCATGGACGACCACTCCGCCGGTTGTCCCGTGACGATGGATGTTGCAAGACATCCGAAACGTCGGGTGACCTCAGTGAGGTAAATAAATAAGTTAATTATAGGCGATTTAGTCTCGTTTAGTATAAATAATGTGTAAGAATCGTGAAAGTTTATATACTCGTATGATGTTCTCCCTAAAAATATTCCGCGACCCGCCAACTTTCAATCGGTTCTTATCTCCTTACGAGGGGTGATCCAAAAGTAATGATAATCGGCATAAAAAACAGAAGTTATCCGTTATATATCATTTTTAATTATTAAATACACTCTTTATTAGTTTACTTACCTACATAATATATTAAAAATGTTTTAATTTTGCTACGTATAAAAAAAACATTTTGGATAGACGAAATTAAGACTAGTTTTTACATCGACGCAATTGCACCGATTTTATTGACGAGTTTTCAATATCTAAGAATAAGAAGTATTAGTAAAAGAGTTGGTCTAGATAACACTATAGGTAACTAGTTTTATAGAATTCACAAGCCTGAAAAACAGTCCTGGTACTCGGCAAGCTCGGCCAAGAAAAAAACATATACATTTGGTACTTTTTTTGCTTTGGTTTTTTCTGAGACGGCCCCACTTAATTGCTATAGAATTATGATGTATCACTCTCCCTTCGTATTTATATTCATATATTTGTAACCTAGGTTCTCCCTTTTTATAAAAAAAAAATACTATATATTGATGGCCAGAAAATCCTACCTTGAACTTTGTTACGTGAGCTGTGCTTAAAAAAAACGATGACATGAGTTTAATTTATTAATTTCGTGGCATCAAAATAAATAAACTTTAAATTGTATTTAATTTTTATTTTTATTACCACACCAGAACTTTGCCACCACCGCCCCAAACATGTAACAAAATATCCTCCGATTTTACTGACGGCAGAATATATTCCATACCATCATATTTATTTAGCTTTTAAAAAAAAACAAATGAATGATATCTTTTTTTTTTGTTTTTAGTGTATTATTGAATAATTGCACAATAGGAATGACAATCACAAATTATCATCACGAGACCAAATCATGCTGATTATCATTACTTTTGGATCACCCCTCGTACCTGCTCTTCTCATTAAATATGTACAAGAACATAATATAAAACTATAGCCTACTGACTGTTCCTCTTTCTTCTCTCTCTAGCAAGCAATATTAAAACGGTTGTAGCTTCGTAATTCTTTGAGATGTCTGAATGGGATTTTCGTCACTAGGCATATTTTTTAGCCTTCTTTCTTTTGAAGTAATAATAAATTTAGCGTCCACATCGTATCGGCAGTGAATGTGCTTTATGTAGTGTGCTAAACCCGCCATCTCGTTTCCAGTGAAGATCCTCCCGCAGCTGTTCGCGGACCTGGTGAAGCCGGACCCGGGGCTGGCGCGCGAGCGGCCCGAGCCGGCCGTGTACCGGTGCCGGCGCTGCCGCCGCGTCGTGGCCAGCCACAGCAACATCATCCCGCACGTGCCCAAGCAGCTCCGACAGGAGGTGGCCAGGAAGGGTAAGGACTGTTTCTAATACTGGACAGTCTGCAGTCAAGTCCTCCCGCAGCTGTGTTGTGGCCATTATATTGTGGCCTTTATATTCTTTTGTTTATTTCCTCTTCCAAAAAAGTGGACGTGAATTATTGGGCTGTACATTATCTATCACTCTAATGCCTCGGCTACACTTCGCCCGAATGTTGTTGCCGTCCTTGTCTTACGGATATTATACGTTAGACAAGGATGACAACAACATTCGGGCGAAGTGTGGCCAAGGCATTAGTAACCATTTTTATAAATATTCCTGTTGTCTGATATTTCAAAGTACCTATATCCCGCATGCATATTCTCAATTGGAAGCCCCTTGTTACGGCTGAGAATGCTCGGCCCTGTAATCCGAGCAGCTATAATAGGGGCCTAGACACTAAATAAAATAATCAATAATGTCATATTTTCTCGAAAAAGGATAAAAAATGTTGTCAAATGGAGAAAAAATCATCGCAAAATGTTAAATAATCACTTCTTCGCAAAACGCAACTTCATATTGAAACGATGACGCTGGAAGAATGTGACGTCACAGAAGACGGCAACGTGCCGCGCCGCATCGTGGTCGGCGCCGCCGTCGACGCGGCCTCCGGCAGCATCCTGTAATGTGACGTCACACACCACGTCACCATTTTTTTGCGTTTTCTCTCTCTAACATGCAATATTAAAACGGTTGTAGCTTCGTAATTCTTTGAGATATCTGAATGGGATTTTCGTTACTAGGCATATTTTTTTGCCTTCTTTATTTTGGAGTATTAATAAATGTTGAGTCTACACCCGTATTAGATTTTTTTTGACAGCCGTCATCACTAAAATAAAATGGAAAAAAAAATACAGTTAACGTCAATGACGACATAAATCGTACTGGGATGACAACTGTCAAATATTAGATGTGAGGGCATTTTGAGTAATAATGAGTCGTGGTGTCCGCAGGCGCCCGGCCCGCGGCCCCAGCGTCACCCGCGGCCCCCGCGTCCTCCGCGGCCCCCGCGTCGCCTGACAACGGCCAGATGCTCATCCAGAAGCTGAAGAGCCTCGCGTGCCAGATCCTCGAGGGCGAGGGCCCGTCGGCGGAGCCCGAGCGCGAGCCCGAGCCGGCCGACGAGGGGCCCAGCCACGTGAGTACACTGACGGAATATTTGCTTTGCTGCGTGGACTTTACCATAGGTCTCCTGTCACTATTACTATTTAGACCAATGACGCGTAGTTTCAGTGTCCGAAAGGCAAGAGTCCAAGCGGCGTATCTGGAACTGCATTTAAGGCGTCGTAGGTTCATGGTCTTCTCTCCCTCTCACTGAGCATAAGCGTGAGCGAGGTGGAAGTGCGTGCTCGGAAGCGCGGATATCATGTTTTTTAATTTTAATTTTTTGGCTGTTTTAATAAATAAAAATGTAAACACTGATTTCCCTCAAACATAATATTGTCGATTTTTAGAAGCAATTTAAATATTTATAGCTTTTGTGCATAATTTGTTACGAATATTTTAAGTGTATTTTTGTGTGTTTTAGACCTATGTTCGTGATTTTTTTCTATAGAGCTAAATTTGCTCAATCATGTTTCAAAGCACTGATTTCGCTGCAGAAAAGCTTCAAGATTACTATTCGTATTTTTTTGAAACAATATTATTACAAACAGACGCATTAGATTGTTTCAAAAACTCTGTTCGCTTAACTTCACTGAACCTACGGCGCCTTAACAACTTCTCCACATCTTTTGCTGTCAAGCTTATTCACTTAAAAGTTAAATCCATTGTATTGTGGTTTTGGAACAAAATTAATTTTGAGTAACGCAATATATTAAACAACTAAAAGACGCTGTACCGTTGTAGTTCTAAGAAACATACTGACACTATTGAAACGCAATACCTAAATAATTATTATTATTGATTACTCACTTTCACTTGACATTTTTAACTTATTTACATAAAATAACTCCGAAGCAAACAACAAGCACAACAATGGCGGGCTTTTTAGTTTTGAATACATGCGCGGTCAACATGTGCGCATTGCGCATGTGCAAGTCGCCATACTGTCGTATCGCAAAAGGCAAAAGGAGATTCGTTCAGCCAAACACATTAAGTTAATATTTAGAATTAACTTATTTATTGACCAAATTCAAAATTCATAAAGATTAATAAATCATTTTATACATTATTCGTATTTATGTACCTTTTATATTGAAAGAAAACGTGTATAATTGAAATATTTGTAAAACTTTTCTTGAGTAATAAAAACTCCTTGCGTCAGGCTGACGACGGACTTAAAAATTAAAAAAAAAATTAAAAGTAAAAAACACTAGTGCAAAAAAGTGGCACTTTCCGCACGATTTGGGTGCTTGGAAAACGCTCTTTTCGAGCACATGCATTGTAAACAAATATAAATCACTGCACGGTAAGATAAAACTTGTTTTATTTTTAATATTACAACTTGATACGCTTGCGTGTACGCTGCGTGCGTGCCGTGACGTCACTCCCGTTTTACATTACTTCTGCAATATGTTTCTTGCATCCGGCAATAGGCATGGTGACTAAATTTTTATTATGATGTCATTCAAACCAGTTTTTGGAAAGGAACAAATATCTGTATCGAAGCAACTACAGTTAAAGAACATAAATACCCAAAAAATGGAGACAAAGATTGGCCTCGCTGGCGACAGCACAAAACGCTTCATACTGATTGACAGATAGGTATGACGTCATAATGACATTTGTTAGTACAAAGTACGTATCCTTGTATGGAAAATTAGATAAATTGTTGTTTAGGTCGCGAAATACTGCGTTTAAGTACATAGTTGTCATACAATTTTGTTTCTATAAAAGCGCAAGGATTCTATTGGTTACTTTAAATTTACTCTTGGACGATAAAAGAAAATGCATATTTTTGCTAAACTTTCACCTTTTTATGATTTTAATTATATTTTATAATTTATACTTTATTACGATCATTTGATGGTTTACTATCCATTTAACATCACTATTTGTACATGAGGCACCATGCCTATTGTCCTAAAAAGAGACATCTGGTTGGACAGATTGAACTAGTTGGCCTGTTCGTGCGATGTCCAACTACCCCAGCTTTGAAGCCTGAATTTTGACCATCGTTTGCCACATGTCCGAGCAGTGGCGTGAAAAAGCATTGATTTGCAAAGAAACACGATTAACGGTATTTTTTTCAAAAACTTTCGGTTCGTTAAATTCTGTCGGCTGATATGATGACGTGTATGTTTATAGCTGGACGGGTACACGGAGCAGAACTTGGTGGACGCGCACGTGCGGGCGCGCGACGCGCCGGGCACGTGCCGGCTCATGTGGTTCGTGGAGCCGATGGCGTGGATGGCCGGCGTGGCCACCGCGCCGCACGGCAAGCTGCACTGCCCCAAGTGCCGGCACAAGATCGGCAGCTTCAGCTGGGTGTGCGGTGAGTGTGAGGGAGAGTGGACTTTATCTATATGTCCCGTTCTGTCATACGTACACGTAGAAAAACTTCATTCGACACTATACTTACCGCTCGCGACTTCGTCTGCGTGCTTCCGGGATAAAAACTATCCTATATTTGAATCCACGCTATAAATAAAGTGCAAAATTCGATTCCGTACTGGTGGTTCCACTGCTAGGCTCCACTCGTGGGGCCGTTTACGTAGGGGAACAATATTCGTTTTAGGCAGGCCTTTAAATACCGCTATTTTCGTATAGCGCTATGGTTTATAACGTTATTTTTCCTAAAGAGCGTTATACTCATAACGATATTTGACGCGCTGTATAGCGGTATCCATTATTACGTTATAAATCTAGACCAATATGTAAAAGCGATACTTTCGTAAGCGATATAATATCGCTTTTCTTCATAACGTTTTAATGCCCCGGTTTTAGGCAGTATTATTTAGGACTACAATAGAATAGAATGTTTATTTGTAAAGTCATGTACATGAGATGTTCAGATTATACAAAAAGGCTTCCATGACACCCTGTTAGGGCACACAAATGTTCTTATAAGTATAACTTAATTCTATTATCCGGGTCATGCTGAATAAGCAGCATGTAAAAAGTAATATATGTATATAGTGAATAATTTGACATGTACCTAAGTTTTAATTTGAATAGTTTTTAATGTCAAAGGTTAAGTCTAGGTTATATAGTCTACACAATTACAATTTACTTAAGACTAGTGCCACTGGCCATATTTGACTTGTTCCAACACCAGGCAGGTTAGGTCCATTAGCTGCCCGAAGGACAAACAGACCAGGTCAAAACTGTCCAAATACCAGGAGACCATACATTAATAGGAGAACCTTGACTTTTTTCCTTTTTCATAAGCAGAACCTCCTATTAATGTCTGGTATTTCGAGAGTTGGAGGTGCAGCGGAGCTCCTAGTTCTGGTCTATTTGACCTTCGGGCAGCTGAAGATACCTAACAAACCTAACCTTATCTCTTAGACATAGACATAGACATATTTATTCAGTAAACAATACAAGATTGTGTTTGAATTTCTTACAGCTAACAATATAATATGTTATATCTAATAACTACACACTCCACTTGCTCTCTATCAAATATTTCGTCAACACTATAGAAGCACCCTCTTAATAAAAATTGCTTTAATTTTTCCTTAAATCTATTATATTTTTCATCACACTTGCTCGAAAAGGGCTTCATAATGCGCAGACATACAGAGCTGTAATAGCCTGTGTTACGCCCACGGGCGTAATGGTTTTTTTCTTAAATTGTATCTGTCACTCATGCGGCAGTTACAAAGCAAAGAGGTTTTATATCAAATACGATGTCTGAAAACAAATTTATAAATAAGTTTAAACCTAAAAAACTTCTTAAACAAGTTTAACTGAATTATTTACAGATTTAATATGTAGTTATTTGGTGTCTATGTAAAATGTTTTTAAGCGTTTTCAAATCGTGGCTGTATACCGAAGGGTCTTTGCCATACGCGCCTCACGTCAAATTCAACAAAATGGACGACTGACATGTTGCAGTTTTTATTACGATTTGTATTAATTTCATCTAAAATGTATTTGTTTCCTCGCAAATGTTATGAAAAACATTGTGTATAACACGGGCGTAAGAATATTGCAAACTGGAGTCATCAAAAGCCCTCCGCCTTCGGCGTCGGGCTTCTGATAGACTCTTGTTCGCAATATTCCACTTACGCCCCTCGTTAAACAATGTACTATTACGATGCCTTTTAGCTCTACAGGAAGTTTATTAAACAACTTGACAGTCTGCTTCCTAGTACATTGCTTCTCTATAGTAGTCATCGGGCAAAAGTTTGTTTTCATATTTCTGGTGCGCGTGAGTACACGAATCTCTTGTTCTTCATATGTTTCGAACCTTGTTTTATGTTTAACAAATTCAGTGAGCAGTATAAGGACGTATAAACTAGGCACCGTCAGAATCCCTAATGTCTGGAAGTATTCTCTGCAAGACACCCATTGCGGGATTCTAAACATTATTCTTATGGCTCTTTTTTGTGCGATAAGAGCTCTGCTAATATTATATTTAAAGCTATTACCCCAAAACATGATGCTGTAGCGCAGTTTGGACTCGATTAAGGCATAATACACAACTTTTAATTGTTCTATACCAATTTCGTCCCTAAGACTTCTTAAGGCATAGCAGGCTGAGTTGACTGAGTTCTCAATAGCGTCTAGCTCCTGAATACAATTTAGCTTTGAGTCTAGACGTATACCGAGGAATTTTACATTATCGACTATGCCTATGCAGGTACCGTTCACAGTTACATGGAGACTGTCTGTTTTCTTAGCGTTTTGTTTAAACAGGATTATTTGAGTTTTGCTCTCGTTTAGACTCAGATTGTTACAAGTAAACCATTCGCAAAAAGATGAAAGAGCCATATTTACTACTTCATTTAGTTCTAATATATTATCAGCATGAATTACAGCATTAGTGTCATCAGCAAACATTACCAAATTACAATTTGGTAACACATTAGTAATATAGGTGATAAGATCATTTGTAAATATAATAAATAGAACAGGGCCTAAGATAGACCCTTGCGGTAGGTATACCTCTTCCTATCTTAACTGAACCAGACTTTATCGATCTTTCACGACCTAGGTTATTATCTTTGATCTCTACATATTGGTAGCGGTTCTGGAGGTAATTACTAATTACGCAAGAGACCGTAGAAATTAAGTTTTCGGAGGAGGATATAAGCCCGCTACTCTCTTCTTTGAATGAATTTTTGCGATAATATCATCAACCAGACAGTTTATTGCATCAATTGTACCAATATTCTTCTGGAAACCAAATTGCCTTGGGTTAATTATTGCATTATATTGCAGATGTTTTAGAAGACGGGTTTTTATGAGTTTCTCGAAAATTTTTGACAGTACTGGGAGAAGAGATATTGGTCGGTAATTTTTTGGGTCTGTTTTAACTCCTTTTTTGAACACTGGCACTACTTTGGCTAATTTCAATTGATCAGGGAAAGTACTTAGGTTGTTTATTGTACCAATGTTTGATTGTAAAAGTAAGCTAACGGTTCTGAAAGCGGTTCCGAAAGTTCCGAAAGCGAAAAGCAGATCAATAGTCTGTTTAAAAACTAATATTGGCATCTCATCGTGTCCATAGGATTTTTTATTTTCCATTGCTTGCACGGTTTTTACTACTTCAGATGGTGAAACCGGCCACCAAATCATATCATTGTAGTGAGCATGGTTGTTATGCTCCAGACAATGAACCGCTGATTGCAAATTACCTTTACTACGAGTCTTACTGTGATCAAAACGATCAGATAATATTTCTACAACATCTTGAAGATTACTTATATATCTACTCTCTGTTTTCAGTACTAGCTTGTTCTGGTCAAGTCCTATGTGTTTATTTCTATGCCTATTAACAACATTCCAAATCCCCCTACTTGATCCGCCAGTTTTACATATTTCTTCTTGTGTCGCAAGCCTCTTTGCATGTCTGATAACTTTCCTGAATAAGGTAACATATCTATCGCGGTAAGCTATGATTGAAGGATGGCAGAATGATTTATCTACATTTTTTAACACTCTCTTCATCATACTAGCGGTTTTGATATCCATAGTGATCCATGTCTGTTTGAACTGATTATTAACTCGAACTTTTTTTTCCTTTTTGATGAAACTTTCTTGGAACACTTCAGTTATTTTTGCTAGGAACCCGTTTACCCCTAAATCCATCCAACCTACATTAGCCAACCTACTCCTAAAAGAATGCATATTTTTATCATTTATGAACCTTTTCTCTAATACATGATCTCTATTTTTATTAGTAACATTTTCTGTTTCTACGGTCAGTCCACAGAATATAGCAGCATGTCCATCTGCTAAACCATTATGATCGACCTCCGTTGATGCTATTTTTATAGACGGTAAATTAGTTAAAAAAATATCAACACATAACTGCGAATTATTACGTTTAAAAGTTATGTCATTAATTAGATGCCTGAAATTATAGCAGTTCAGGAGACTTAAAAAAACAGACCTTTGTTTTTTGTCATTAAGTAAATTAACATTAAAATCGCCACAAATAATAGTTTTTTTTATCGAAAAGGTGATCTAGTAAACGTTCAAGTTGTTTAAGAAAGGTATCATAGTTACAATCTCTAGGACTTCTGTAGCAACATACAATATAGACATTTGTTTTGATATCCCTAATACCACATATTTCAAAGCCATCCGAAACATACAATTTATTACATATAACTAATTCTTCTGTGTCTCTGTATGATGACGCCATAATAAGTGTGCCACCTCTTTTTTTAGTTGGTCTTGTGTTTACGGAAGCGAATTTATAATTTTGTAGGTTGAAAGTTGGAATAGCGTTTTTATTAAGAAAGTGCTCGCTAATACAAACAAAATCTACAGGTTTACACTGTTCAAGATAAATTTCAAGCTCATGTTTTTTATTAGAAATACCACAAACATTTTGGTGAAATATCTTTAAGTTATCATGTTTATTTGAGCTACTTAATGTTGATTTCTCGAAAAAACGCTTCGTTGTTTTGACCTGCGTGCAACGCAGTAGTACCACTGTGTGAAACCCAGTGTACATTATATTGCAAATTATCTATAATATTTCTCATACCAATATTATTAACCCGCCCAGACCTCTTGTAAAACATGTCAAAGGTCAGGTTTAGGGCTCATAAACAAAGAAGGATGTATTAAATTTATAAAGATCTTCTAGTATTAAATAATTGAATCGTTCAACTCTAGCATTAAAAAATGGTTTGCCGCATATGTACGTCGGGCAAACTAGGATAATATTTGTAAATGTGATGCATTCAGAAATATCCCGTAACTGTTTAACGAAAGCATATTACTTATCTTTATCTTATCTTTTACAACAGAAGTGTAGATATAAATGTTTGCAAATCCTATTAGCCCCACCTAACACCAATTTAAGCGTGATTGAGTAACAAACATCTGAACTTTCGCATTTATAATATTAGTAGGATCACATATTAAACACACGCCGTATTCAAATTCATAAACATACTACAAGCCTGTTTTAACTAAAATGGCCATAAAAATTCGTTCGTTTTCGTTTTTTTTTTTTTTTTTTTTTTTTTTTTTTTTTTTATCTGTCACTTTGAAATTTGTGTTCGTAAGAAAGGGACAAAGCAGAGGCATTTTAAGTTTTATGAATAAGGGGGTAACATATTACAGCTTTGATGTCGTTTTAAAATGAGAATCCAATTAATTTTACATGGAGATTGAACCGTGCTGGGACGTTAACGAGTTGACTACAACGTATTGTCTCTTTCTCGCATACACCAATATCACAGTTACAGGACAAATGAATACGGGTGTACACTCAAAATGTATTATTACTTCAAAGGAAAGAAGGCAAAAAGATATGCCTAGTGACGAAAATCCCATTCAGATATCTCAAAGAATTACGAAGCTACAACCGTTTTTTAATGTTGCTTGTTAGAAAAAGAAAACGCTAGCAGATCGTGTCGTCACGATCTGCTAGCGTCATAGAGGATGACAATCTTTTCATATGAAGGTGCGTTTTGCGGAAAAGGAACAGAACATACCCTTTCTCAAAACTTTGGACACTTATAAATTTGTGATTATTTAACCTCTTGCGTTGTTTTAGGGTTCCGTACCCAAATATTTTTTTATTTTTATTCTGGAGACTAGCAAACGTCTTCTCCTAACATAGGGACAGCTGCTGGTGGAGTCGCGGAAGTGTGCGCGAGCGTTCCCGTGGCTCCGCCAAAAGCAGCGCGCAGAGCACCGTGGGGTTTTAGACGGTAGTCCGGGTGGTTCCCGGGAGTCCGTCATACCGTACTGGTTACTCAACCAGACCCGATGCGTAAAGACATTTCCCCACGAAAAAAAAAAAAAAAAATGGTTCCGTACCCAAAAGATAAAACGGAACCCTATTACTAAGGCTCTGCTGTCCGTCCGTCTGTCTGTGTAGATACCTCTCAGAGCAGTTGATTGTACAACAACCATAAAAAGTTCAAATACTGTTACCTGACTACGGAAAACTATCTGAAAAAACTGGCCAAGTGCGAGTCGGACTCGCGCACGAAGGGTTCCGTACCATTATATATAAAAACCTAAAAAAAAATCGCGTTTGTTGTATGGCAGCCCTCTTACATATCTATTTTATTCTGTTTTTTAGTATTTGTTGTTATAGCGGCAACAGGAATACATCATCTGTGAAATTTTCAACTGTCCAACTATCACGGTTCATGAGGTACAGCCGGCGCGGGTGTATCTCATGAACCGTGATAGTTATTAGATAGTTTCCATAGATCGCACTTGGCCGTTTTTTTTCTCCATTTGACTACATTCTTAATCCTTTTTCAAGAAAACACACCCCTATTTAAGGGCTTGTCCATATATTACGTCATCGCTTGTTGACGATGTTGGACCCCCCCCCTTTTTTTTTTTTTTAACGTTGGGGAAATGCGTTTACGCATCCCGTCCTATCCGGGGAGGCAGGACGGGTATGACGGACTAACCGAAACTGGACTACCGTCTAAAACCACCAACGACATCCGGCTCCGCCTTGTAGGAGGGGCGTCGCAGGATCGCTCTTGGCATTCAACTGCGTACGTCCCGGCGGGCGACCCACAGTAGCAGGCCGCAGACATTTTGAAGCGTCAGCTAAGCGAGCGCCTCCAGTCCTGTGGAACCTTTGTTTACAGGGCTTGCCCCGACTCCCTGCATGGTTCCGCTACGGCGGAGGCAACAGATGCGCATAGCGGCTGGCTCTGCCGCCAGTCTGTCGTCGGCGAAGCGGATCCGCGAGAGGATCGTTTTCGCGAGCCCGCTCCGCAGCCTCCTTCTGTGACATTACGTCGTCACAGAAGCAGGCCATCGCTCTCCACGCCTCCTCGCTGTTGAGCATGGCATTGACAACACTCGACAGTGAGAGGTTTGCCCCTATTACCGCCTGTAAAGTGGTCCGCTGAGGCCCCCCACGGTACACTCTTCCAGAGTGTGAAGCGCTGTGTCGACAGGCGCGCCTCACTCGTGACAACAGGGGGTTGCCTCTCTCCTTATGCGATGCAGATACTTACCAAAGCATCCATGGTCAGTAAGTATCTGCACCATGTGGAACATCAACGTTCCATGTCGCCTGTCGACCCAGCGCTCCAGATGAGGCAGTATCGCTCCCACCGTCGAAAGGCCAAATTCTGCTGATGCCAGCTCCTCCTTCCACTGGCGTAGCGATTCGGCCAGTGCCGAAGCCCGGGCGCGCTTCATCCCTTCCCAGTCAGGGGATTCCCCTGCCACTCTTTTCCCAGCCTTGTATTGGTGGACCCCAGCGAGGACCTGCGCTGCCAGGTCCCAAGGGAGGTCCGCAGCTAACGTCGTCGCAGCAGTATAAGACACCGTCCGGTATCCACGGACCGCCCTTAGCGAAATCGCCCTCTGCGGCCTACGGAGTAGTGTCTTGTTGGCTGCTGAGAGACCGTCCGCCCATATAAACGCCCCATATAAGGCCATGCTCCGTATAACTCCGCAATACAAACGCCTACACGTGGCATTGGGTTCCCCCACGTTGGGCAGCAACCGACTAAGGGCGGCAGCAGTGGACATCAGTTTCGGAGCGAGGTTGGTACAATGTGCTCCGAAGTGCCACCATCCATCTAAAGTAAGGCCCAGGTACCTCATCCGAGCCTTGACCGCCACGACCTCCCCGTTCACCCTGATTCCGGCATTGCGGGGAGGTCCCCTTCTCGGACCATGAAATAACAGGGCTTCAGTCTTTGGGAGGGACACCTTGAGACCTAGCTGGTGTACCCGATCCACTATCAATGACGTTCCTATCGTCGCTCTCCTCGCTGCCTCTTCGTAAGAGGACCCCCGGCAAGTAACAAGCGTGTCGTCAGCATAGGCCAGCACCTTCATTCCCGGCAGGACTGGCCCCCTTAGGATCCAGTCGAACCCGACATTCCATAATGTGGGTCCTAAGACTGACCCCTGGGGGACACCGAGCTCGACCGGTCGTTGGATTAAAACTCCTTGTCCATCTTCCCACGTGACGTGACGATCCTCAAGGTAATTGTTCAACAGCCTGCTCAGATAGGCAGGCACTTCAAAGTAGCGAAGTGCCTCCCTAAGCGTTTCAAATGGTAGGCTGTTGAATGCGTTCTTGACATCCAAGGAGACCGCCAGCATCACGTCACCCTCGTCCGTTGCTTCCCTAGAGATGGTCTTTAGGTGGTCTATGGCGTCCATTGTGGAGCGGCCCGCCCGAAAACCGAATTGGACTCCAGATAGATCTGGTCCAGCTTCTTCAAGATGTCGGACGAGGCGGTCTGCGAGTATCTTTTCCAGTAATTTTGCCACCTCATCCAGCAACACTATCGGTCGGTACCCCGATGGATGGCCTGGTGGTCGGCCATCTTTCGGAATCAGACAGACCCTGCCCGTCTTCCATAGCTTAGGGAACTAGCCAGTGTGAAGACACTTGTTGAAATATTCCCGAATCCAGTCCACCCAAGCCTCAGAGGCTATAAATAGTAGCCGACCTGGTACACCATCCGGCCCTGGTGCGGTCCGCCTCTTTCGCAGCCGATTCAACGCTTTGTTCATTTCGCCCACTCTGATAGGAGAGAAATTTAAGTCTATTTCCATTCGAGCAGGATCGGGGGGCGTCATGATAGGGGGGTCATGTCCTAGTGAGACCGGAAACAACTCCCCCATTACGGTGTCTAGCACCTCCCTACTAAGGGTCTCGTTCACGGGAGCACCCTGCGCGCGGAGCTTTTTACGAGCCATTTTGTATGGGCGTCCCCAAGGGTCCCGACTTAGCTCAACCAATATTTCCTCCCTCGCTCTGCTCTTTGCCCCCTTGATAGCTATCTGCAGGGCTTTCCGTTTATCCCGATATATGCCCCTTAGGTTTTCTTCAGTCGTTGCGTCCAGACCATGTCGCCTACGACACCG
This sequence comes from Epinotia ramella, assembly GCA_947578815.1. Lineage (NCBI taxonomy): Eukaryota > Metazoa > Arthropoda > Insecta > Lepidoptera > Tortricidae > Epinotia > Epinotia ramella. Next base: position 61,335,720 of record OX388200.1, on the reverse strand, counting down.
CACATAGGCTCGGCGAGCGGTGTTGCACTCCTTTCGCAGAGCCCCAATCTCCGGCGACCACCAATATACCTGTCGCTTGGCTGGCCGCCGTCGAATTCTCGGCATAGCTGCATCACACACCTTAATCAAGGCCTTGCGTAGATGGTCAGCCAATTCATCCATCGAGGATCTCTCCACCATTGAATCGGGAGTGACCCAGCGCTGCACGAGCGCTACCTCACGGGCAAACTCCCGGTCCATTTTTGTGCAGGCCCAACGAACAAAGTTACTGCGCCCTCTAGGCGGTGTCACCATTACGGAAGGAGGGGAGACCACAAAACGAATATAGAGGTGATCCGATAGTCTCCACTTCTTCTTCTACCCTCCAACCATGTTATCATCATCCTGGTCATTCCTTGAACGGACCCTCGCCGCGTAAAAAAATGACTACCGTCATCCCTTGGTCAGCCCCCCCTATTTTGAAATGTAATAATATTTACAGCCCCTAAGCCCTGGTTCCCACTATGTCGTCTGTCGCAACGATTTTCTATCGTGTGTCGTAGTGGCAGAATTTGTATGAGGCGACGACACACGATAAAAAATGGTCCCGACAGACGACATAGTGGGAACGGGGGGTTAGCTGCATTTTACCTGCAGTATGTTTGATGGACGTTTCTGAACAAGCCTTGTTGTCTCGTGTCCAGGGTGCCGGTGTCCGTGCGGCCAGAAGGTGGCGCCGGCCTTCTACCTGGTGCCTTCCAAGGTGGAGGCCTCCAACATCGTGCAGAACGTGCAGGTGACCGTGTAGCCGCGCGGGCCTCCAACCCGCGCCGGGCCTGCGCGGCCGCTCACCCGTCACGTATCGAAACTAGACCTGGGGGCCTGTCTAGACAAGGTTACAATCGACAAGCGCTAACGCTAACTAATAAAATGTATGGAAACGACAGGTGTTAACGAAAAGTGTTTCGTCGGCATCTGTCATTCCCATACATTTTATTCGTTAGCGTTAGCGCTTGTCGATTGTAACCTTGTCTACGGCCCCTGATTACAGCGGACGAAAGGACCATAGATTCGTTCGCTCTCTGATGACGCTTGGTTACTAATCGCGGCGTCAATATATATTAGTGGGTGACGGGTGCGATGAGGTCAAAACAAGTTTCGGAATAGCATAAATGACGCGAGATATGAAAGTCTACCCTCTGTCTAGTTATGACAGCGAGTGAGGTGACCCTCAGCCGCGCGCGACTAACTTGACAGCTTTGCTGGACGTAGTCGCGAACTTTCATTTCAGACCCACTAAAGGTTAACTGGAAGAGATCCTTTACAGGGATAAGTTCGCCTTTGTACCTACTTCACCTATTTTGTCTGTATTCTTACCAATGTCTTGTGTACAATAGAGTATTTATACATATTTACTGTCCTGTCATGTTGTGCCAAACAATATTGCGAAATTAATCATAAACAAATGAGTTTTCGAATTGCTTTTTTACCGTTATTACTGGCTTCTGCCCGCGACTCCGTCCGCGTGGAACTCGCTTGTATCGTAGCTCCATACAAACTATCACACCCTATTTCAGCCTCTTAGGGGATGATTTCCGGGATAAAAACAATCCTACATCCTTCCCCGGGACTCAAACTATCTTTATACCAAGTTTCTTTAACCCTTAAATGCATAATGATGTATATATGCATCGTATATTGTATATGTTTTTTTAAAAACTATGATTTTTTTCTTTATTTTTCCCTCAATCTATACAACATGACACATCTATTTCAATTTATTAAAAAGTTATACAAAAAATCATGCATTTAAGGGTTAAGATCGGTTCAGCAGTTTAAGCGTGACGAGGTAACAGACAGACAGACACACTTTCGCATTTATAATATTAGTATGGATGTCAGTCTCACGATTAAGAAAATGAATCGGTTCGGGCTGTCGCCCGTGAAATAGAATATATTTGTTATTCCACACACATACATAACCCTCCTTCTGACGCAGGCGGGTAATTAAAGAACGCGACCGTACAGCGATTATATATTCGGATGTATAATTCTGGTATGCATGTTACCGTCATATTATGAACCCCGTACTTTCATAATCTTACTTGCTGTATTATAAACTGTTGAAAACTTGTGAACTGTCAAAACCGTTGACAATTCAACGCATTATTTTTCGTTAGTTGTAATATATCAATATCAAATCGTCAAATTGTGAACTGAGATGTAAATTGACATGACTCGGAACGCGCCCTGTGCGCTGATTGATTCAACGGATTATTTCACTTGCATCAGCGCTAATATCGTCGGAAAATGATTGTTTTTTTAAACTGAATATTCTAGTACATTTATTCCTTCAAATCAAAAATCAAAATCAAATTTATTTATTTACGGCACACCTGGCCATAATGCGTGTTTTACCGCACGCTCGCATTGTGACCAGGTGAAGACGTAAAATTGTGCCACGGGCGGTAATTCGTAAAGCCCCAGATCGCATATTTAAAACACCTGCGATCTGGGCCATTCACGAATTCACCGATATAGATGTTACACAATAACTAATGTTTAACTATGTTTTGCCATCTGGCATACAAATATAGTCAAGAAGAGATGGAGCACTAATTATAACATGATGTCAAACGATCATAATAATTTGTTAAATGTCATACATAACTACAACTTGGAAAAGTTGAAAAACCCCCGAGATTTTCATTTCAAAGTTCAATATCTCAAAAACGGCTGAACAGATTTTCATGAAACATGGCTAAGAACACTCGGAATAAAATTATCTATGACACAAAAAAAACCGCATTCAAATCGGTCCATCCGTTTGGGAGTTACTATACCACAGACAGATACACAGATACACAGTTAAACTTATAACACCCCTCTCTTTGCGTAGGGGGTTAAAAAATAAGAGTGTACTTAAAACTAAAACAACTTGCCAGTAAATCCAAAATGTGTCCAGTAAATATTACATTATCGAATAGTATGCTTCTTGTACCAATAATCTAGCTCGATCGATCCTATCCGTCACCTGGGTGTGCGTCAGAATGCCTGACCAAAATGGCAGATCAATGTTAGACTACCATTAACATTCACTACCTATTTGCTACTATTTACTACCTATGTTGACATATTTGCTACCTAAGTTTAAAAAAATATATATATTTAATAAAGTGGGCAGTCATTCATTAGGATATATATTTTTTTAAACTTAGGTAGCAAATATGTCAACATAGGTAGTAAATAGTAGCAAATAGGTAGTGAATGTTAATGGTAGTCTAACATTGATCTGCCATTTTGGTCAGTCATTCTGACGCACACTCACCTGGCTGAGTCGACCTGTCTGCGCGGTTTGCCCTTCGAACAACTGAAGCTACCTAACTAAACTAATCTATACTATCGATTAGAATGGAGCGAGCGCATAGCTCGCCCATTAGAGTGGTCCTAAAGGCTGTCAGCCTTTCTAGAGTATACAGAGAGGTCGCTATTCGTAGCGGGAACATAGTTCAAAGAAGTGGCAATAGAGGGATCGCTGGTTCCAGTCCCGTCGGGGGCTACAGACGAAGATGGTTTATTTTTCCATTATATTATTTCTCTCTGTATCATATGGTTAATCAAACCTACCTTAATCTGTGTGTATGCGCTCCGTGGCATGCCGATTTGATCTCAGTTCACAATTTGACGATACGTCATTGACAGTTCATAAACTAACGAGAAATAATGCGTTAAATTGTGAACAGCTTTGACAGTTCACAACTTTTCAACAGTTTATATTGCGAGTAATATTATACGGTGTTGACAGTCTAACGGTGACATGTACGTAAGTAAACTATAACATTTATTACTTAAGGGGATGCCTTGATTTGAATGGTACACGCCCCCTATACAGAGACACGCTGATGCCTTCCGCCCACGAGAAAAAGAGATGTAACGCTCTTCGGGAATCGCTGTTTTGGACAAATTTCGATAAATACCTAACTTGGTGAAGGTTTATTAAAATTTCATAAAGTGAGATTTTAGATGAGATAAAATAATATAGTATTTACTTGATTGTGTCGTAAAATAATGTATCGTTTGAGTAGGCTGAGTAAAAAAAGAAAAATACAGACTCAACTTTGGATTTTTTTTCCATCTGATGACTGATAATTATTTTACTATGTGTAAAACTACAGTATTTGTTTGGAAGTCGCTTAGTGTAAGACTGTTCAAGTATTCACATATTAAATTTAAAGCACAAATCTTGGCCATGTCCATACTTAAAAAAAACTTCCAAACGTTCAGTTATTAAAAAAAACTTGTAATTTAGTTTATTTTATTGCATGTTTGAGAAAAGCCGTATACATACCGCGGTGTGAAAAGGGATTGCCAGCCTCGTGACCGTATACGGCCTCGCTACGCTCGTCCGTCTATATCTTCTAGGCTGGCAATTCCTATTTTCCCGGCCTCTGCTGCAGTGATGAAATCTACTATTCAATGTTTGTGATGGAATAGATTGTACACAAAGTGATAAAGATAAACACACACTCAATATGTGTAGATAACGGAAAGAAAACAATATTATGTACCTATTTTTCTCAATAATTGGTAAGATACAGTATATACCTAAGAATTATAGACGAATTTCATACATTATTTGATTAATATGCAGGGTGCCATCGGAGACGTAATCAGAAATGACAAGACTTAATTAAGCATTAAACTGAGATTACAATGACACAGGAATGGAGGTGGTTAGTTGCATTATTTAAACTTAATCATGCAATCTTTAAAATTAAATTATGTCCTCTAAACAGCGTGGTCACCCTATAACCAAGAAAGAGATGCAAAGATAAACTTGTTTCACATGCGTAAGAAAGATAACCAAAGAGGTTTTGATTAAATAAATAGGGTAACCACAATTTGGTGAATCAGCGATTTAATTTAGGACTAAATTACCAAAAAAAAAGAACGTTTAATTTCATGTAACTCCTACTATGTTGAAATGACCATCAATTACGAGGTCTGAAAAAGTGGTTTCTGATTACGTCTCCGATGGCACCCTGTAGATACAAGGGCATACAATTTAGACTTAGTTAAATGCCATTACAGATTCTTGACCAAAATGTTGGAATAGCAAAAAAAAATGTATCAATAAACACGAATGCTGTGAAATAAGCTTGTACATAACACACCTAGGGCGGTAATATAGAGGGGTAAATCAACTTTTCCTTGTTGTTATTCTATCACGGCAAGCCAAGAGTTTCTTGGAAAAAATACTATAAATTGGAGTCCGGTCATGCTAAGGCCCCGTCATGGAATGGGTGTACCGATATAACGAAAACACGTGTTTTGGTGGATCTAAACCATACAATCATAATTTTAAAGAGTGGCAACGAGCCACAAAAATCTGTTGATTGGAGAATGCTGATCAGAGCGGGAAGCAACATTACAGCAATCAGAGTTTTCTTTTATTGCCGTTTACGACATTTTTCGTCCTCCCCTGGCAAGGCGACAGGAGCTCGCACGCGCAGCGGGCTGTAATAGTTATATTACGGTTAAGAGGGATGTGAATCCATTGAATGACTACGGGTATTGACTCAAGTCTACTCTCCATACAAACGTAGTTTGGCTTTCATTTTAAAACGGCTCACTAGAATAACATGATTTTTTAAATACAAAATGGTATCTGCCTTATCTAGGTCGGACACTAGTTTCAGTTGCTATAAATTATAATAGTACTTAATATAAAACAAAAAAAGAAATGGTTTTAGACAGCATGTAAAACGTTCTATTTACTCGCTCTATTCTTTCCTATTTCAATTACTAACAACAGGACTATAACCACGAACTTCGAATGTCGAAGTTCGGATATCTCTATCGCACTTACTCTACTCGAGTGACAGGGATGCACGAATTTCGAGATTCGATTTTCGTGGTAGCGCCGCAGAAACTTGTTTCCTACTTAGATATGGATCGCATTGCGTATACAAAGTTTCATGTTAATCTAGCATGTCGTTTGAAAATGACAACTAAACTACACAACTAGTAATAGGTAATTCTAATTACCCTGAGGATGTATAACAACGTTACATATAGTCTTGTACTGATCGGTGTTATTATTTGTATCTGGAATCAATGACGTAATATAAAAAAGAGGTAGATAGGTTATAAGTGCTCCAAAAGTGGCACACTAAAACTGAGTCAATTGCACCTACTTGCCTCAGTTTCGCGTCGTCAATGGAAACATAAACGTCTCAGCTGGCCATTTGGTGGCCATTTTTAAACATGTAGGTATTCGTAGACAACTCATCTACCTATTGTGCCGTTGTTTGTTGTTGTGCTGTGTGTTTCAAATAAATCATCATTAATTCTATTTCTTATACACATTTATGACATCATTGTCTGGAGTAGTGTAACGGGTGATGTTTAGTGTTTACTACCTAGTTGTTTCCATATAAAATGTTTATGAGACGACGCTTTTCTACCGGCAAAGCGATACTAGAGTCGAATAGTGCATACGATCGTTAAAAATGTCTGATAAAGTATAGTATGAAACTCGCTTCGCCGGTGGAAATGCACTCTGTTTCGAACCCCTGATTAATGTTGATGTAAGAGAAAGCTTTAATGTATGTTGGTTAAATCAATAAATACCTATATGCCAAGCGATGGTTGTTTCACTTACACATACTACAATACAAATACTTTTTTCTCACATATGCAATGGATGACGTTGTGTCCATTCGAAGTGTCACTTTTTGAGGGCGGCGAGACGAGAGATCTGTAATGGAATTTCATACAAAATTGAAGGCCTGCAAAGCGACCTTTTGTTTCAGTATCTTTCAGCCATTAAATAGTTGGGAGTTTTTTTTTATTCATTGCATTAATTTGAGAAAAGCACTATATCTAGTACCTACTCACCTCAGCGATTTAATTAGGCACGTAGTTCCCATGCAACGTACCAGTGCCAGCCCCGCTATTCTGTAACTCGTTTTAAGTTCACCTCGACGCTCGCCCACAAATACATCATATTTTCAGACCGGAAAAACAACGCCCTGCTAATGTAAAATGAACTACATTGCATAAGTTTTTTTTCATCACACTTGCTCGAAAAGGGCTTCATAGTGCGCATACATACAGAGCTGTAATACGCCCTGCCGCCTGTGTTACGCCCACGGGCGTAATGGTTTTTTTCTTAAATTGTATCTGTCACTCATGCGGCAGTTACAAAGCAAAGAGGTTTTATATCAAATACGATGTCTCAAAACTATTTATAAATAAATTTAAACTTAAAAAACTACTTAAACATGTTTAACTGAATTATTTATAGATTTAATATGTAATTATTTAGTGTCTATGTAAAATGTTTTAAGTGTTTTCAAATCGTGGCTGTATACCGAAGGGTCTTTGCCATACGCGCCTCACGTCTAATTCAACAAAAGGGACGACTGACATGATGCAGTGTTTATTACGATTTGTATTCATTTCATCTAAAATGTATTTGTTTCCTCGCAAATGTGATGAAAAACATTCGTGTATAACACGGGCGTAAGAATATTGCAAACTCGAGTCATCAAAAGCCCTCCGCCTTCGGCGTCGGGCTTCTGATAGACTCTTGTTCGCAATATTCCACTTCCGCCCCTCGTTAAACAATGTACTAATTTGTCAATTAAATGTTATCAAACCGCACAATTGTATTGGCCGGGTCCGAAAAGGGCCGCGATACGTAGAGACTAACCAGCCCCTTTATTCTGTAACATGTTTTAAGCTCACCTCAGCGCTCACCCACAAATATATCTTGACACCGCGATGCGTAGTAACTAAGCGTAGGTAGAGGCCTAGTTTCGTGACGGGTGACCGGCAGGGTGAGCCGCTTTAGCGCGTAGCGAATAACGGGTCTAGTTTCGCTAGGCGTGACGGGTGAGGTGACGCGCATTTGCAAGCTCCGAATAACATCAGCCCAGCACAGCGACGCACTCGAAAATCGTCCCTATCGACAAACGAGGCGGTTCGTTTTGCTACGACACGCGAAAGAATAACACCACCTGTGTAATCCATACAAACACGCGATGTTTACACAACAGGCACGTACTGCCTGCAGAGCGCAGCATCAACTAATCTGCGTATACCTACCTACTGCGTAATAATAATAATAACAAATTGACTCACTTATTATGTGAGGTGCGACAGTTTGTGATTCTGGATTCATATTATACAGTGAGTGCCTGGGCGAGCTCGGGTCAAATAGGGAAACTACTTACGGAGAAAACGAATTTTTCCACTCACTGTCTCGGAAAGCCGTCTTTTATCCTTTAAAACCAGTGAGCAAAAACGCATTTTATCCACTAGTGGGGAAAATAATTTGACTTTGGAGCGTGTTTAAGTAGCTTTAGAGACTTTTAACAGATAACAAAACGTAAAACACTCATAAATCTCATAATACAACATTTTCACAGATGATGAAATGATGATGATGATCTGTTGCCGCTATAACAACAAATACTTAAAAACAGAATAAAATAAATATTTAAGAACTTTTAAAGAATTGCTTGTTGACTTCATTCAGGCGCTGGGTCTCAAAATGTATGGGGAAATTAAAACCCGACTCGCACTTGACCAAAATTCTACTTGATATTACTTAACGTTATTATCACTATTTATTACAGTAAAAAAAATCTAAATATTATTATTTAAATTAAATATAGTTGTTTTGCATGTTGCACTTTCCTCGCTACAGTGAGGTGAAAAGTTTTGTGTTACACACGGGTACAAATGTATTTTAGGGCAATTTTTCTTTTTCGTGACCATAAATTTTCGTTACTTTTTCGTAAAATGCATATTTTAGAAAACTTGCCAATTATTTGATTTTTTTATGTTTTGGTTGAGAAAGAGGCTTATTTAGGCTATCAATTCCGATAGTTTTGTTTAATAAATAATCACTATCAATATTAGTAGTAGTCAATCACGGTAACTCAGTGGTCCTTGATTGTCTCCCGATTTGTATGAAAATGAGGCATTTACCACTGCGTTACCATCTTTTTACAATTATCAATATTAATATATGAATTTTCGTTACCAATTTCCAAAAATTTGGTTCAGGCAGAATTAGGCAATATATACTTTATACACCATTTCAGTATTAATCATACTTTTTTCTGCCAATATAATGGTCACAGAAAAGTAGAATGACCCTTTACTTCTTGTGTGTTGAAACACTCGCTACGCTCAGGATTCTAATTTAGAACCTATAGAACTATAGAATCCTTTTGCTTGCTTGTGTTTCAATTCCGCACTCGCGGATAAAATACAACTGCACCCTTGTATAACAAATAACTATTCCCGGACATAAGGACCAGATAGACCGATTTTTCGCCCCCGTAAACCCTTGTATTCCAAATTTCGTTGAACTTAGTGCCGTTTTCGAGAATGTGATAACAAATATGTATTACTAATAAATTGCTCGTTTAATATAACCCTGTCATAGCCTTGCTGTCCCAACGTGTTAATTAACCAGTCGAAATGACAGACGCGTTATGACAAGGGTATAAAAATAATAAATAGATCATACCCTATGGACTTCCCACTGCTGGGCCCAGGGCATCCTCTAATAGATGGGAGGGAACGAGCAGTAGCTGTACTCCCCACGCTAGACCAGTGCGGGTCTGACAAGGGTTGGTATCTTACACAAATTGACCTATAGTCCCTGAGGAGAACCAGTACTATGTGTAGGTACCTACCTACTAGACGACGGTAAATATACTTGAATACATCAATAAATACTTAAATACATCGGAAACAGCCAGGTCATGACCTAGGAACAAATATTCGTGCTCATGACACAAATAAATGGCCTTAGGTACCGGGATTGGAACCGATCAGGATCAGGACCTCTAACCACTTCCAACTACGCTATACCGGTCGTCAAGTATCCCTATTACATCTCCCGAAGTTAAACAAACCCTGCAATAAGCTGCAATTATTCGTGCAAGTTCTAGAAATATAAGTAGGTACATACCTACTGTCCGATATTCCATGCAAGCAGAGCTGTTATTCTGAACGCTTCCCCTCACCGAACGAAATCAGTGTAGTCGAGACCTGATTACGCACAAGTGTGCTAATCGCGTCGTCAAGATAGGGGTGACGGCTGGGGTGAGGTAAAAACAATTAAATAAATAGCACAGCAGGGCCGGTACTATGGATTGTTTTATAACCGATATTACGAGGCGCCGTTATGTAGGTATACAATGATTCAGGTGCTGGGTGACATAATGTAACCAACCAATGTTATGAAAACTGCAAAAATATCAACGGTGTCCGCGATTCGCTCATATTTGGAAGTAGATTCGCATTCTGCCAATACGGCAGCCATAATAACACACCTGTAGGGGTGCTCAGGAGTTGTTCTGTGTCTCCTGGAGTGTAATAGGGTCTCCAGAGCTCCCGAGCGACCTGCTTTTGTTTCTAGCTTTCGACATAATGAATCCTCAAAAATATAAACAAAAGGTCAGCAACTTGCTTGCTGTGTGTACAGCTGGGTTTAAGTTTCTCTCGAAAAAACATTTTTGGTACAAGCTTTTTTGCCGACTATACTTTGCTGTATACCGCCATCAACTACTCATTGAGTCGATTCTAACGAGCCCAAACTCAACGGGGTTACGTCGGTTAAGTACTGAATTCCCATGGCCGCCTTCTGTCTCCATCATCAGATCAGCTCGATGGTACCATAATATTGAATTGTCATCCAAACTATACCATTACCCAAAATTTCAGCTCAATCGGATAACGGCAAAAATGAAAATATCAATTGAAATGACAGCAGGTGACAGGCGTTCACCCATAACACATATAAGAATATCTACTTCTACTTACATAAACTTGAACATTACTTTATGATAACGTCTTGATCTTCCGCGGCAGTCACGTAAAGCAGCGAAAGCATTTTTTATAATATCAGATGGTTTACTCCCGAATCGAATCATTAGGGTCACCCCGGTGACCATTACTACAACCGAATAAGGCCTACAATGTGGCGTCTAGTGCGCCTATTTATAACCGAACGTTTTTAGACATATGTTTATCACCCACGCTTCCTGTGGGCCGTCGCGGGGAAATACGGGAGCGTTCAACCTGCTCAATAATATGTTTACACTTGACCGAGTTCTGATCGATTTTAGTTATTTAGACCGAGGCGGGCGATTCGAACATTGATTCAACGAGTAAGGGTGAATTTCCACCAGAGATGCGAAGATAGGAGTCATAATTTTCATTTTACAGGTAATTTTTTAAATTTGTGAAACCGAATTCGTCAAAATCTTTTTTTTTTTTTTATGTAGGTATGGTCCCAGATTACCTACTCGAAGACGCCTGCACGTCTATCACGAGTTCACGAGTCACGAGACGGCCGCGACATAGAACTCTCGATTTTTAGGGTTCCGTAGCCAAATGGCAAAAAACGGAACCCTTATAGATTCGTCATGTCTGTCTGTCTGTACGTCCGTATGTCACAGGCATTTTACTCGAAAACTGTAAGGTGTATTTGAATAAAATTTTCAGCATAGGTGTATTTTGTTAGCCGCTACATAGTTTTATTAAGTAAAAAAAAATCTTTTTTTTAATATTCATATTTTTTTTTTTACTTGCGAGGTGGCGACACGTACCAATATCAGATATATTATGACCCATTTAATACTCTAATACATATATTTTTTTCAAAAACATTCATTTGGATCATCAGGTTAAAACAAGCGAATTTGTAACATCTCATACATAAGCCGTGTTCCGAATCACGACAAAAACGTTTTAAGCGCGCTTACGATCGGACCGATTCACGCTTACAACGCTCACATAAATATCGTGACGTCATTGATGATGTCATGGACGACGCCATGTTGGCGCTTACGGTGCTCACACTCCCAGGCGTAAGCACCTTGAGCCCAACGTCAAATTGACGTTTGGTTTGGTTTGACATATGATACTTAATTTTTTTTATTATATATTCATATGCGATTTAACTTTTCTACTCAGAACTCAAAACGTAGTGGTTATATTTATTCTCTTTGCTCAGAACCTCAGACAGAATTCAAATGAATGTGCCGTTGACATTGACAGTTTGACACATGACAGTAAACGCGCTTATGACCGGACCGAATCAGTACACCACTTACGCGGCCTTGAGCGGCCTTGAGCGCGCTTACTGATTCGGACCAGCGGTAAGCACTGTAAACGCTGTGATCGTTGTTGTCGTGATTCGGAACACGGCTATAGCCTTCCCTTTACTACGTACCTACGTAACATAGGATTCAATAGTAGTCATTATGTGTACTGATTAATGTCAGTAAACCTTACTCATACTTTCAGCATTAGGTGCAGGTAATAAAAAATATTCTTATTATACTATAATGTATAGAAATAAAAATGCTGAAATATAACAGCATTACATTACTTCGTACAAAAGTTAACATAATACAAATAGCGAAACTTGTTACTTACTAATAATCACTAATCAAAACTTAATATTAGTACATAGTTCAATCTAATCGTTAAGCCACACAAGGTCTTGAATTGAAACATATAGGGTAGATACTACGTAAAAGAAACGAAATCACAAAATATAATAATTTGGTTTGTTATAATAACAAAAATACCCTTAGCTCAAACGAAATATCAAGTCTAAACATACGAATGCATGCTGCTGCATACGTTTTATTCAAGTACTTACATTTTCCGCTAGGGAAAGACGATATTCATTGTCCAAATAATGCGTGCAATATTTACGAAACAGTTCGCAAATTAATTAATTACACTGGAAACTTAGTGTCTGGAGATTTTAGGAATATTTTCCTTATGAACTCGTATTTATCCATTGATATTTATTAATCCATCTAATTCTGGCAGACTCTGTTTCAATATTTTAACGCTTCGTGAAAAATACTTGATTTCCCGCCACATTTCTTTTTAATTAACTTTTTTAAAATTATAAAGCCAAACTGCATACAGCCACGGTTATAATATAATCGATAGCGTAGTCTATATTCACATTCCAAATACGAAATTTTCTGGAACCTTGAATTCTATCTGTTACTCCGTAATGTGCTGACTGCTACTGAAACCTATACGAAGGTACGTACTCGTAGTAAAGGGAAAGCTGAGATGTTACAAATTCGCTTGTTTTAACCTGATGATCCAAATGAATGTTTTTGAAAAAAATATATGTATTAGAGTATTAAATGGATCATAATATATCTGATATTGGTAGGTGTCGCCACCTCGCAAGTAAAAAAAAAATTTTTTGAATATTAAAAAAATGTTTTTTTTTTACTTAAATATAAAATTAATTGGATTTTTTTTTAGAAAAAAACGCTCTTAATTTTCTACATAATATATAAAAAATTCATGAAAATCGGGCCACTTTTTTTATTATCTCAAAAACCACGGCCATTTCGGGGCTATAATTTGGTCAAATTACAATTATTATCCGAGCCAAAGGAAAACCACTTTCTCGTCAAAGGCAGTTTCGCCATCCTTACAGGGCTGTACCCTTTATACTCTTGGACAATAAAAAACAAATGTTTTTAACTTTCAAGGTCCACATGTTTTTATGATTTTAATTAGGTATATTTTGTAATTTATACTTTATTACAATAATTTGATGGTTTACTCTCCATTTAGCAACACTACGTTATCATTTAAACATGACGCAACTAGTTACCCTATTACGATAATGTGTATGGATCGATACTTGTGAAGTTGTTATGAAAATATATCGTGTTCCAAATAGCCGGTGCTTTATTATTCATCTTAAAATAGTAACTAAGCGTATTCGGCGGTTATTCGGAACGCGCTAATGTGCCTCATGCCGTTGCCACACCAGCACAAATATTGCTGCCGTCCTTGTTCAACAAACGGACAACAAGCTTTGTTGAACAACGACGGCAGCAATATTTGTGCTAGGTGTGGCGCCCGCATCACATAAATAAGTAACCCTGACGAGTGGGGAACGCCTAGCGAAACTAGAAAGAAGACATTTGAAAGAAAGAAAGAAAGAAGACATTTATTCACTACTTTATAAACTAGACTCATTACGCTTAGTTACTAGTTACCACGAATCACGGCGTCAAGATGTATTTGTGGGTGCACGATGAGTTCAGGTTGAACAAGTTACTGAATAGCGCGGCAGGGGTTTGGTTTACATGGTTTCGTTTGATGTGAGGTAAGGGAAAGCGGTCAGAATAACCACAGGGTCATAACCACGTCACTGAACCTTTATTGGCATGAGGATTCGCAGCAAGCCCTCACTCCTCCCAGCGCCTCGGAGTCGACTTTGCACTTTCCGATTGCAGAACACGATTGCACCCGCATGTCCCGCAGCCCTCGTGCGTGTCACGGCGAGTTGGTGATTCAATGTCGACCTTGGAACCGCAATCATTAGTCGATAATATGTGCTCATCGTGCAGGTAAATTACGCTCTTTTTAGGGTTCCGTATATAGTCAACAAGGAACCCTTATAGCTTGTCCATGTCCGTCTGTCCGTCCACCCGGCTCTGCGGCTTAGCTCAGTGACCCTTACTTACCCCTAAGCTGTAATACGTCATGGACAGCATTATAATTCAAATAAGCCGACAAAATTAATAAAATCTTGATCCATTTGCGTGTTAATAGAGATTTAAAGCTCTAATTTTTGTTTGAGTCAAGTGTCGTTAATGTTAGACTTATCGTTCATCAAAATTCGGTTTTAATGTGCAATTGTTAAGTTTTGCCGTGCAAGTCAGTATTTTCGATGGGTGGCAGTCAGTATGTTTAGTAATCGATTAAATATATTATACGTACACGAGGGCTTGGGAAGTGTCACTTGATGATAGCGGATTGTCGCGGTTCCGCCACACAATAGCGGAGAGGAAACATCGTAATTGGTGGACGAGGACATGCATTGCGCACACGCAGACGTCAGGGCTGCCTAGTCGTTACTGTACTTACAAAAAGGAACAAAGGGTCACCAGGACGGTAGACTCTCCATACAAACGTAGTTTTTTTTCTCATTTTAAATTAAAACGACGAGCTCCAATAACATGAAACTTTGTAGGTACCTATATCTATATAGAAAAACTTAAATATATAAAATATACTATTACTATTACTTTGTATGTAAAACATTGTTATTTTCTATATAAATGTATAGTAACAGAGACTAGTTTCCGACCTAGATATGGCGGATCCCATATTGTGTGCCTATAACAAGTTGTATGTTCTTCCAGTAAGTACGGTCGACGCCATATGTTTACACTTTCGACCTTATTACCTTGTGATAAGGAGAAAAACGTATAGGTACATATAAAGAGACTAATGAAAAATAATGTATACAATAAATAATGTATCTATACAATAAATGAAGTCAGATGTAGACTGATAATGTGATGATGACTGTTGTAGTTTATCAGAAGTAAATTTACTCTAATGGCCGGTTCGAATAATCAATCCACCGATAGTTTTCCTTACCAACAGTTACATTTTGACACATTTTCTACGGGTAATCTCTCAAAATGTAACTGCCGGTAAGGAATACTATCGGTGGATTGATTATTGGAACCGGCCATAAATGTGTCATAAGTACTGACATGCCATTCAAACAGTTAGTCATTATTGGACCCGATTCTACAGATGGCCTCTAAACTTCCTAATTTTATTTAGGTGTCGCTAAAACACTTTGCTATTCTATGAGAAGCTGTCATAATCAAATGACAGCGCTAATTTGAATCTGACGTTTCTTATTTTAGGCGGTCTATACAACTTACTTAGCTGCCTAAATGCTATTCTAAATATGTCGTTTTTAATCTGCCGCCTAAATTATGTCTAAAAATTAGACAATTTAGTTTTAGGCTAGTTAAGCCATGTGCACGTAGAATCGGGTCCATTGAGTGTGTTAAATTAAACGAATTATGAAATTATCTATATACAGGGTGGAAAAATCGAATGCAACGTGGATGGCAACTACCTTAAATATTGTAAATAGCACATTCTGTGTAAAGGAAACATTCCTTTGTTTTTAAAAACAATAAATTCTGCATTTAAGGATTTATGAAAAATCGCTTGCCTCAGTCGGGACTCGAACCGGTTTAGTTTTTAGTTTTCAATTTTCATGGCACTCCGTTATTCTGATTGTATTTGTTATTTAGAGAAAAATGAACCTTATCAGTTACCCTTTCAATCTGCATCATAAAATAGAGCACGTTATTTTTTGTCACATTTGACCGGTTCGAGTCCCGACTAAGGCAAGCGATTTTTCATAAATCCTTAAATGCAGAATTTATTGTTTTTAAAAACAAAGGAATGTTTCCTTTACACAGAATGTGCTATTTACAATATTTAAGGTAGTTGCCATCCATGTTGCATTCGATTTTTCCACCCGGTATATACGAATTTTTGGGACTGCATAACCTCGCAAGATCACCTCGGAATACAAGTCATTTGAAACAACTATAACACGTCTCGTGTCTGTCATGGGCTCATGGGTTGAAATGAGTTCCTATTACTTCAGCTTGATTTTTTGGAAACATTGTAAATAAATCCTTCTTGAATATGGAGTTCTCATTTCGACATTTTGATATTTTGACTTATGTTCCGCTTTGACATATTGATTTGGCATTTCGACTCTGTGTCCCGGTGTTATTATGATCATTTTCATTTGACTAATTTAATGTTCAGTTAAAAAAGACACTATATATAATTTGTTATATCTGTGGCGCTACCACGAACTTCGAAAGTCGAAGTTCGTGATACATGCATCCCTGTCACTCGATTAAGGGAGTACGATAGAGATGGAAATACCCGAACTTCGACTTTCGAAGTCGTGGTAGCGCCGCTGGAGCCTTATGCTATAGTAGAACATGTTTTGAAATATTGATTTTGATCACTCACTTTTGACGTTGACTGTACCTATTTATGGCCGCTCAACACGATGGGCCATCCTAACCCATCATACAGGACGCGGCCTAGTTGCGTCCGTCCTGTATGATGGGTCAGGATGGCCCATCATACAGGTCGCGGCTATGCGGTAGAACGAGACATAAATATGTCTTACTCCCTTTAACGCCTAGTTGCGTCCTGTATGATGGGTCAGGATGGCCCATCATACTAGACGCGGCTATGCGGTAGAACGAGACATAAATATGTCTTACTCCCTTTAACGCCTAGTTGCGTCCTGTATGATGGGTCAGGATGGCCCATCATACTAGACGCGGCTATGCGGTAGAACGAGACATAAATATGTCTTACTCCCTTTAACGCCTAGTTGCGTCCTGTATAATGGGTCAGGATGGCCCAACGTGTGGAGCGGCCATTAAAATGAGAACCAAACTACGAGGGGCGGCTGAAAAGTAATCTCCTTGGTTAAAAAAATATGCGAAAATGATACTGGCTGAAATGCATTCTTGTTCTTTGGTTATTCTTTTTTTGAATTATTTGACGTTCATTTGTTTTTTCCGTTCCATTTTTCTACAATTCTCGAATGTTTGCGACATATCGGTTGAAAAAATGAATATCGCTAAAATTGAACATCGTGCAGTGATTAAATTTCTAACAAAAGAAGGAAATACTCCCTCACAGATCCGAGAACGTATGATGTGTGTGTTCGGTAGTTCGTGCCCTTCCGAATTTACTATAAAGTTTTGGTCTAAACAATTTAAACTCGGTCGTGAGAGCTTGGAAGATGACGCTCGTAGTGGAAGGCCGGTTTCTGCCGTTACAAACGAAAATGTAGCCAAAGTTAAAAAAAATATTTTAGAAGACCGACGAGTGAAGCAGTGGGAGATTGCTAGAGATGTGGGCATCAGTAAAGAAAGAGTCAATGAGATAATTCATGTGCATCTGAATATGTCCAAGGTGAGTGCACGTTGGGTCCCCAGAATGTTAACGGCGTTTGACAAGGACCGACGTGTCAAATGTTGCGAGGAGTTTTTGGAAATGAGTCGAGGTAATGAGGAAGAAATTGTTTCTAAAATGGTGACGTGTGATGAGACCTGGATTCGACAGTGGGACCCCGAAAGCAAACAAGAGTCTTTGCAGTGGAAATTCAAGGATGAGAAGCCTCCTCGGAAGTTTAAGGTCAGGCCGTCGGCAGGCAAACTTACGGCTACCGTATTTTGGGATACAGAAGGAATTTTACTAATAGATTATTTACCAAAAAAAAGGACAATGAATGCTGAATATTATTCCAGCTTACTGCATCAGTTACGAGACGCGATAAAAGAAAAGAGGAGGGGTAAACTTAGCAAAGGGATCCTGATTTTACACGATAATGCACCTGTGCATACCGCCCGCACAACAATGCTTACCATGAAGGAATTAGGGTTCGATGCCGTTAACCATCCACCTTACAGTCCAGACCTAGCCCCATGCGACTATTTTTTATTTAGACACCTCAAAAAAGATCTCCGAGGAAGACGATTTCTGACCGATGACGAAATGAAGGCTGCAGTTAGTGACTTTTTGACGAGAAACCGAAAGATTTTTTTTTTCATGGGTTAATGTCAATATTTGACAAATGTAATAAGTGTATTTCACTAGCAGGGGACTATATTGAAAAATAAAAAAAATACATACATGAGTCTTTTGTTTCATACTTAGGTAGATTTCTTTTCAGCCGTCCCTCGTACGTTATCAATTTGCCATGCTGTCGGACCATACACAACACGGATGCCACGGATACGACTTTTTAGACATCCGCGAATGCGGATGCGGATTTTGAGGCAAAACACTGAAAACTATAAATACGCAACGTCTTTATAATATAGGGTCACGCAGTACTGGAACACGTTGCGACTGATTTACAATCGTCGTCGTTGTCACTTGAGTTGAGCGACCACGGCGAATCGTCAGATTACAGAAACGAAATGAAGAATTGACTAATGACGAAAATACTGAACACGCGCGCGGCACGCGCCGCTTTGGCCCCTATCTGGTCGCGAACTGTACTACATCCGCATCCGCAAAAACTCCGCATCCATTTTCCTTTTCCATCAGGTCCATAGTTAGAGGTCGCATATTTATCGCATAGAATTACTAAAGAAGAGACGGCGTTTATGTGGATAAAGAGTCTATCCAAAACTGTGATTTATAGCCCATACATTTTAGTACAGTCAAGGAATTTAATTTCCGACCCAGCTAAGGCTCAATATTGTATAGCAAACTGTCACCATAAGAGCTAGCTAGAGCACGACGTTCCTTTGACATATCGCATGCATTGTTATATGTTAGTAACTAGGCAACCAGATTAACTACGTTGACATGGTGAACTGAAATTTTAAACGTGTTATCTCCTCAATCCCCACTTCCTGGTGTAACTCTGCTATTTCTAGCTCTTAATAGATCACGGTTAGCGGCAGGTATTTTATTTTTCAAATTAATAACGTAATTGAAAATTATTTTTCAGATTTCTCGATTGGCACTGACACATGTTCGTAATTAGAAAAGCAAATGATAACTTTTCGCAAAGTGGTTATCTGCAATGTGAAGTGACAAATAAATATGTATTGACAATTTGACATTTCAATACTATTACTGAAATAGAAGTTTCGACCTTAATGCATTGCGAATGTCTAACGACATTTCAACGAAATGGGTAGGTATTTAAATTCCTTGACTGTACTATCCACAGGAGAGCCGCCAACCTAAATATTTGTATGACCTAGGTTAGCTAGTAAGATAATCATCATCGTATCAGCCGGAAGACGTCCACTGCTGGATATAGGCCTCCCCCAAGGAGTGCCACAATAACCGCTCCTGCGCCACCCGCATCCGGCGTATCCAGGAAGAAATACCACTCGCTATCTCATACAAAATATGGTATTTCTGCGTACATCGTACAACTTTTCACCTCTGCATTTCACACTTCCCTAACTCAAAGCCAAAGTGAACTAAAACCCCGCACGTTTACGCCATTCTACGACACAAGGGTCTAGCATTATGGCTCATAATAGTCATAATTAATCATAATTGTCGAGGTCCGTTCGAATAATAAGTCAGGTAAACAGTTCCAGGTATAGCTTCGTTTTGTCTCGGGTAAGGCTTTTGTTAAGTAAGTGCCCGTATTAACATTTGTATTACGTTGCAACTGGTTGTGCTTTATCTCTTTCTATCCGCGTGTAGACTGAGCGCCTGAGCGGTCTATAAGTATTTCTTTGTTAAATATTGGTTTGGATTCATGTTGATATTTGTTGCGCGCTCGCTCTGATACGGCCAGGGCCAGCGAGTGTATCGGCGCACTTTTCTTACAATTCATGTTCGGGCAAACTTAGGTAGGTACTTAACTAAAAACATTGAACGAGCGAGCGAAACGAACGAAGTTCTCCGGTTCAACTCGGGCCAAAACTGTGTTGTTAGTGAGCAGGTTCAATAAGATCAGATTATTTAAAATATAAGGAAAGACGGGTCCGCGATTAATGCAGCTCACATATGACATAGCCACTAGTATTACTCTGTGAGAATTTTGAAGCCCAAGCTGAAGCGAGAACTTAATTCGCTTCGCTCCCTTGTTATGTAAAATGTCTTGAAATTCATTAGGTAGGGTACATAGTTACCTAATTTAATTAAATACAAAAAAATATATGTATCTTTTATTAACCGACTTTAAAAAAACAGAGTCTCAATTCGATTCGATGGGACCGCTTGTTGTTTGCCTCTGCTTGCATTGCTTGAGTTCCGGTGTTCTTTTATTGAGGTACAGTGCTATATTTATTTTTTCTATCTTACACAAATCGACCTAGTCCCATTGTAAGCTCAATAAGGCTTGTGGTATGCTGCGCTCATAAGCCAAATATCAAAATGAAATGTCATTGGAACATGCAATTTAAAATCTACGTCTCATGACATAACTTACAATGACATTTCATTTTGAGATACCGCTATTTGGCTTATGAGGGCAGCATGGGTACGAGACGACGATATATTTAATAGAGAGAAATACTTAAATACATAGAAAACATCCAAGACTCGGAAACAAATATACATGCTCATCACACAAATACCTACTTGCCCTTACGGAATTCGAACCCAAGACCTTCAGCTTCGTAGGCAGCGTCACTACCCACTAGGCTAACCGGTCGTCGAAATAATGGTACATTACTTACCTAGGGAGGTAAAACAAAGTCTCAGGTCGCCGGTATTTGACTCCCGAGCTGACAATGATGTCTCCGTGGCCGGACGAAGCGGGGTTTTCCGCACGCGTTGGTACGCTGGTGGTAATCCCCCATCCCCCCTCTCTGGGCAAGTGTGACGTAAACAGTATAATAATGAATACCACTAATACATTCACTGCTAAAAGGGTGGGCGGCACCAAACCGTCTGTCATCGTAAGCGGTGTTCGTTACAATCCGAATGTATGGAACATTTGACAAGTTTCTATGACTGCTGCCGGCGCCATATTTAACGTTGATCGGCCTGTAGTCGTAAGTTTGTGCAACCCACCCTAAGAATCGTAGCCGAACCGGGTTTCCCCGTATGCAGCGGAAAGCGCCTACGGACTGCGCCCGCTATAGGGTTCGTGGCAGTGGAAGTGTTAACACAAAGAAAACAGTAGGTGACATCAAACCGCTGCTTTGCACGACATATGTTTTGTGGAAAGTAATACGTTCGCCCTCAAAATATGTTAGAGTAAGAACTTTAACATTATATTGGGGAGAGACAGAAACAACAAAGATAGATAAACGGCCTAGTCCTCGACGGTAGACTAGTGTATGACATGGGCACTTCATGTTAAACCAATATGGGTTAAGTCAGTTGGCTCACTGTGACATTAATGTCATACACTAGCTAGGGCAATGCCGAGGACTAGGCTCGGAGGGTTACCCTACATATATCCGAACATTAACGTCACAGCACCCACACACAGCATGTGCACAGCATCAACATCATCAACGGAAAATGAAAAGTTGCTATGTACCACCAAAAGTGAATTTGGTAAAAAACATTTGACCAATTTTTCTTGTTTAAACGAATCTAGCCCAAATTGAATCTTCTCCAGTATGAAATAGGTTCATATTCAAATACGTGCAAAGTGAATGTTGTCTAATTTAAATGACTTAATATCAAAATTCAATATGATTATCTACTATTTTGTACGAAATTCTTATTATCATATTTATGACGTATTCCTATCGACCTATATCAAGTATGTCAATTTTACTTTGAGCACGTAATTACATTTTAGCATTATCCAGGCTGAACATTATCCAGGTTGAACAATTTTCCATGTCAAGGATTTTCGAATTGACATAATTATTCAGATCCGATCAATAATTTCGAGTTGTCTATTTTCCTTTTGTACTAAATCTGACATCTTGTCATTGTGACAAATTGTCATATTCATGATGTAGAGGCCAGGTATAATGACATGTTTACTAGTTACTGCCACTCTTGCTTTGTTTGGTAATGATTTTCAATCATTTAAATTTCAAACACTATCAATATTAATGCCATTAACTTAAAAATAATAATCATGATAGGTACCAACTGACAGTGTCAAAACAAACAAAGACCTAAGTGTTCTGAGAAAGCGGCGGGTACACTGCCCTCTAATGTTACATTTGACACCTGATACCCATGTGGTAACTTTGTATGTAGGGGCTAATCTCTGGAAATACTTATCCGATTTTATAAAACCTTTCACCTGTACGACCTTCGGACTTCACGACCTTTGGGTCGGTCATACGCTATATTTTGCCGCGGTCCCGCTCGAGTTCCCGCAGGCTATGCTAGTATTATAAAGAGGAAAAGTTAAAGCTTTGTAAGTATAATGGTTAAATTCCGGAACTGTGAACGCAGGTGAAAAAACTCTTTTAATCGAATATAAAAGAGTTATTTCACCTGCGTGTAGAATGTACTTTCAAAATGGTTCTGTTCACGGCTAGGTATATTCAGTACTGCAGGTTTGTCTGCGTTGTTTGCAATATAGAGGCGGAGCCGCGCGGGCATCTAGTCTAGTATAAAGTAGCAGCTGGTGCTAAAAACATCTGTAGGTACTAGGTATGTCCAAAATATCATGTTGTGAAATATCGATGGTGATTTTTTCGTTTTGGAATATGTCAGAAACAGGTAGGCTTTAAAACTCGCTCATGTGTCATGCGCAAACCACAGTAGAATATTAGCGATGCTGTGAAAAAACTAAACTAAGAAAAAAGGCGTTTAAAATAAGCGAGCATATTCGCAGAGGCAATTAAGTATGAATTAGTTAATGATTACAATTCGCTGTGCAATATTAAGTGATATCATAAAGTAATAATTCGACCGATGGAGCGGCTGGCTGCACCGCCATCTACCCAGCTCAGCGTTGCCAAACCGGTCCGGTTGCGGGCAGCGCGCACAGATGGCGCCACCGGTCCGCGCCAACACAAAGAACGGGTGATTCACAAAATAAAACAACGATCTATGTGGCAGTAAATATATTCAGAAAATATGAACCGTATCGCCGTTTTGGCGTAATAAAAAAGTGTAGACAAGATAAAGTACAATATATTGTCGATGGAAACGCTTTGTTTCCTACTTATAATAGTCAATTATTGCTTTACACAGTCGTATCGAGCATAACGATGCTAACTATCTTAAAACTTAGGGATAAGCTGTTCAGTTCATTCGTACACGATAAACACTTATTTTAGATTTATATTAATTACAATATCACAATGAGACATCCCATAGTCACAGTAAAAGGCACGAGATCAGGCCCCGAGGCATCCAACGCGGTCCAGACATGTCACACAACCATTCGCGCAACTCGCTCGGCCCGCCCGTGCCTCAGTTACAATACATACATGTACGCTCACGCCTCAGTCGGGGACTTAGTGTAGCTCGGGGAGAACAAAGCAGGCAGGAGCGTGCCCGGGCACTAATGGAATGTGGAGCGACGTTGCCGGCGCCCGGCCATCTTTAAAACACATTCGGACTGAATGCATCCTAAAGACGCGACGGCGCTTACGCTACAACCGAATCTTTCCCTTCCTCGAACTTCTGCGACAACTCCGCCATGAGCTCCTTGTAGATGAGAGGGTCGATGTTCTTCCCGAGCTGGTAGAGCACGAACCAGTCCCCGATCTGCAGTTTACGCGAGACGGCCTCTACCTGGTCCTGCTCCGCGAGGCGGCTGCGCGCGCGAAGCAGGTACAGGCGCACCTTGGGCCCGGCCACCACCACGGCGCGGTAGATCAGCGAGATGCCGCTCAGGATAGACAGGATAATGAACCAGAACCACAGGAACACGTAGATCTTCTCGTTGACGATGTTGAGCGGCAGCACGCACAGGCCGTCGAACTTCTGCACGGTGCCGGACGGACCGTACTTGTGGAACGTGCACTTTGTCATCTTGGGGAACACGCGCGCCATCGGGTCGCGACGCTCCTCCGGCTCCATCTCCGTGAAACTCACCACTTCGCGGCCGTACGTGGTGAACTCGCCGTCCAGGAAGAAGTCCATGAAGTATATCTGACCCACCACGTTGATGAAGTTCAGCACTTCGCAGATGAAGAAGCGGAACGCGTAGAAGTTCTGCGTGTGCAGGTTCGCGTGGAAGTACTCGACCAGCAGCTTCTTGCGGTCGCTCTTGCTCTCCTCCTCGACGATGGGGCAGTTGAGGTCCAGCACCAGCATCTTGATGCGGCCGCCCTCCCATGTCTTCCACAGGTAGCGCGGCACGTAGAACAGTATCGCTTGGAAGAACAGCACGAAACACACCCACTGGTAGTACTTGTGGTATTTTACTTCGTCTTTGCCGTCGACATGCGATGCGATGCCCGGGTACGCGATGTCGTGGCCGACGGTGCCCGTGAGCCGGTTCGGGATCGTGAACGTCGAGTAGATCCAACAGTACGTGTCCATAACAGAGAGGGGTATTTCGTCGACGATGCAGTCAATCGGGTCCCCGATGTACTGTCGCGAAGTCACGAGTAGCGAGAACGCGATGAGAATGATCACGGTGGCTTTGTAGTGAAGTCTGAAGACATTGTTGTCGATGCACACTGAGTCGAGTTTGAGAAGGCCCTTGACGGAGCCGAATACGTCGAACATGGCGTCGGTGCCGCGGGCGCGCGGCGCGTCGTTGTGGTCGCGAGGGGAAGCGCGCGTCTCGGGCGCGCGTCGGACGGGTAATGGCGGCGGTCGGTGCAGCCGCGCGCGGGGGGCGCGGGCGCGGGCGCGGGGGCAGGGGGACCCGCCCGGCCACGAGAAATGACCCCAATATACAGATAGGCGCGTCATCAAGCATCTTGCACTTCAAATGTTCAATTCACTTACGCAACGCTGCCCTGTAATTAAGGACTCGTAAACAAAGTTATTGAGAGAGAGATGGCGCTAGGTGAGCCGCAGAAAAAGAACATGACCCCGGCGTTCCCGATACCTGCATATTTTGCTTTGTAACATATCGTGTGCCTGCCTGCCTGCTCAAGTACAGGTGCGCCCCCTGTCGCTGTCGCTGTCGAATATCCGTAGGGACTTGTTCAATACTCCCAAGATGAAATGCCAATATCAGAGAGCCAAATTGAAACCAAAAGTATAACTTATAAAGTAGGTACCTAGATGTCTCCAATGACCATCCCAGTACAGACATGGATTTTATAAGAAAACCACATGTTTGTGCATTGATTAAGGTTTTACAAGTTTTATGAATAATACGGTTAGTTTATTAAACAAGCTTATAGCTACCTACCTACCTCAGATTAATGCGTTAATTGTTAGTCATTTTGTTATAATACTTATTATTTAAACCTTTCCAATTACTTACTAAACAGCGTCTGACCAAAAATGGAATTCGACAGGAAACCAAAAGAAGCCCCAATCATTTTGTGCTTTAAGACCCGCACTTTTTTTAATTCACTGTACTCTTCATTTGCACCCAAATTGTTAACCGATATTACGAGGGGCGTCTGAAAAGTTCTAAGCCTAAGGTATTTCGAGGTTATATATGCGTTTATGATACTGGCCACTAGAAAGGCCATTTAAAAACAAATTATTAAAAAATAACATGTCACGTTTTTATTATTCTGTTTCGAGATATTCAACGGAAAAGTACATCATGTGTGAATTACCAACGAATATTACGAAAATTGAGCACCGTGCTGTAATTAAATTCCTTACAAAAAGTGACAAATCACCGCAGTGTATTTTTGAGGAAATGGCTATTATTTACGGTGATTCTGGGCCTTCTTATGCCACAGTCAAAAAGTGGAGTCGCTTATTTAAACTCGGACGGGAATCGATCGAAGACGACCCCCGCTCAGGGCGGCCAATATCGGTAGTGACCGAAGAAAACGTAGCAAAAGTCAAAAAGCTGGTATTAGAAGATAGAAGAATGAAGGTTTGGCAAATAGCTGAGGTCTTAGGTATTAGTAAAGAAAGAGTCGGAGAAATTTTACATGAACATTTGTACATGAGTAAAGTCAGTGCTCGTTGGGTACCGAAAATGCTAACGGCCTTCGATAAAGTACGTCGTGTGGAAACTTCTCGGGCGTTTTTAGAATTGTGCGAAGATGATTTAGATGAAGTTTGTTCCCGAATAGTAACTGTTGATGAAACATGGATCAGACAGTATGATCCGGAGTGTAAGTCTGAGTCGATGCAGTGGATTGAAAAGGGTGAAAGGCCGCCGAAGAAATTTAAAGTGCAAAAGTCGGCCTCTAAGTTAATGGCTACGGTATTTTGGGACTGTGATGGCATTCTTTTAATCGATTATTTAGAAAAAGGCTCTACGATAAACGGAACTTATTATGCAAATCTAATAAGACAGGTGCGACAAGCCATAGTTGAGAAAAGGCGGGGTAAACTAAGGAAAGGCATTTTGTTTTTGCAAGACAACGCACCCGTTCACACCGCTAATGTTGCGAGGCGTGCTCTGAAGGAAGTTGGTTTTGAGGAAATTGACCACCCACCCTACAGCCCAGATCTAGCCCCAAGCGATTATTTTCTATTCAATAATTTGAAGAAAGAGTTGAGGGGAAAGCGATTTAGAAGTGACGAAGAGATGAAGGCGGCTGTACAGGAGCATTTTGAAGGGCAAAATAAAGATTATTTTTTTAATGGCCTAAAAGCACTGTATAAAAAATGTAATAAATGCATTGATTTAGGAGGAGACTATATTGAAAAATAAACACCAGTTAATTTTTGTAAATTGTTTTTTTCTATCTTAGGCTTAGAACTTTTCAGACGCCCCTCGTACTAAATGGGTAGAGGTAGAGGTACTCATTTCATTTCTAAACTAACAATAAAATTTGAATAATGTTCTTCCCTTCTAACGACAGACTAAAGTCGTGGTATTTTTAGGGCTCCGTGCCCAAAGACAAAGGGTAAAAGCGGGACCCTAATACTAAGGCTCCGCTGTCTGTCTGTCCGTCTGTCACCAGGCTGTATCTCAGGAACCGTGATAGGTAGACAGTTGAAATTTCCACAGATGATGTATTTCTGTTGCCGCTATAACAACAAATACTAAAAAACCGGCCAAGTGCGAGTCGGAGTGGGACTCCCATACAACAGATGATTTTTTTGCCTTTTTTATATATAATGGTACGGAACCCTTCGTGCGCGAGTCTGACTCGCATTTGGCCGGTTCTTTAACTTAACATGAACAATAAGAATCAAATGAAACAAAAGTGTCATTCAGTATCATCATAATGCCAACATCAGCAGAGAAGAGAGTATACTATTTGTGCCCCCTTTATTATAATGCTTTGACAAATATTGTAATCTTTCAATTTGTGTCAAATAACTAGAACTATGTTGCGAGCCGTCATCGTCACTACGGCAAGTCGAATTACCCCACAGTATAGCGAGACAACAATAAAAGTGGCTGAGAAATATTGCAGTATTTTCGATTACGAAGCGATAGCTCCGGCAATATAGCTGGGACCCTAAACATTCATCGGCTACACTAAAAATATGTGACAATATATCCCGGCCATACTAAAAATATTGCGAGTGTTGCATAGTCTAGCCGTAAATGCTGGCTGATGCTGCCAGCCACACTATTGCAGCTATACATTTTCGTGAAAATATGGCCCGTCTGGGAGCCCCATTAGGTGTCGGAAGCGTCTGCATACAATCAGGCAGCTCCAACACCGTCCAACACCGTCCAACACCGTCCAACACGGATATAAATAAACTTTAACTTAAAGAATTGGTTAGATTAAAGTCCATGTACCTCATTTATTTTTGCAATCCACCCTAAACTAAAGGCGTTTTTAAAGACATTAATTGAAATAAATAGGTTTATGTTTGGAAATGGAAGCTAACGTTAAAAAAAGCCACGCCTTTCTGTGTGTTTTCAAAGTTAAATCATTATCACCCAAAACGAATAGGGTAATTCAGTGTAATTGTTATCTAATCACTCTAGATAGGTACCTATACTTAACTATTATTTATTGATTTAGTGCTAAATAGCAGTACGTGGTTATAAATAGGCTGCAAACGAAATGTAGGTAAGTACAAATATTTCGTACTACAGCAGGTCGATCACGTAACGCGCCGCATTGTAACCTAAGGTACAATTTGTACGTACGTTAGGCAGATCTAAATGCCATATTTTATAAGGAAAAATTAGAGCTACGTAACGTAAGGTACGTACAATGCGTTACGTGATCGACCTGGTGATCTACAATCTAGCGTAGCCAGATAGGGTAGGTATATAGATACCTAGGATAAGCTGTGATAAGCGGGTATGGGTCACCGGCATTATCTAACGTAACACAGTGGACAAACGTAGCTGACGTGTTAACGGACTTGGAAATAGTCGTAGCGAGCGAGCGTAGCGAACGAAGTTCTGCGGTATGTCCTGCCGTCCTTTTCTTTTGTCCAGGTCGCATTTCTTAATCGATTTCCTAACATTTTGTGAGCAGGTTCGATAGTTTAACAGATATTAATGTACGGTGGAGGAAAATGAAGGTTAGACACATGTCAACTCTATTTGAATGACGTTAAGGCCCAAAATTGCTAAACATTCGATTTCCTCGACTACATGTAAGTTAATGGGAAAATATTTATTTGTCGACAAAAAAATTAGGTTAGGGTAGGATTTTATGTCTTGTATATATAGTTTTATATTTTACTTTGTATATAATTATTGTAAAAACCTAGCCTAAGACCAAGTATAAATAAAGAGAATAAGCTAAGAAAAGAACAACAAATAAATTAAAAAATATTATAAATTGTTTTTGTTGAATGCACTGTCTCGCGTGTTCTACAGCTTTATGTGCTTTTGGTACCCAATCATTGGGGAGTTATGTGGTATTTTTATCCTCTGAAAACTCCAAGATGACCTGCATACTGCGCTCGTGCAGGATACTCCAGGATCTCGTGCTGAACGCACAGGAGCCCCCCTCGCGCCTCGCCACATTTGGCTCGTCCTAAGGGTGGAAAAGATGTTCGTCGCCTTCCCTGGGTTTTTAGGGGAGTGCCCCGGCCCCCGCCTGAAACACTGCGACCCTGATGACCCGCTTTAGTCGCCTTCTACGACAGACGGGAGAGACCGCGTAGACCTGATCTTGTGCGAGCGTACATGCAAAACGGCCCCACAGAATGGGTGCCACTGCCATCATGCGGGGTTGGGGGACGGGTGTCAAAATAATGATTCTATGGTTTTTTCGCTCGCTGACCTAGGTATATTATGATTTGTCAATATTATATGAATAGTAGCATGACTTACATACATTTTGTATAACATCATCTGCGCGTCAACGTCTCGGAATTCCAAGACAAGCTAGTGAAGCAATTTACCTTATTCTAGTATCGGCCGTGATTCAGCCCCCAGGTATTCTGTAACTTGTTTGAAGCTCACCTCAATGCTCACCCACAAATATATCTTGACACAACGACGCGTAGTAACAGGTAGATGTAACTAAGCGTAGGTAGAGGTCTAGTTTCGTGGCGTGTGACCGGCGGGGTGAGCCGCATAGCGCGTAGCGACTAACAGCCGGTCCGGAGAGTTCTCGCATTGCGGGAGGAAAAGCAATATGGAAAAGGGGAATTTGTCATCTCTCAGCCCAAAACGTACATCAAGCCAGGGCGGTTTTTTACGAGGTCATACGCCTCGCCCCAGCCGCCACGCCTAGCGAAACTATACCTCTGCCTTCGCTTCGCTTAGTTACTATGAATCGCGGCGGCAACTACATATATATATGCGGGTGAGCGTTGAGATTAGCGCTGACATGACCTAATTTTGTTGAAATTGATGTTATTTAAGAAAAACTATTTGTTCTAGCACATCCAAAAATATACATGTTAATATTCATCATATTTCAAAGACCGTGGACAGACTCGATACATCATTGGACGAAATCGGCTCGATAGAAAATAATTGCACAGATTGGTCTTAAAATCATCATTAAACGGTTCTATGTCTTTATTTTTTTGACGTATGGGTCTGCAATTAAAAACATAAAGTCAACATATTCATACCTAAACCGCTAACGAGTCATATTTCACAAATAATCCACACTTTTTTTTTATGAAAATATACTTATCTATTCCCTTATTATTTAATTGAATATTTTTGTTTCGTAGCTCAGTTGGTAGAAAGGTCGCAGGTTCGAATCCTGTCGGGGGCTACAGACGAAGATGGTTTATTTTTCCATTATCTTCTTTCTCTGTATCATATCGTTTATATTTATCTATTATTATCTTCTAAAACCTGGCCGCCCAGTAATACTCGCTCTCGTTTACTCCGGTACAAATAGACAGTGTGCGCCGTATCCTGAATCCTCAAGGGCATCTTGGTGTTGACAGCGTCTTATAGTGAGGTGAGGTGAGGTGGGGTGAGGGTGAGGGTCATGAGCGTGCAAAGAATAACAGTCCTGGGCTTATTTACAATTACAACGAATCGCGGCGTCAACATATATTTTGATGACGTTGTAACTAGAAAGAGAAATATGCTAATATGCTACCTACTACTTATTGCCGTTTAAAAACTTGTTGTTTTTTTTCTTTTGTGTTCTGTTTCGCGATATTTGCTGTAATGTTGTCTGTATTTCTTCCATCTCCTGGGCTTTATTCGCTACGCGCTAAAGCGGCTCACTCCGCCTTTCACCCGTCACGAAACTAGACCTACCTATACCTACGCTTAGTTACTACGCATCGCAGTGTCAAGATATATTTGTGGGTGAGCGTTGAGGTGAGCTTAAAACAAGTTATATAATAGAGGGGCTGGGCTGTCGTTGCATGTTTGCCTCCGTCGTAAAAGAACGGCCTCGTCTAATAGTCGCTTTAAACTTGGATTTAGAGCTTGGCTCCACAAAGTGAGCTATTCTCTCACCATGCGCGTGCATTTGACACCGCCGTATAACGGTTATGGTAATGTAATGACACGAGCATAACCTGTTGGTGTTCGACTGCGCGTGAGTGGCGACGTGCACGACGTCAACATACAACCCTGTCTAGCCAATTTATTGTGCGAAGCTTTGTCCGCGTGATTTGGTCTGTGACAAGTCTCTTACCTTCTCGCCAGATAGGAATTGATGAAATGAACACCCCCATCCCATGAAACATAGCTAAGAACTTACTCAGAAGACATTCGCGTTAAAGAGTCCCCGCACTCGAGCGACTCGAGTCGCCTCTCCATACAAACGTAGTTTGGTTCTCGTTTCAAACCGACATACTGCGAGTACTGAAATAACATCAAACTTTTTATACAGAATGGGATTCGGCACATGTTGGTTGGAAACTAGTTTCTATTGCTATAAATCCATACTAAAATTATAAATGCGAAAGTGTATGTGTGTGTTTGTTTGTATGTTTGTCCGTCTTTCACGGCAAAACGGTGCGACGAATTGACGTGATTGTTTAAGTGGAGATAGTTGAAGGGATGGAGAGTAGCATAGGATAGTTTTTATCCCCGTAATCATCCCCTAAGGGGGTGAAGTGGGGGGGTAAAAGTTTGTATGGAGCTGCGATATAAACGAGTTCCACGCGGACGGAGTCGCGGGCAGAAGCTAGTTACTACATAAATAATAGTCATACACGAAACACACACATCATAACACGTGCATGTAATGCGATCCTTCCTCCGTCTTAAAGTCACGTAGTTAACGATACTGAAACGGGAATGTTATGCGCACTGTAAAGTGTTTACTTATTAGGGATATACCTTTAATTTGCAACGTCCACCCGGCTTCACACACGTACACCGTGTTTTTGTATTTTTACAAGTTTTATATTAACTTGACCTGTTCGAATGTATGTATCTAAGTAAGTTGTTCGTCGAAATTTGCAATCCATTTTTCAGTCACTTTTGCCGTTATCCGATTGAGCTGAAACTTTGGGTATTACTATAGTTTGGATGACAGTTCAATATTATGGTACCATCGAGCTGATCTGATGATGGAGACAGAAGGCGGCCATGGGAATTCAGTATTTAATCAACGTAACCCCGTTGAGTTTGGGCTCGTTAGAATCGTCTCAATTAGTAGTTGATGATGGTATACAGAAAAGTACCTACGTGTAAGTCGGCAATAAAAGCTTGTACGATAATCTTAATATTGTAGGTACTGCTACTAACTATACAATGCTGACTGTACCAATACAGAACAAGCAGTGTAGAGCCTGCTCCACACTATGGGCCATCATGGCCCATTATACAGGACGCAACTATGCGTTAAAGGGAGTAAGACATATTTACGTCTCGTTCTACCGCATAACCGCGTCCTGTATGATGATGGGCCATTATAGCCCATAGTGTGGAGCGGGCTTAAAGTTGTGTCCTCCTGACATATAGGCCCACGCCCTGTCATAACGTGTCTTACTTAAACTGTTTAAAAGTATTAATAATATGCAGCTACCTGGAATTTCCGGCGAGGTGACTAACTCGGACAAAAAAACTACAATCTGATTCATGGCGGTGTCCCTTTCACTAATATCGATTCATATTCGGGGTGACTAGAATATGCCGAAGATGTACAATCGTATTTACCGAATCAATTCATAGGTACTTGATCACCTTCGGTGGTCGAACTCGATCATATTAAGGATGATAATTGGAAAGATAAGATTTTTCAAAGGTTACCTGGACTAAAGGAAGTAAAAACAATAATATAAAGAACTCGTTTCCGCCCGCCACTTTGTCTGCGTGGACCCGGGATAAAAGCTATCCTATATTTCAATACAGGCTGTAAACCATCTTCATGCAAAATCCAGTGCCATTTTATCCAAATCGGATGAGCCGTATAGTAACAAACATCTAAACATCCAAACTTTCGCATTTATAATAAAGAATGAATTTCTGATAAGTAAAGTTTTTTGGTAAGTAAGTGGTAGGTATTAAATATTGATGATCCTCATGATATCTTTGTTCGGGTACATATAATTGTATGTATTTAATATGTATCAGTATATAATGTATGCATTATGTATATATATTGTATATATATTAATTGTCTTTCCATTCGAGTCTCCGTATTTAGGATCCTGCACCACTAAAGTTTCTGTTTAGCCCAATGGTTCACTGGTGCAGAATGCCCTAAGTCCGCCAATTGTACCTTTAGCGCTGGAATCGTATAATTGCCTAGGTAATACATATGCGCTTTGCATTATTAAGAGGAAACATTAAGGGCGAGATAATTAGAAATAGGTATTTTCAAAATGTATTGCTGTCGCGCCAATTCAAGCCAACAGAGCGCATAGAGACAACTACAGCTTGGACAGAAAATACCTATTAAAAGTACATAAAATCAACGTTACCCCCTACGTTACGTAGTCCCCTGATTTCTTCTCCAAACTTTGACCTATTTAACTATTTTTTTAATTCAAATTCAAAATCAAAGAAAGGATGGGGCCGTGTTCCTTTGTTTTCCTTTTTAGGGTTCCGTAGCCAAGCGGCCAAGTGCGTGTCGGACCACGCACAACAAAGGGTTCCGTGCCTATTAAAAAGGTCGTATCGTTAGTGAAATATTCTGGCACTTACGTCCTTTTCTTTAAGGAAGGCAGTTTTTTAGAAATATCTCGAAAACCTTTAAACCGATCTTGTTCAAAACAATTTTCGCTGAAAGAATTTAATAAGCCCTGTGTCCATGATTTTTTTCATATTTTTAAAATACTTACACGGTTCAAAAATTAGAGAGGGGGGGGGGGGGGGCACAATTTTAGTGACTTTCGGGGCGATCTCCGACTCTAATCAGTTAATCAAAAAAATTGCTGAGAAAACTTATATTTATTTTGAAAGGCCTAATGATTGATGTCCAAACGTGGGCTTGCAATGAAAAAAAAAAAAAAATTGACTTAGTTTTATGTATGGAGTACACCCCTAAAAAAATGTTTTTTGTAATTTAATTACAAAACTATGTAGCGGCTAACAAAATACACCTATCCTCAAAATTTTATTCAAATAGTCTTTATAGTTTTCGAGTAAAATGCCTGGGACATACGGACGGACAGTCAGACAGACAGACATGACGAATCCATAAGGGTTCCGTTTTTTGCCATTTGGCTACGGAACCCTAAAAAGGAAAACATAGGAACATGTCAATAGTAGCCATAAATTTATGGAAAAATAATATTGCTCTACTGCCATTATCCAGGGGGAAAACAGGGGATTACGTTTCTATGGAAAAACGGCCCGTGTGCTTCCTTTTAATTTCAGATTTATCTTAAAACATGTATGTAAGTATGTAATACTTATAATGTATTGCGGTGAACCGCAGGGCGCGATTATCCTCATGTGATAATTAGTCGGTCAATATAAATTACATATTATTTATAATTATTGTGCTGATTATATTATTGTCTACTAATCACTTTTTTGCTCATAGGTGGCGCACTGTGCCGGCGTGGGGGCCGCCGCCTATTTATTTTTGAATGAGAAGGCAAGGCAGTGTCCGGCAGGGCAGTAGGTACACACCTTGATGATAGTTGCAGTGACACATGTGACGTCGATACCACCCAGCCGAGATCATCTTCTTACTTTACCCCGATGGGTAAGATGATCTCGGCTGTCACAGCACAGGGCTGTTTGTTCGCTGCGCGCGCGCTGAAGAGTTGAAGATGTACGACGATCGACGCCGAGGGCACACTTCACACTTCGAAAAGTGTCACGTTTCGAGCGCAGCAAAACGAGAGATTGATTTGATTTCTTAGAGTTTTTTTAATTTTGCATGTTTGAGAATAGCACTATAAATACCTCAGCGTGAAAAGGGGTTGCCAGACTTCCCGGCCTCTGTAATAATGTACTATTATTTGATTATTTCATTTATGGTTGAGATTTACCAATGTGGCGGACTTTTTATAACTGGCATCGGAATTTTCTCCCTTGGACTGTAAATGTGCTTTCTGAATGGACTTTGATGCAATGCGGCCAACTCAAATAATCTCAGGTACTTATCGTATACTTACCTATAATTATAGTATACTTACCTATAATTATAGTATACTTACCTATAATTATAGTATACTTACCTATAATTAGAGTGTGACTGATGTCTGTGTAATATATTTATATCTTGCCTGCTATAAAAAGGGAGCGAGAGTATTCGAATATTATAATTGTATACTTATCTTTGACTTAGAATGTACCAAAGGGACTCTTTGGGGTTCCGAGTAGGTACCTATTTGCAGACCAATGTTTACAGGCCTTTATTTAACTTGCATTGATGCTATGTAGGCTCAAGAGGAGTCCTTGACCAGTGATGATATCTGCCACTGAAACGTTAGTGACACTGAAACGTAAGTGACACTGAACGGCCGTAATTCATAAACGTACTACAAGCCTGTTTTAACTAAAATGGCGATAAAATTCTTTTGTCCTTGTCTGTCACTTTGAAATTTAGTCTAGTGGGTAGTGACGCTGCCTACGAAGCTGAAGGTCCTGTGTTCGAATCCCGGTAAGGGCAAATATTTGTGTGATGAGCATGAATATTTGTTTCTGAGTCATGGATGTTTCCTATGTATTTAAGTATTAAATATGTCGTCGTCTAGTACCCATAACACAAGCCTTATTGAGCTTACTATGGGACTAGGTCGATTTGTGTAAGATTGTCCCCTAATATTTATTTATTTATTTTATTTTATTTGTGTTCGTAAGAGAGGGACAAAGCACATTTTATTTAGCAGAGGCATTTTTTATGAATAAGGGGGTTAGTCGTTACCCCTTTCGCGGTGTTAGGCAGATTCGGGATAACTAAAAATTGATACGACAGAAACTGGATTAGGCGGAATCGTGTTTTGGCAGGAGGCCGGGTGCACTCAAGCAAAAAAAATACTTACCTAGGTACAGTATAACTATAAACACAAATTGCCCAATAAAACGCAAAAGGCCAATTAGACATACTCTATGGCAGGGTCTCCGTTAGGTATGACGACGAGCGAAGCGAGGAGGCGTGTTAGGTGTACTGCGACCCTACAGCCAGAACCGAAAATGTGTCA
The DNA here is from genome assembly GCA_947578815.1 of Epinotia ramella. Taxonomy (NCBI): domain Eukaryota; kingdom Metazoa; phylum Arthropoda; class Insecta; order Lepidoptera; family Tortricidae; genus Epinotia; species Epinotia ramella. The sequence continues at coordinate 61,299,393 of OX388200.1, read as the reverse complement.
TTTCACTTCCTCATATTAAATGTTCCGTTCTGGCGCTTCGTATGTCATTTTGCGTAGGAGGTACTTTGTTCATTCTGCGTAGAGAGGTATCTAATGCTCATAATAACATGCATAAGGTTGCTTATTATATCTAAACAAATTTATTAAAATATTATCGCAGGACCGATCACTTTGGCACTCTCTGGGCGAGGCCTTTCGATTGATACGTTAATCGTACGTACCATGTGAGTATTTTTAGACCATTTGCCGGTATCCAATTGAGCCGAAATTAGGTGTACTTTATGCAAGTTCGGATACAATGCAATATCATGGCACCAACGAGCTGATCTGATGATGGAGATGGAAGGTGGACATGGCAACCCCTCACTCAAGATAAACCTGGAGTCATTGTGGCTCACTGGAACAACCTCGACGAGTAGCTGATGGTTGTGACTGGGTCTCAACAGTCACGGCAAACATAAAGGCATAGGTAAATAAGTTTCCGACAAAAATGTCATTTCTGGTACAAGCTTTTATTGCCGACTGTACTTTTCTGTATACCATCATCAACTACTCATTGAGACGATTCTAACGAGCCCAAATTCAACGGGGTTACGTCGGTTATAATATAAATACTGAATTCCCATGGCCACCTTCTGTCTCCATCATCAGATCAGCTCGATGGTACCATAATATTGAATTGTCATCCAAACTATAGGTACTTATACCCAAAATTTCAGCTCAATCGGTCACCGGGAAGTGGATCAAATTTAACTTGCTAGTCTTGTCCCATACTAACAGGTCAAGTTAAATAAAAGCTTGTAAAAAGTAAGTACAATCGGTTGTGGTTGGCTTTTTCAAAATTCATCTCCTAGATTTGTCCCTCACTAACAAACTGACAAACAAACAAACAGGTCTATTTAAATAAAAGCTAGCTTGTTATAAGATATCCTTTTTGTTACGTATTAACCCATTAATGTAAATGTAATATAGAAAGAGGTAGATACGTTGTCTATACGAAATTAAGTATTAACCCGTATTAAAACTACGTGAGGAAACACATGTTTCGCCTCTATAAAGTGTAGAAAACCGCATTTTCCTCCCAAGTACATAAACTGAACCATTCATAACACCGCTGTTGTTTCATTCACGTGTGAATCACAAAAGTGGTATTTACCGCACGCTAGACGGCAACGCAATTACTTGAATTACTGTACTAGGTAAAAAGTCGTCTGTACCATGCAAAGTATTGCATGTGATTAAAATGGGGAATTCTCATTCATAAACTCATATACGCCCAGTAGCGGCGCTAGGGGGGGTGGCGAAGGGGGCGGTGCGCCCCATCAGGTACCAAGCACCAAGGGGTGCCAAAGACCTGAACGAGAATTCTTCGACAGCCAAAAAATGCGCACAAAATGTCCCTTTATAAAGATCAATAAATAACCACCTACTACCAAAGTAATATCATATTTTGAAACGAATCGCAAAGCTATACAATATTTTATCTAATTTCCTAAAATATGTACCTAATTTCATGTTGGACGATTTCAAGGATGACTTTCATGGGGACACTTGACTCGAACAAAAAATAAGGCTCTGAAATTTGTATGGCACTTACTATTTCCACCGAGCGCGCGCGAGGAGAGAAAGTTTCAATTCTCGCCTCGCCTCGTCCCGTCTCGCTCCTCCGGTGGAAAATCAGCTTTTAAAACCCATAATATTTTTGAACAAGCTAAGCAACGATACCCCCTCGATCCCCCGAGTCCAAGGATCAAGGCTTTAAAGGAAAAAAAATACATCCCCACTTTACGTAAAGGGGAGATACCCTAAAAAAAAAACAAGTGAAATACCAACCTTATAGGCACGTGTTTGGGTAGAACTTATAATTATAAGGAGTTCGCATTCTATGGTTTTTTCGTTCGCTGATTACATTTAAAAACTGTATTGTGCAAACTTATCAGTAAATAAATAAAAGTCTACTCTTGTTATTACTATGAGAAATATAGTTATTTAAAACGTCTTCTCTTAAAATAAGAGGTAAGTATTTATTTATTTATCGTAATGGCAAATCAGTATTTAGGTAATAAGTTTGTGCCTCTGAATGTAATGAGACATGGTCTCTTTCAGTCCCGAGCGATATCGCAATGGACAATTATTGTTATCAGTGTACAAACTGAACATGGACCTTGCTGCGTCGTAATAAGATCCAGCTTGTCTCGCCGGACCTTGACCTCTTTGATAGCTCTGATAACGCTAACGGTCAAGAACGAATACTTGGGATTATTTAAGTTGGCCAAAGCATCAAAGTGGTCCATTCAATAAGCAACTCTACCGTGCAAGACAGAAGATTCCAATTCGAATGACAGTTTTATAAAAAGTCGGCCATGTTAAAATAATCTCAACCATGCGGTAGGCGTCAAGTACTGTGTTAGGTACAGATTTGCACGTTTTGACTTCGACTTTACGTTTACTGGACCCTATATCGTTGGAATAAGGGCCAGTTTAGTTAGTGTCGTCGATTGTAGTAGTAGTGACAATATAGTTAAATGATATCCTTAATACGTAGCGTATATTTTGCGCTGCCAAGCCTTATACTCGGTGAACGAAAAAAACATGCAAGTCTAAGTAGCGCCGCAAAATGGCCCCAGAGAATGGGTGCCATTGCCATTATGCGGGGAATGGGGGGGGGGGGGGGCGGGGTGACCGGGGTGTCAAAACGATGGCAGGCAGCCGTTTAGTTCGAACACGCATGCATGGTGTTTAGGTGAGGTAGGGCACAGCGAAATGTCATCCCGCTCGAATGTGGAGCAGCCCAACTGGGGAAGTACCTCCGCCTTGCAGAAGACCACAGCCATAATAACACTACTACTCGTACTTGCTCTGTAGTAGTGTTGTGTTCCTGGAGGTGAGCAAGGTCGCCAGACTCGCCAGAGCTCCCGAGGATGCGTTGTGTTGAGAGCGAAGGAATTTGTTCCTTCAGCTGTCAACACGGCGAATCCTCAAACATCAAGGGTCGGCAACGCCCATGTAACTCCTTTGGGGTTGCATGCGTCTATAGGCTGCGGTGTCCGCTTACCATCAGGCGGGCCGTACGCTTGTTTGCCCCCGTCGTTGTATAAAAAATAAAAAAACATGCGCATACCGGGTTTTAGGCACGTGTTTGGGTAAAAATTCGTAAGGTCGAGCTCGCTTTCTATGGTTCTGTAATATGCAGGTGGAGCCACGCGGTAAATCATATAATAAAATGTCATACACATAAGTTTTGTAACGGCGTAGATCTGTATCACTCCTTACACTATATCTTTATTAAACATATCCAGTTCAGAAACGCTATAAATGTTAATTGAACACCATTGTCTTGCGTCCTTTAGGAATGAAGTCAGGTGTTAATCAGCCTCGCCTTGTTTTATACATTTACGACATTAATCAGAAGGGGTGGTTATCGGGTCCAAAGCAATTGTTATCTCTTATCATAAGCCAGATAGACTGAATTTCGGTCGAGATCGTCAGATAACGCTTGAAGAATTTTATAACTGAGGATTGAAACAAACGATAGTATTTACGCGAACGCCCTAATCCCGGAGTAAGCATAGGCCTGTGTGGAGGCGTCGTGGAAAGGTTCGTTCGGAACGATAACCTTCACGGGCCAATCACTGGCCATTCTATCATAAAAAAGTCGAGTTAACTCTTTCCTGCCCCGATCATAGCATTGTTCATTTGCAACATTTACAGTTACTAGCGATAGTATGATAGAACACGTAACTTTTTTACAATTACCATACCAGCGATATTATGACAGAACACGTAACTTTTTTTACAGTTACCAGCGATAGTATGACAACACATTTTTTTTTATCGACCGTTAGGACTACTAAAACCTCACAAAAAAGAGCCGGCAGAAGTGAAAACTTGAATATTAACGTTGTGCATTTTTGATATTTTGGAATGGTTAGGGAATAATTTTGCACGAATTGCTTTCATTATCAGTATATAAAAAAGTACGGAATAAAAAAAAAATACGAATCTCACCTTACGGTCACGTGACCTGTGGCGAGTTTAACGATTTTTCCGCATCCCAAAAAGTGCACAGAAAGAAGTTTTCACTTCAAAAATGACACAGGCGAGGCAGGCCCAGGCGGAAATTATGGCGGGATGACTGACGCGTTTGCAAGTGATTGGCCAAGGATTCCAGGAGGGAGGCCTTTACCCAGCAGTGGGACACCAACAGCTAAAAACACCTGCCTACAACACGAAACGTTCCGCAATCGACCAGCACGGCCAGAAAATATTTGACACCACTTAATTTCCATCGCTAAGTCTAATATTTTTGCGCTCTATGTACGGTCGAGTCATCAGGCTAAACCTGACGACTTCAACCAGCCACGCAAACTGGTGTCACTTGAATAGACTGAGAACAGCTGCAGGTCGATCACGCAACACATTGTACGCGCGTCAGGTAGATCTAAATGACAATTCCGAAATACTCATTGTACGAGCCGGGATTGGAACCCACGACCGCCGCCTGACAGCGTTTAAGCGTGAAGAGGTAACAGACAGACAGACAGACACACTTTCGCATTTATAATATTTTTTCAACTGTATTACAATGATGTTACAGAATTAATAATATAAAAGTTTCGAATTCCTTACTTGTTGTTTTTCTTATTTTTTCGCAACTGTATTAAAAATCGTCGTTCGATACTCGTGACGTAATGACCTAATGACATACCGCACTAGCATCGAAATGTACTGTACATATAAATCTTGTATGAAAATGGCAACATTAGTACTGTCAAAATGACACCTTGTTACTCATTGTACGAGGGATTGTGCAGTGTGCACGACACGCCATACGATTAAATAATCAGTGAAACAAATCGAATTTCGTCCCCATTGTAAATTTTGTGGGAACCACTCGCGAAACCTCAAAGTTATTGTTTTTTTTAATTCCCACGCCGGGCCGTCGAAACATGATTGTTGTATCCGAGCCGAATACAAACATCGACTCCATTCGATGGTTCCCGTTATTTTGCGTAAGCACGAGGCCGAGGCTCGGCGTGGGCGCGGCGGGCTACTTAATACTTATAGGTACTATTACTTAGCATAACTTACACCAGACGAGAAAATCTGCCCTTCTCTCTCAGACCTAGAAAAGAAGATAGACGGAGCAGCACGAACAACCTTTTCACGCCGGTTTCAACAAAGCCAAATAAGTTTAGTTCACACTCACGCAGACGTAAACAAATTAAATTGCACAAAACTCCAAATAGGCGATCTTGACATCAGCACTGCGAAACGTGCTGAAGAATTTTTTGCTTTTGTTTGTGTTTGCCTAGTTAAAAATCAGCTTCTCTAGGTTCTTCGTAATGCTCTAATATTGATTATTGTAAATACAGACGTCAATGCGATATTTCTGTTTCGTTTAAAATGAAACGTTGGCAGGACTGATGCCTTGGTGCAAGCAAATGTCGACTTTAAGGTGCCGAACCTTTTCTTACCCCGACTGTACCTAGTCCATTCAAAAACAACTGCCGTCACAGGCAAAAGATTCAAATTCCAATGACAGTATTATAAAAGGAGCCACGTTAAATCATCTCAAGTATGAGGTAGTATGTAGGTACAGTCAGCATGAAAAGTAACTGCGCAAACGAAGACGTCAAAAGTCTTTATTAGAAGGGAATACGAGCTTGTGACGTCTTCGCATTGCGCAGTTACTTTATTAGAAGGGAATACGACCTTGTGACGTCTTCGCATTGCGCAGTTACTTTATTAGAAGGGAATACGAGCTTGTGACGTCTTCGCATTGCGCAGTTACTTTATTAGAAGGGAATACGAGCTTGTGACTTCTTCGCATTGCGCAGTTACTTTATTAGAAGGGAATACGAGCTTGTGACGTCTTCGCATTGCGCAGTTACTTTATTAGAAGGGAATACGAGCTTGTGACGTCTTCGCATTGCGCAGTTACTTTATTAGAAGGGAATACGAGCTTGTGACGTCTTCGCATTGCGCAGTTACTTTATTAGAAGGGAATACGAGCTTGTGACGTCTTCGCATTGCGCAGTTACTTTATTAGAAGGGAATACGAGCTTGTGACGTCTTCGCATTGCGCAGTTACTTTATTAGAAGGGAATACGAGCTTGTGACGTCTTCGCATTGCGCAGTTACTTTATTAGAAGGGAATACGAGCTTGTGACGTCTTCGCATTGCGCAGTTACTTTATTAGAAGGGAATACGAGCTTGTGACTTCTTCGCATTGCGCAGTTACTTCATTAGAAGGGAATACGAGCTTGTGACGTCTTCGCATTGCGCAGTTACTTTATTAGAAGGGAATACGAGCTAGTGACGTCTTCGCATTGCGCAGTTACTTTATTAGAAGGGAATACGAGCTTGTGACGTCTTCGCATTGCGCAGTTACTTTATTAGAAGGGAATACGAGCTTGTGACGTCTTCGCATTGCGCAGTTACTTTTGATCTTGGTATCTTTTGATTTTGTAAAGAATTTTCTGACTTTATTGAAGCATGTGCTACGTTCAGTTCGCCACGCTGTCGCGTCGCAATTCTTGTTCCCTCTGCTAAAGAGGTTTTTATGATGATTTTAAAAATGCCTATCTAGATTTTCATTCCATTTCCTCTGTCACATAATACACTTAGGTACAGTGCGGTCACCAAGTTGTTTGACATGCTATTTAAAAAAAAAACAATTCAAGCAACATTTACAAGAAAATTTATTAGAAAAAAACACGAACAATATTGTACAATCAGAAGAGGAAAATTATAAAATATTAGTGTTAAAAATAGTAAAAGGTTCTTTAATTTAATTCAACGAATCAACAAAAAGGTTAAAATTTTAAATTCATTACATAAAAAGTAAATAATTGTGTCTCAAACTAAAACATTAAAAAATTATAAAATAAAAATAATAACTTGAAAAAACAAAAAAAAACGGCCAAGTGCTTGTCGGGCCACTCTGTAGAAGTAACGGAAAATGGCTGCTACTGAGGGGCTAGTACGCTAAGTTTTATGTCGGACGTAAAGCATTCGTCCCATTCTGGCCAATATGCGAGTGCAAGAGGGACAAATGTCGGACATAAAACCTAGTGTGCTAGGGGGGCTGGGGATGTGAAAAAAATCGCTCGTTGCTAATATATACCAGATTATGCAAAATACCACATTCTTGATTTATCACATTACCAATATACCAAATTTTCAGTATAGAGACATACTTAAAACGATTTAGTTCCATGAGTTGACTCCTTACTATTTTTTAACCTGGTGTGAAGGGAATGTGGTTAGCTCAAAGTGTGATATATTGATAATCCGATATTTTGCAAAATCTAGTATTTCGGGAATGCGGTATACTAGCAACGAGTGCTTGGCGCGTGTCGATGTAACAAAATACCGACAGACAACTACGGTAGTTGTCTGTCTGTATTCTGGACACACACACAAAGCCCAATATCTCGCAAAGTTCGCAAACGATTTCACTGAGTTGCAAAATGGATTGAAGAAACCCATACTATTTTTGAACAAGATATCCAACGATACCCCACACCGTGGGGTTAAAGAGAAAGAAAACATAGATCGCCACTCTGGGTGTAGGGAGATACCCTAAAAAAAAAGACCGGGTTGCACTCCGGGAGTGCCGGCAGAAGTGAAAACTCAATAACATTGTAACAGTTTTTCGATCAGGTCACGTGACATCTTAAAGTGCCACCCTAAAAATGAATTTGGCGCATATTTATAAACAATTATGAATTATTTAGGCGGACGGGGCGTCCGCCGGACGGTGCGTCGGCCCAGCTCGCCCGCCGCCGCGCGCCGGCACGGAACAAAATAGCAATTTGTTTTTGCCATTGCCAAATATTTTTCAAAGCTTTATCTCTTTAGGAATAACGCCCAAATTCGAACTATTCGAATTTTCTCAATAGCAAGACGGTGAAGGACACGTTGGTTAAAATTACAAATTTATTTGCAGAATATGCTATTGCAAAAAGTGTTTAACGGCTTTATACTCTTACGAATAGCGTTCAGTTTTGAATGAAGTCGAATCGGCTAGCAGCAAAAAATGACCTCCTTTACATCTGACGTCACAAAACTCTGTCGCGTATTTAACAATTTTTCCCCATCCCAAAAAGTGCTCAGCGCCGCTAAAGAAGTCACTTCAAAAATATTGCAAGATTTCATTCTACCGTTTTGTCGGCGTGATTGATTTTTATATAGGTACCCGATTTACAGTTTTCTAGTAGTAAGGGTTACTGAGCTAAGCCGAAGGCGGACAGACGGACGGACATGGCACACACACACTTCGCAATAAGTTAAAGTGTTAAATGTGTATTTATTGTATAATAGTTTCTTTTCTGTTTTTTTTTCTTTTGGCCGTGACCTAATTACTTTTCGTGTAAATTCATATATATTACGTCATGTGTCACTGTCACTTAGCTTAAGATAATCAGAGATAGTTTAATTTTTTATTTTATTTTTTATGTTCGAGCGACCCTGATTCGCGTTTTTTAAGCCATGAGGCGTTTTTCTTGGTTGTATGTGTACGTTTCGTCACTGTGCCGTGACATCACCAAATGGTCGCAACGGAAGACCAGCGCTGGCACCGCCAGCATTACGCTGAGTTGCGACCATTTCGTGGCAAATTACGTTTTTCTTTGTTAATTGTCAATGTATGTAAATTGCCTTGTGTTTGTCACGAATAAATGTATCTTTCTTTCTTTCTTCTTTCTTTCTTTCAAAACCATAAGGGTTCCTTGTTGACTACGGAACCCTAAAAAGAACCTAAAATTATGTTAACAGAACTCATTTAAATAATAAATACATTTGAAATATGTCTGCACTTTGAAGCGAAGCAAATTTCTAGAATACCAAACAGTATTATCAATAAATAAACTACTACGTCCACTTTAAGTTAAACGGAAGAACAACTTCTAACTGCAGAATTCCAAAGACAAACAGCCAGCAAGTCACATCAAAAAACAAAATCAGTAAAAAAACGAACCAAAGACTAAACTTTTTTCTACGTAAATGCCTCCTATTTTATTACTCGAAATGACTTAATTCTTTTTAAATAACGAACCCGACCATTCCGAGAATTTAAAAATTCGAACATGGTTCTCATCTCACGCATACTGCCTCGGGTAACGTCTTAACAACCATAACGAACGCAAGGGAAAATTTATTTAACGCTACAGCATTTAGATTGTGTTTAAAGTGTGTACAACAGTGCACAGTATAAGAGATCTTATGTCAAAGAAATAGTGAGTTGAAAGTTTCATTTAAGGCTCTTTAGCCGCCTTAAAAGGAAGAATAGAAAGGTGAGGCAGGTACTAGCTATCCACGCAACCTGAGACCTTAATTCTAGGGTAGTAAGGCTTAAAATCGCGTATGCATTTGAGAAGGCATTTCGCATAGAAGGGGGGATGTAGCTAGACGGGTTCCGTGTTACTCCCCCCCTCGCCGCCGTACGGAGTCAACCCGACTGTAACCCGGCTAAGTTCCGTATAGGTGTAATTCCATACGGGCTTTATGCTGTGAAAATACTTTTTTATTTGGAAATACTCTTTCAAAATTGCCACAGCATCGAAGTTTTTTATTCAATACACAACGATATTTGTGATACATTTGCCTCGGCGTGCGTGTCGGAAAGTTTTTCGTTGTGTTTTTTTGGAACCAATTGCTCACATGTTACTCCTTTGCAGTTGCATGCGTCTATAGGCCGCGGTGTCCGCTTACCATCAGGCGGGCCGTACGCTCATTTGCCACCGCCGTTGTATAAAAAAATACATATTTTGTGTAGGTACTCATTCAACATTTTAGGAGCACGCTCGCTCGTGTCGTCTCTAGGGCTACCAACTCGATGTGTACTGAATGTCACGTGGGTACAGTCGACCAGTTATTGCTTCCAGCGCGCCATTTTTCCCAACTTTTTCTCCTTACTACGTGTTACATCGTTCAGGTTTCGGGCCTTGTTCGTCCTTTGGAAGAATAACGTCGCATATGTGTGAGATATAAATGCAGTTCAGACTTTGTTCCGAGGATAGTGTGCGTTGGTCTAGTTTGTTGTGTTATTACACTTCGGAGATTTTTGCCCAACGGACAGGCGCGTTGACTAGGTGATTTGGTGAGCTGGCCTGGCTATGTAGCGGTTTCGGGTTCAAATCCCGAAAAGATCCATATTGCATTTGTATGAAGTGTTTCTTCCTTAGTGAAGACCGCAAGTTGTGTGAAGAGATAAACCAAAATAGCTTTACTCACGAACTCTGTGACACTAATAGGTACCCAAAATATAATATAGCTACCTGGAACATAAACGGACTAGCACCGAACAAACACGAGATTGAACTAATAATGACTGAACATAGCCTAGACATCATCTTAATATCCGAAGCCCACTGTACTGCATCTTCAAAAATTAATTTCAATGACTACAAGTGCTATCTGACATTCCATCCAGATGGCACAGGACACGCCGGTACCGCGCTGATAGTGAGGAAATCCATTAAACACCATATCTTGCCAGAGTTTAAAACGGAATATCTACAGGCTACAACAATAGCGGTAGAAGATACAACAGGATGTCTAAACGTCTCAGCGATCTATTGTCCTCCCAAGCACAAAATAAGCGACGAAATGTATGCAGAATTCTTCAGCACTCTTGGACACAGATTTGTAGCCGGCGGAGACTGGAACGCCAAACACACGCACTGGGGTTCCCGACTGACAAACACCAGGGGCAGACAGTTGAAAAAGAGCATAGAGAGCATGAACCTCTTAACGATCTCCACCTCTGAACCGACCAACTGGCCAGCAGACCCAAATAAAATTCCAGACCTACTAGACTTCTTCGTCACAAAAGGACTAAACCGTCACTATATTAAACAAGAACCATGTTACGATGGGTCCTCAGACCACACACCTGTGCTACTAACCATAAGCTCCATGTTGATTGAGAATAAAGGTCCAGATGTACTTTATAATAGACACACGAATTGGGAAACCTTTAGAGAATATCTGGAAGACAACATAAATCTAAAGATAGCACTTAAAACGCAAGATGATATTGAAGACGCAGCTAAATACATCACCGTTCTTATCCAAACAGCCTGCTGGTTAAACACCCCAAAAAATGACTATAATAAGAAACAGTTCACGAATTACCCGCTACTTATTAAAAGCACTCTCCGAGAAAAAAGGCGTCTGCGACGAGTCTGGCAGCAAACTAGACTAGACTCTGACAAAACCGCATATGAAAAGGAAGCTAGAGAACTACGCGATCAGCTACAGAATTGGCACAACATCACACTACAGACAAAGTTAGAAGCTCTATCGGGAACTAAGACTACCAACTACTCCCTGTGGAAATTCACAAAACACCTGGATCGTCCGCAACTGACTAAGCCGCCTATTCGATCTAGCACAGGCTGGGCTCGTACTCCTGGACAAAAAGTAGAGACCTTTGCTGAACACCTACAAAAAGTATTCTCTCCGAACCCTCCATGTGACCCAGAATCTGAAAAAGAAGTAGAAGAAATCTTAAGCCAGGACTTCCAAATGTCACCACCTCCAATGCCCATAACTGTACGTGAAGTCTGGAAAGTAATCAAAGATCTGAAAGATAAAAAAGCTCCAGGCTTTGATCTGTTAACAAAAGAGATCCTAATACACTTACCAAGAAAAGCCGTGGTGTTCTTGACTACTCTATACAATGGAATCCTAAGAGTTCAATACTATCCCAGCTTATGGAAAGTCTCTCAGATACTCATGATTCATAAAGCGGGTAAGCCTGCGAACGAAGTTACATCTTACAGGCCAATTAGTCTACTACCGATACTTTCAAAGGCTTTCGAAAAACTCCTCCTACGAAGAATCTTTCCTATACTTGAGGACACAAACGTCATACCTACACACCAGTTCGGTTTCAGACAGCAGCATTCCACAATCGAACAAGTGCATAGAGTGGTGGAAAAAATAAGAAAATCACTGGAAGAGAAGGAATATTGTTCATCAGCGTTTTTAGATATTCAGCAAGCTTTCGACAGAGTGTGGCACAACGGACTGTTATGTAAGATACGCACTAATCTGCCTCACAGCTACTTTCTCTTGTTTGAATCTTACCTGTCAGGCCGCCTTTTCCAAGTTAAGGAAACTGATGACACATCAAAGATTCTGGAAATAAAGGCTGGAGTACCACAGGGTTCAGTACTTGGACCTGTGCTCTACACAATCTATACAGCCGACTTACCACAAACTGATGGTATTACAACTGCCACATTCGCTGACGATACCGCCATACTTGCTAGCAACAAAGACCCTAGTATTGCAACACACAAGCTGCAAAATGGCCTTGATAACATAACAAAATGGTTACAGAAATGGAGGATAAAGGCAAGTGCATCAAAATCTGTACAGGTTACTTTTACACTGAGGAGAGGTAATTGTCCGCCAGTCACACTTGAAAATGCCATACTTCCCCACCAGGACCATATTCGATATTTAGGTTTACATCTTGACCGAAGACTCACCTGGAATCATCACATAAAAACCAAGAGAGAAGAACTGCGTTTCCGATTCCGAGACTATTACTGGTTACTGCGAAGGAACAGTAAACTATCTACGGACAACAAGCTACTAATCTACAACTCCATCCTAAAACCAGTTTGGATGTACGGTATACAACTGTGGGGCAGTGCCAGTAACTCGAACATCTCCATTTTACAAAGAATGCAAAATAACATACTGCGGTCCAAATGCAATGCTCCGTGGTTTACAACCAACTCTGAAATCCACAAGTACCTAGAAATGAACACAGTGAAGGAAGAAATACTCTTTGCGACCAAAGTGTACAAAGAGAGACTGATTCGCCATCCGAATGAGCTTGCTGTAAAGCTGACAACCAGAGACTATGGAAAGAGGCTCAAAAGAAAAGACATATTAACATTCTAGTTAGATGATATAATGGAGGAGTAGATGCCCTCACTGGAGGACACACTCGACTTGCTACGAAGCCTTCAACCAATTTGCTTATAGTCTAACTGATTGCAGATAATAAAAAAAAAAAAAAAAAAAAAAAAAAAAAAAAATTTGGAAATACAGAGAGGTATGTCTTTTCTGTCCTGTGTGGCGCCACTAGCTGTGAATTTGTGTGATTTCGTATGGAGCCCGCTTAGTACTAGATTTCGCCGTTTACTGGTTTGCGTTTAACGTGAGACATCAATTTGGTATGGCGTGTGGTTGTGCACTTTTCACACCTTTAGTCAGTGTCATAATGATAAGACGGTATTATATTATAATATTACTGTCGTGACTGCAAAGACACAACTAGCGCGCTGAAACAAATAATCTATTAGTTTAAAGACAATAACATGAATTGCTGTCATTCTTCCAGCCTTTTCCGTTGTTCCCTACATTCCAATCACTACCAACTGAAGCTGGGCTGGTATGGGTAATTTCATCCCTGATGACTCGAGTGAGGATAAGTAGGTAGTAACAGTATCCTGAAAATGATAATAATATGTTTGACTGTCCAATACTTCAGTATTAGATTGGGCAAGTCAAATGTATGTCCTCGCAAAGGTCTGCGCAAACATGTGCTTGCTGCCTATACACCAGGACCTCGACACACCAAAGACCTCAGACTCAAGTCCCAAAAACCCTCCGCACCAAAGTTTCACGACCCAAGTGTCAACTGAAAACTCACTTTGTTCGTAGATTAAAGAATGGGACAGGTCAGTTTCTGGGGACCTGTTTGAGCTTGATGCTGGGGCCCGGCCTGTGGGTTTTGAGGAACCTCGACGGGTCTGGTGCCTACTAAACCGGATCAGGACAGGGGTCGGAAATTGCGCATCTCTTTGGTGCAGATGGGGATGGTGCGAGTCAGCGGGATGGCAGTGTGGCTGTCCAGATCAGACGGTACACCATACCATCTTTGAGTGTCCCATCACCAAATTTAGCGGGAATTCGGCTGATTTAGTATACTAAATAACAAAACTTTCGTAATCGGCTGCAGTAGTCAAATACTGAGTCGGTGCGATTATGCCCACCTCAGGACAATTTCTTAAATATTCTGATGTATAACCAGATTATCTAGACTGGTATTACATGCTAACAGATGATGTGGTAGAACACAATGCGCAAATAAATCGATTTTACAACGAATATAACCAAAGATACAAAAAAGTGTTTTAATATGGTTCTAGTAGCCGGGGAAGGACACAGGATAGTTTTGGTCCGAGAAATAATACCCTAAGGAGCATGCAATGGGGTGTGACAGTTTGTCTAGGCGACGATATAAAAGAGTTCCACGCAACGGAGTCGCGAGCAGATGCTAGTTTTACATATTTTAGAACGTGGGACCCGAATTCTATGCGCGTGCGCATTCAAAAGAGCAGCTTTTTTTAAAGAAGTATACGTTAGTGTTCCTCTGTGGGCATACCACTTTTTGTAAATGAAGCTGTCCTTTGTTATGTCAAATTACGAACCCGAAATGGGTATCGGCTTGGAGAGCGTGACACTTGGAATACTAAGTGCTGGAGCGACTTTCTGGCGGTATTTTTTAGGCAAAGCAAAATATAGTGCAAGTCCATTCAGAAGTACATTACGGGAGTCCATTATTTTACCAACAAACGGTTCACCGAATGTTGATTTCATCGATTTGTTCTCTCGGAAACCAGTAACTTTTTAGGTATAAGTTATAAATTAATATTTGCGGACAATCTTATACAAATCGACCTAGTCCCAATCTAAGCAAAGCTTTTAAGTAGGTACTATGGGTACGAGACGACGATAAAAATACTCATATGTCTACTCCCTTTGTCTCTGTGTGTCTTTTGTGTAGGTGAATAAATGCTTCTTTCTTTCTTTCTTCTATATAGATAAATAAATATATGACATAGAAAACATCCATGACTCAGGAACGAATAAGCTGCGCTCACGGCGTATCATGGACACGTTTCCTCTGTTCTAGGCTACGGATTGCTATTATGGGGCAATTCTGTTGACATAGAGAGAGCTTTCAAACTGCAAAAAAAATGCGTTCGTGCCTTAGATAAAGCATGGTTTCTTGACAGCTGTAAACCTTTATTTAATAAGTTTAATATACTTCCACTTCCATATCAGTTCATTAGGGCCGCATGCTATATGGTCAAGGAAAACCAGCAATATTTCACTCAACGCAGCGAAACCAGCAAAAGACATGTAAGAGCTCGATATATGAACCTTTTACATCAGCCTCCCTGCAGATCTGCTATCATCATATCAGCCGAAAGACGTCCACTGCTGGACATAGGCCTCCCCCAAAGAGTGCCAAAGTGACCGGTCCTGCACCACCCGCATCCAGTGGACTCCAGCAACCTTTACCAGGTCATCAGTCCATCTGCTATACACGAAAATAACTGTTATAATATGTGTATTTCGCAAACCAGGATAACTTCAACATTGAATTAAGAAATCAATTTGACCTTCTCGACAAGGATATAGACGTACAGACACAATATAACAATATTATAAACAGTGTAAAAATAGCAAGCAGAAAAATCAAACAACCTAAAAGAAACAGTAATAAGCTGACGCAATCCACAAATAATTTAATAGTATACAGAGAACAAAACAAACACGACAGAAACCATTACTCAACCCTGGATAGACAAGTCAAACGTAGCATACGACGAGATAGTTATACGGAATTTTAATACAAAATTAGTTGAAATTGCCATTAAATCACACACTTCACTCAGAACAGCCAAAAACTGAGTTGAAAAAAGAAGGGCGTGGATAACGAGCTTAAGGGACGACGACGGACAAAAATACAGCAGCAGAGACAAAGTGACCGAGATCTGCACAAAGTTTTATTCATCGCTGTATTCGGACCCATCTGTTTCGTCATCTACAACTGGCAACTATTTCAGCTCTAACACCATCTCTGCCATAACAGGGTATGAGGTCAACGCTGCTCTTAAGAGTATGAAATACCAGAAAAGCCCTGGAGAAGATGGTGTAACTACGAAAGTTTTAAAAACAGGCAAAGAAACTCTACTGCCCCACCTAACAAACCTTTTCAATTCCATTCTACATACCGGCCAATTCCCTCAAGACTTCTGCCACTCAAATATCGTTCTTCTGCACAAAAAAGGTGACAAATCCGATATCTACAGACCAATTAGTTTAATTTCCCACATTTATAAATTATTTATTAAAGTTATCGAAAACCGAATTGCCCCTGTGCTTGACAAACATCAGCCTCCGGAACAAGCCGGTTTCCGTCCCAGTTTTTCCACACTTTTAACCAAATCATAGAAAAGTCCAACGAGTTCAATAAACCACTCTACGTTGCATTTGTGGACTACAGCAAGGCTTTTGACAGCGTCATGCACTCTGCTGTATTTTCAGCAATGCAACAGGTTGACAACACCAACATTGCACTCGTTGGAACTATTGCATCGAATAATCAATCTGAATCCCATCAAAAAGTATTGGAGGATTGGTTTACCAACATACAAAGTGTCCAAAGCTACAACATCGCAGAATTTCCTCTTATATTTAGCATATAAGTGCAAAAGTGCTTTCGTGCAAAAAATCAGGGGCGTCTTTACCTATGGTGCAGGGTGTGCGTTGCACACGGGCGCAGCGGTCCTAGGGGGCGCCGAGCGCCGCCCGCTACCATTCCATTTTGACCGCGCGCTTATTAGGGGGCGCTAGAGTAATGTTTGCACACGGGCGGTAGGTACTTACATGGGCTAGAGAAGTAGAGACGCCTCTGAAAAAAATGTAGACTATGTTTAATTTCCCATAATTTTTATTTGAAATAAACGCGAATGAGTAACATGAAAATATTGTAGACTAGCTGCCCTCGCGGCTTTGCCTGCGTATTGCAAATAACGCAGGCAAACCAGCTGGATAAAGTACTTATAGCCTAATAACCATCCATCCACCATCCACGTACCGGCAGGCGCGGCGTGGATTAAAAGTGGACCGATGACCCGGTAAAGGTCACGGGAGTCCGCTGGATGCGGGTGGCGCAGGACCGGCCATTGTGGCACTCTTTGGGGGAGGCCTATGTCCAGCAGTGGACGTCTTTCGGCTGATATCATGAACCATCTAGAAAGTCCATTCTCCAAGGCGGTGAAATAATTTTTGAAATAGGATAAGCGGTTCCGTAGATTGTTCATTACACAATATCACAGACTTGTCCTCTGTATAGTATTAACTAGTAGTAGATAAGTTTGTACGAAAAGCTCGTCTAAACTAAACGTTACTCAGTCCCTCACAAGGGCCATAATATGACAATTGGTACAAAATATGTAGTGAACGGCTGCATAGTTGTGAGGTGATTTATTTTCTGATGCACCGGGATTTTATAAATTTCTTGAAAACAGGAAAACGGTTACATGATGGGATTTGCCGGCTTCATATTCATTCATGCATATACGCACCGTCATCCCTTTAGAAGTATACCTAAGTAATCTATACTGGTGACGTGTGCTGAGGAATGTAATTTCTAAACAAACATTTGGTAGCACACCGCGCGCGAGATAAACTGCTTACCATATCATTTTAAGTGTTCTTATATAACAAAGACAGGGGTAGCCAAATAAACATCGAACGTTATACATACCTACTCTAAGAAATCTATATCTCGGCATGTTGATGTTTTTTTTTTTTTTTTTTTATGATATAGGAGGCAAACGAGCAGACGGATCACCTGATGGTAAGCGATTACCGCCGCCCATGGACACTTGCAACACCAGAGGTGTTGTGTGTGCGTTAATTAAAGTAAACGAATAGAAAAATCATTGCCATTTCGCACCGTGTTCGCTGGCTTGGCCACCTCTAGAGGATGGGAGAAGATCGACGGGTGGAGAGAGCATACTTGGTCCGACCGGCTGGTCGACGACCTGTCGCTCGTCCCAAGTTCCGCTGGAAGGATGTGCTGGAAGCGGATCTGTCATCTGCGCGAACTCGGAGCTGGCGCTAGCTGGCAACACTCATTTTGGGTCGAGTGCCAGCTTAGTTAGTAATTTTAGCAAAATTTTAATACGGCGACGTGCGTGCGTGGATATCTGGTTTGGCGATCCCTGACAACTTAGATCTAACCTTAGACAAGATGCATTTTATAAACTAGCATAGAACAGTAACCCGACTACGGAAAAGTAAATGGAAAAAAATAGATTTCACATCATTTCACCGACAAACGTTTCACCGAACGCGTGGTTTCGCCGAATTTTCGTTTCATAGAATTTCTGTTACTCAGAAACCGTTAACTTCTTAGGTACCTACAGCTAAAATCGATTAGGTTAGGTTAGGTTTGTTTTATAACATTCCTGAAAAATTTACTCATTCTGGAAAAAAAATGTTTTTTGATGAAATGAAAATTCTGCGAAACATACATTCGATGGAACAATACGGGTGTAGTGTAGTACAGTACTCGACAAATATTATTATTACTCCAAAATAAAGAAGGCAAAAAAATATGCCTAATGACGAAAATCCCATTCGGATATCTCAAACAATTACGAAGCTACAACCGTTTTAATATTGCATGTTAGAGAGAGAAAACGCAAACGGTGCGTGACGTCACATTGTAGGATGCTGCCGCCGGGCGGCACGTTGCCGTCTTCTGTGACGTCACATTCTTCCAGCATCATCGTTTCAATATGAAGTTGCATTTTGCGAAGAAGGGACAGAACATACCCCTTCTTAAAACTTTGGACACTTATAACTTCGTGATTATTTAACATTTTGCGATGATTTTTTCTCCATTTGACTACCTTTTTTATCCTTTTTCGAGAAAATATGACATTATTGATTATTTTATTTAGTGTCTACGCCCCTATTATCGTTAAATCAGGGTACAACCAAAATATAGTCCCAGTATAGTCACCCGGAGTATTATTTCAAATCGATTGACACCTCATTAATTATCAAAATCGGTTCAGTATCTCCTAAACGCTGCGCTGGAACACACGTAAATACAAACTTACACTGCTAAAAACACATCCCTTCCTTTCGGATCCAACAAATAAATGCCCTTACCGGGATTCGAACCAAGGACCTCTAGCTTCGTAAGCAGGGTCATTACGAACTACGCTAAACCGGTCGTCATATTTACATAATTTTGTCATATTTCAGTCTCAGTTCTGCTAGACAAAATACATATAAATAAAATAAAAAAATATATATTAAGGGACAATCTTACACAAATCGACCTAGTCCCACAGTAAGCTCAGTAGGGCTTGTGTTATGGGTACTAGACGACGATATATATAATAGATATAAATACTTAAATACATAGAAAAACTTCCATGACTCAGAAACAAATATTGATGCTCATCACACAAACATTTGCCCTTACCGGGATTTTCCCCCATTTGAACCCAGGACCTTCAGCTTCGAAGGCAGCGTCACTACCCACTAGGCTAACCGGTCGTCAATTAATGCATTTATTGTTAAAATATCGACTAGGTATATTAATTTCTATAAACAGAAGGTAAACCAACGAGATTTAGGATTAAGCATCTACATACAAAATGGTTTCCAGCTTACATTAAAAACCTGAAAGTATTGGCGCTTTAGCGAGAGACGATAATTCTTACTTCTTCTTCTTCGGCGTAATTGCGTCCACTACTGGGCATATGCCTCTTCCATGGACTTCCAAACTTCATAATTAATTCTGTAGTGGTAAATCGTTGACAATAAGTACATTTTTAGGGTGCCATATTCAATTAGGAATCCTTACAGTTTCGACATGTCCGTCTGTCCGTCTGTCCGTCTGCGGCTTAGCTCAGTGACCCGTACTACTAGAAAGCTGTAACAGCATGGGTATATAAAATCTTGTTTATTTAAAGATTCCTTCCCTACGCGTAAAGTGGGGATGTCTTTTTTTTCTAGCTTAACCCATGGTGTGATGTACGAGTATCGTTGGATGGTTTGTTAAATAATATTATTTGTTTCTGGTAACCATTTTTCGAGTCAGTGGTCCATTTGTGTGATATTGGGCTTTAAAGCCCAAATGTTTGTTCGAGTCAAGTGTTCCCAGTCCCCGGCCGGATTAACTAGGAACCCAAGAGGAACCAGGGTTTATAATTTAGCCTCCGTTCGCTTCCTTTTTAGGGTTCCGTAGTCGACTAGAAACCCTTATAGTTTCGCTTTGTCTGTCCGTCCGTCCGCGGATAATCTCAGTAACCGTTAGCACTAGAAAGCTGAAATTTGGTACTAATATGTATATCAATCACGCCGATAAAATGTTCACATAAAAAGTGATTTTTTAATTTTTATTAGGGTTCCCCCCCCCCTATACGTAACGTGGGGTGTTTTTTTTTTTCATTTCAACCCTAACGTGTGATATATTGTTGGATAAGTATTTAAAAATGAATAGGGGTTTGCGAAAATCATTTTTTGATAATGTTAATACTTTCGGAGATAATCGCTCCAGAAGTAAAAAAAAATGTGTCCCCCCCCCACTCTAACTTTTGAACCATAAGTTTTAAAAATATGAAAAAAATTTCAAAAGTAGAATTTTATAAAAACTTTCTAGAAAAAATATTTTGTACTTGATAGATTGAATAGATTGAATAGATTGAATAGTGTTTGAAAAAAATTACAAAAATTACCCACTGAGCGTGGCCCGACACGCTCTTGGCCGGTTTTATCTCGCTTCCGCCAGCTTCGGGATGGCCGGAATTCACATTAATGGTGAAAATAAATAGAATGAGCAGTGGAGAGCACACCCTCTACATACAAACTTACGAAGCTACAAACTCACGTTTCACAGTCAGTAAGTACCTAGATCTTTATTTATTAGCATCATCGTCATCATCATACATATCGCCGAAAGACGTCCAACTGCTGGACATAGGTCCTCCAAAGAGTGCCGCAATGACCGGTTCTGGGCCACCCGCATCCGACACAGATGAAAAAAAAGATAGGAACAGTTGACGCAATGAGAAACCTAACTCCCGTCATTTCCTCGTGGGTTTTTGTAAATTTTCCACACACATGTGTCTATCTAGGGGAAAAATAGCTTTATCGCGAAGTGAAATGGCTGATTTTCCCACAAACATTGCAAGATCTATCTGTTATTCCCTGAGAAAACCGCACCATGCAAATAGGAAGGAAAATGGACTTAATGAACTCCGCGATACGGGTGCTTTCCTCACGCTATTGCAAGATACGCTAAGGTCCTTTTTGCAGGGATCGGGAGCACGGGACCGTCGACCCCGGCGCGGGTCGCGCTTAACGGACCCGTGAGTGTCGTCCGACCGCGGCGCGGCGCGCTAGGGCTGCGCGCGCCGGGGTCCTATCAACTACACATTAGCTGCACGGTATCCAAGTTCCTGATAGGTTAGATTAAGGAAGTTAAAAGGCACGGTTGCGGAAGTGTGCCCTAGGCGTTCCTGTGGCCTCGCCTTATAGCGCAGAGGCGGAACACGGCAAGTTAGGCTCTGAAAGTAAGGCGTAACTACAATCTTCTGGTGACCACGTGCAGTATCTACACGGTGACACCGACTGCCTGGATCTAGTGGCACGAGCCGTAAAGCTCACTGTACCTTTTGTGCCCAAATCCCTCCTGAAGCCGATCTCCTGGTAGTCCCATCAACTCTACTGTACGAGTAGCACACAGGAACTCTCCTGCTGCTCGGGCACCGAAGCACCCGAATGCGATAATTATGTTTGCTAGTTGATGGGCGAATGAAGGTATGTCATAATTTGCCTGAGGTACTGCGAGACGATGGATGGATAGATGTTATAATTTATCGGCTTAAGAGGCTCCCATACGCCAATGACCTTCGATCTGAATCCCTTAGTTTTCTAATGTTTTTTGTAGCTTATTATATTAACAACAACGGCTTTAAGCAATATAGTATCCCATATTTATTTATTTTATTTATTTATTTATTGATACATGGAAAACCAACAGCGCAACATATTTATAGACAAAATAATAAAACCATATAGCCAATTACAGGTTCTCACTTATAGAAATAAACTAACACAAATAAATCTATAGCCAAACTTAAACTTAGCGTACATTAAGCACATTTACTTCAAACTTCATTGTTTTCGAGATATTTGGCATCAAAGTTGAACAATTTTAGGCCAAAAAACTGGTTTTCTGGCCATAACTTTTGTGTTAATTGGTTTAAAATTAAAACCCTCTGCCAGTTTTTAGAGACGTCATAGACGAACCCAAATTTGTAGATTTCGTATATGTTAGATCTTTCACGTCAATAGAGATGCAAAATAAGTGTTTTTTTAGACAATGTTTAAAAAATCATACAAAATTAAGTATTAATTTGTTTCAAAATCCGGTCTGTCAAAATGGAGATAAAAGATTGAAGAACCGATAGCCGTTTGATTTATGATTCTATCTGTAGTGCAAAAGTAGTAGATACGATTCAAAACTTGTCAAAAATCGATGAAAACCTCGGGTAGCCCCTTAAACATGTTAAGAATTTTAAATTGTACAGTGCTTTGTTTCCTTACTGTCAAAATGTACAAAATTCACGCAGCTCATGCTCTCGTGATAACCGTGCTTGTCCAAGTAAAGGTCGCAGGGAATGATGACTTGCTCGACAGTCACAAGTAGGTACTGATCCGATGATAGAGCCAGAAGGTGGGCATAGTAACTCCTAAACTCATCATCCTCCTAGCGTTATTCCCGGTTGTGCCCTAAACGAGCTCGGGGTCCGCTTTGACACCTAATCCCAAGATTTGGCATAGGCACTAGTTTTACGAAAGCGACTGCCATCTGACCTTCCAACCCAGAGGGAGAACTAGACCTTATTGGGATTAGACCGGTTTCCTCACGATGTTTTCCTTCACCGAAAAGCTAACGGTAAATATTCCGTAAGTACATAAGTTTCGTAAAACTTATTGGTACGAGCCGGGATTCGAACCCACGACCGCCGCTTGCGGGCCGCATGCCTGAACCACTAGGCTACCGTAGCAACTCCTAAACTGCACAAGATAAACCAGTGGCGGGCTTATACCCTCTCAATGCAACGAGTAGTTAACGACTGTGTGCCAAGTTAAATAAAAGATTGTAAAGGTGTCTTTTTTTAGGCAGAAACATTTTGTTTTTGGTTACTCTGTCACCGTGACAACCCTAACAGCAAGCGGAGAGACTCCGCGAGGAAACCAGTTGATAATTCGCGAATTAATTCAGAAAACTTGACTAATTCTCAATTCGTAATATCTGGAATCGATGGCACAAGTTATATGAACTTTGACATTCACACCATTATAATAGAAGCAATTAAGTGTGCTACTTTGTGCATTCAGCATACAGTATCATTCAAATTGATCTTGTATTGATTCACCGATCCTCCGCATTATCGATAACATAGTGTTATTGCTGTTGCTAAGGGCCGGTCCCACCAACTTAGCATTACCGACCAAACTTTCCATACATCCGCTTACGATTACAGACTGTTGGTGCAACATGTTCGAATATACGGAAATAATATTGGCAGGTATTACTCCGTCCGCGTGGAAGTGCCAACTGGTTTATATAGTTCCATACAACCTCATTTCACCTCCTAAAAACTATCCTATGGTCATCCCCGGTATTCAAACGATAACAAATTTCGTCTCAATCGGTTCAACAGTTTAAATAAGCGTGAAGAGGTAACAGACAGATAGATACACTTTCGCATTTATATTATAAGTTGGGATCATACAGTCCCTGATTAACTCACGAGGAACTCACTCCGCATTGCATGCTACTTTGTGCACCGGTAGGGCGATGTACTTGTGGCGGCGTGACGAAATCACGGAGTGAGCTGCCCCTGGTACTGTCCATACTCCATAGCGTACCTAATTCGTCCATACTGCATAGTCCATAAGTAATTCCGGCAGGTCATATGGGTTACCACCGTCTTATAAAAAATGATTTCGGGTGATGATACTGATGATTCACGTAAATTCTTATCAAATACTTTCCAATACCATTCTGTTTAAAATAGCTTAGTCTACCTACGCCAATACTTTGACTGACGTGACAGCTCCCTGGGGTTGACAGTGTGTTATTTTAACAGCCCACGCAAAATGCGGGATGTTATAAGTTTGACGTGTCGGTGTATCTGTATGTCTGTCTGTAACACCGTAGCTCCTAAACGAGATCCCCTCATTATACCGACAAACGTTTTACCGAATGCTTTGTTTTATGCTTTTTTTTTCAGAAACCGTTAACTTTTTAGGTACATCTAAAAGGTAAATTGTGTGGAACCCATTAGGTTAGGTTAGGTGAAAAGTTTACGGTTTCTGACAAAAATTGTTTTCGATGAAATGAAAATTCGGCGAAACATTAATTCGATTAAATGTTTGTCGGTGAAAGAAGGGTAAACCCTCCTAAACGACTGGACCGATTTTAATGCGGTTGTTTTGTCCGAAAGCTGACGTGATCGAAATGGTTCATAGCTACGTTTCAACAAAATCAGTTCTGGCGGTTTTAAGATATAGAAATGAAAATGTCGGACGTTTCTCAACTTTTTTGTTTATAATAGTTGTTTATAATAATTAATACATTTTTTAATTGTAGGGGTAATTTTGTAATTCATTGTATTCTTCCACCTGTCTCGCGCCGATAAGTACACACTCTCGAGTGTGTACTTATCGGCGCGAGTTTATGTGAGTATTGTACCCAACTAGTAACTTAATGAGATCTACTAATATATCGAGGGCTTCATGCTAAAAGGGCGTATAAGCAAGAACCCTATTATTGCGTATATCGCCCCTTTAGCACGAAGCCCTTTAACACATCACTCTAACACGACATCTATGTTACACCAAAAAGTTAATGATAAATTAGTTAATCCGCGATATGATCCTTATCATTTTATCTGCAACGTAAAATCAGATGGCAATTATTAGCGAGTTCATTTAAACATGGCTGTGTGCTATTTTAAAATAGGTGTGAAATATCTGATAGGCTCATCGTTGTAAATAGACTTTACGGCATAGCGGCATGCCGTCTCCCTCAGCTCCAGACCAGAGCACTTACTTACCTATTTACTTACTCACAAATGTCTACCCAAACACGTGCCTAAAACCCGGTGTCGCCCGGCCGTGTGATGCGCATGTCGAACTGAACGGCTGCCTGGCATCGGTTTTTGGCACCCATTCTGTGGGGCTATTTTGCGGCGCTTAGCCTTGTATGGTTTATTTGTTCGCTATAGCGACCCCAAATGAATCTTGGCCTCCGACACGAGAGTGCGCCATCTTCTCGGTTCTGCGCTAACTTGCCAATTGCAGATTTGGAGCTCGCGCAGATCCGCCTGGAGCATGTCACTACAGCACTCCAGCATCCGTACAGACTCGGTATGCTCTCTTAACTTTGGGATCTTCCTCCATTCTCCCCAGGTGACCAACACTTCTAAGATGTTAGGATCAGCCACCAGACATTCTATTTCAAGGTTCTTAGGGTTCCGTAGCCAAATGGCAAAAAATGGAACCCTTATAGATTCGTCATGTCTGTCCGTCCGTATGTCACAGGCATTTTACTCGAAAACTGGTGTGTAGGTGTATTTTGTTAACCGCTACATAGTTTAGTAACTAAATTACAAAAAAAAATTTTTTTAGGGGTGCACTCCATACATAAAACTGAAATTCCAATTTTCTTTTTCATTGCAAGCCCACGTGTGGCACATCAATCGATAGGCCTTTCAAAATAAATATAAGGTTTCTCAGCAATTTTTTTGATTAAGTGAATAGAGTCGGAGATAATCTCCTCGAAAGTCACTAAAATTGTGTCCTCCCCTCTAATTTTTGAACCGTGTATTTTCAAAATATGAAAAAAATCATGCTCATAGGACATATTAAATTCTCTCAGCGAAAATTATATTGACCAAGATCGGTTCAAAGGTTTTTGAGATATTTCTAAAAAACTGCCTTCCTTAAAGAAAAGGACGTATACGTGCCATAAGATTTTAGTAACGATACGACCTTTTTAATAGGCACGTAACCCTCGTTGTGCGTGGTCTGACACGCACTTGGCCGCTTTTTTTTAATGGCATGGCATAGCGATGTTCTTGCGTTCAGCCTTATTTTTGATAGGGTGTATACCTGTATACATGTCACGATTTGTCAGCCCTTTATCAGAAACTGACTGATCCAACTGTCAAACGAGTTGTACTGACAAATTGTATGCACGGTGTTCTGCCTTTTCTCCGAACTTTTTTTGTTCGAATTTCATTTGCCAACCAACATTTCGCCGATGGTTCACTTTGACAACCAACTATTAGCAAATTTTTGTATGACAACGTTTCATTTGGCAGAATTATTATAAAGCGGATTATTGACGACTTTGACGACTGCTTTAGCCTAGTTGGTAGTGACCCTACCTACGAAGCAAGAGGTCCTGGGTTCGAATCCCGGTAAGGGCATTTATTTGTGTGATGAGCATGAATATTTGTTTCTGAGTCATGGATGTTTTCTATGAATTTAAGTATTTATTTCTTTATATATGTATGTTTATCATCATCTAGTACCCATAGTACAAGCTTTGCTTAGTTTGGGACTAGGTCGGTTTGTGTAAGATTGTCCGCAAATATTTATTTATTTATTTATTGTAATGACTCAATACTTTTGGCATACTGATCATTTGTCAAATCTTTCACTAGGCCTAACAACTATTAAACGAATAATGTTTCGTCAGTGTAACAGTGCCCTTTTCATATATGAGGCAACTTTTTACTTAAACTAAGTAAACAAAGAAAAACATTTCACAGAGTCCAGTTAGGTGCGGAGACGAGCGAAGCGAGCGTGCCGCGTTAGCGGCCGGCGAAGCGCCAGAACCGACTGTTTTTTTATTCCCTCGGCATCGCGGCCCCTCATCGGTCAAAAGTCGGTTCTACGATTCGTCACTTATTGCTTAGAATCGACTTTTTATTGTTTATAAACTTTAATAAAAAACCCTGTGTAAGCTGTAATTAAAAAACAAAAACCTACCTGTATAAAATTTAAATTTAACTAAATGTATATTATACCGACTAAATCATAAACCACATGTAAATATGTATTTCAAAAAGTTCCAACTGTAAACCAAGCCCAAAGATAGAATTGCCAACCATTTAGTTGGGAAATGAAACAATTCCATAAAATTCAAATGGAACATGATCATTCGGCGAAATGACATTATGCGAAAAATTGGTTGCGATGTCATATTCGTGCATAAAATTTTCGGAGATGATTTAGAGAACCTGCATGCACATCACAATCAACACAATGTGGACCATGGAAATATTTATGATCAGCCAAGTTTTCTGTCAGATAATTTTGAAGTAAAATATTTAAAATATTATTTAATATGAACCCATTAGCAATTTAGGAGACTATAATTATTATATTAATTTCTAATTGCTTTACCTTAAATGTGTATGGATCTGACTGAAACAGAAAACGGTCGTAATTTAGTTTTTTTGTCTTGCTGCGATCTATGGCCATAACTGAATCCGAACTCAGAAAACTAACTTAAATTAGAACTCCTACAAACAATACCAACATTACCATGCGAATGAAGTCGCAGGTACAGCTAGTTTTTAATAAACTTTAAAATTTGGAGTTTGAATGATGCTTTAGTGTATCTGAAGATGTCGATGCTAGAAAAATCTGTAGGTATTATAAGATCGAGCGATGCGTGCAAGAAATTTATTTTTGGCATAGTTGGTACCATATCGAGGCACATGAAAGGTCGGAGTGACGGGTGCGACGCAGGGGAGCGCTGAATGACAACTGCGAAACTAGATCGGGGCAGTCCAGCTGGCCATTGAGGATGTCGTGTAACAAGCACATATCCATAAACTTACGTCTGTCAGCTAGTGGCAGCAAGTTATGCATATAACAACTGTTTTCGTATGATGCTGGGGGTCTGCGGAGACGAAAGTTAAGATGGTTGATGAATTTCTTTTGGATGCGCTCAATTTGATGACTGTAAGTTATATAATGTGGGGACCAAATTGAACAGGCATATTCAAGGGTACTACGAACGTACGAAAGATATAATAGCTTAATAATATCCACATTTTTGAATACCTTACAGGACCTTATCAGGAAACCTAGATTTTTAAGCTCTTGTTACTAATGTAATCTATATGTTCAGAAAATGACAACTTAGTGTCGAACATAACACCTAAGTCACGAATTAATTCAACCCTATTGATTATTGTAGCATTGAAGTTGTACGGGAAATTAATCGGTCGTTTCTTGCGCGTATAACTGATACATTGTCATTTTCCGATATTGACAGTGATTTTATTTT
Organism: Epinotia ramella; assembly: GCA_947578815.1. Lineage (NCBI taxonomy): Eukaryota > Metazoa > Arthropoda > Insecta > Lepidoptera > Tortricidae > Epinotia > Epinotia ramella. The sequence continues at coordinate 61,271,159 of OX388200.1, read as the reverse complement.
TGGTATAGTAGTTGTGTAGATTGTGTAAATAAGCTTGAAGAGCCATGCAATCGTCCAGATTCCTGACAACATGAAATATTTTTTTATCATCGGCATACATTAGATGTTTAGCATATGTAAAGGAGTCCGCAATATCAAACAAGTATGCGTTGTATAACAAAGGTCCTAAATGTGACCCCTGTGGTACTCCACTAGACATATTTGCAAAGTCAGAGCGGTAACCTCCAAGAACCACTGCCTGGGACCTATTAGTTAAATACGATTTGATCCATCGTAGTAGATCTCCACGGATCCCTAGTTTGTATAATTTTTCTAAAAGGATCACGTGATCTACACGATCGAAAGCTTTTTCGAAATCGGTATAGATCACGTCAACTTGCCCCCCCTTATCCATATTCGTAAGCATGTAGCTAGAGAAAGAAGCCAAGTTTGAGACAGCGGAGCGCTTTTTTAGAAATCCATGCTGTTCATCGGAGATACCTGCGAGGATACATGGGTAAATACTATTGTATACAATTTTTTCGAACACTTTGCCAACGTTGTTAAGCACTGAAATGCCCCTGTAATTTACTATGTTTGTGCGTGAGCCTTTTTTATGAATGGGAACTATATTCGCTTTTTTCCATAACATCGGGAAAGCCCCAGCACAGAGAGAACGGTTAAAAATTATACTAATAGGTAATGCTAGTGTTTGAGCACAGTTTTTCCAAAATCCTGGAGGGATACCGTCACAGCCGGTACCTTTGTCTATAGCCAGTCTACCAAGCGAATTTTCCACAGTGGAGACGGCTATCTGTAATTTAGATATTATCGGAGCTGAACAATTGTCCACGGAGTCAGGGCAAGTAGTAAATATGTGTAGCGGGGTTTGACCCAGTTATGACTACGGAATGGAAAAAATCGTTAAATGCCTCGCAGATATCATGCCCCTCCGAGTAACTTTTGGTTTTGTAAGTCAGCATCTTAGGATAATTTGAACCCCCGCGAAGAGTAAGTTAAGTAAGGTCGCCATAGGTGACAGGGGTACCTTAACGCTGCCAATGCGCGTTAGGACAGTCCAACTGTTATTTTTCCGTATTCCGCCCGTACAATGCGTGACGTCATCGACCTGCCGAGGTCCCGATCCCGAGGAGAGCGCTATTGAAGTTTCATAAAAAGTTGCTAATTTGACTATCTCGTACCTGTCAAATGTCATCCCTACTGACGGCTTCCTTTACCCGTCGGTCTCAACTCAGCGCATATCAAAGCCTCTCTCAGATAGCGCTATCAATTGACAGCGGCGGTCCTTGAATGTCGATGGTAATGATAGTATTTATATTTGGGTCAGGTGCTGCGAAGTATGAAAACTATTCTGCTGAATTGCAAACTATTTATATTTATTTTCATTTATTTGGTGTGTATACAAATCACACTGTCGAGTTTTAGGTGATTGTCATTATGGATAATATATATTAGCTAGTTTAACTATTTCTTATACATATAATTACACAAATAATAAGGTTGTAATCCGATAAAGAAAACTCGACGGAGGGGATCAGCTGATCGATTGACATAATGCGAAAGTAGGTCTAAATGTCTTTTTGACCGACTTCACAAAAGGTGGAGATTCTCACGGTTTTTTTTTCATGTATGTTCCTCGGTTACTCGAAGACGCCTGGACTGACTAGGAAAAATCTTTTTTGTTTCCAGGTGGTCCCAGCTGGTCACCAGATCAGGATTTGATGATCGGATCCTAGAGCAATCGAGGGAACTCTTTAAAAATAGGTAAACTTGAAGCAATTTGGGTACCGATTTGAAGTCGGTTAATACTTTGTTTTTAAGGCGTCGTAGGTTCATGGTCTTCTCTCCCTCTCACTGAGCATAAGCGTGAGCGAGATGGAAGTGCGTGCTCGGAAGCTCGGATATCTTGTTTTTTAATTTTAATTTTTTGGCCGTTTAAATAAATAAAAATGTATTCACTGATTTCCCTTGAACATGATACTGCCGATTTTTAGAAGCAAGTTTAGTACTTATAGCTTCTGTGCATAATTTGTTACGAATGTTTTAAGTGTCTTTTGGTGTATTTTAGAACTGTGTTCGTGATTTTTTCTATCGAGCGAAATTTGCTTAATCATGTTTCGAATCACTGATCTCGCTGCAAAAAAGCCTCAAGATTACTATTCGTATTTTTTTAAACCATATTATTATAAACCGACGCATTATAGGTATTGTTTCAAAAACTCTGTTCGCTTAACTTCGCTGAACCTACGGCGCCTTAAAGTAAATAATTTGTCCACAAGGACGGTTGATTTTACCTTACGCTCGTTCGGAAAGTTACGCAATTACCTCTCAGGGCATGCCCTTTGCATTCATAAAGCTCCGGCACATTAAAAAAAGTCATTTAGTTGACGGGATGCCGACCTGTCCGGGCCTTGATATGCACATACCATATGCACTATCTGGGTATTAGCGTCGCCCCTACTTCCTACATGATGCACCGTCATTTGTTTATATTCTATTACAACCAGGAAGGTACTAGCTTTGCCATTTTGCTTTGGCGATTGTTCTGTGCAACCAGTAACCACCGACCAATCCAACAAATCCAAAACCAGCGACAACAAACCAAATCTAATACTCGAAGTAGGACACACTCATAGCGCCACTCGTTTATTTAGGGTTTTATTTTTCGGTTTCTTCGCATCGCATTGGAATTACAATGTATTTTGCCGTGTCGCTGTGACAGACAGAGACCGGACACGGTCAGTTCGAGCCTGAAGCCTGACCCGTTACGGCAAGGCAAATCACTGTAGAATTTCCCAAAGTGTTCATCCCGACAAAGTCAAGGAACAAAAAGAAAAAGACAAAGTGTTAAAGTGGGCACAGTGTGACACAATCACATAATTGTTGTCACCTGATTGTGACAGTTCGACCTACAGCCTGTACCAAAAATGCCGTGTGAATCGATCAAGGGCATATCGGAAGCGCATTGCGATTCCAAATATACATTTTTTATGTTTTTTATTTTTTGTTTTTTTTTAAATACATAGATATTTTTGTTTTTGTTTACATAACAGTCTTTGTTTTTGTTGACATTGCTTGTGTATGACAACATTCCCCCGTGAGGGTGGGAGGGTTTATTTAATTTTCGAGCGCCACGCGCACAGCTGTGTTATGAAAACAAAAGTTTTGTGTACGTTTTGTTGATACGCAGGTGACGGCTTTTACGTTTTGTTGTCATACACAAGCAATGTAAACGAAAACAAATACTTTAATGAAAACATATACAAAAATTTCAATGTAAACACAAACAAAACAAAAATAAAAATAAAATAAACAAATGCATTTTTGGAATCGCATACGCTACCGAACCTGGCTTTGATGGGTTCTCACATCATTTTCGTTACAGCCTGTATAATATTGCCGAGTCAATAACTTCAATAAGTAACGATGCTGTCCCGTCAGTCGGGTTTCGTCGTCATTGTCATTTCACCAACTATGACCATTGTTAAATTACTCCAAATCTAAAAATGCTTTCCCGGAGGTTTGTTTGTATAAGTCGCTCCCCATTTAAATCCCATTCAACAAGTGCTTCGCACGCTCTCTTTCTTGCTCGCTGAACTGACTCATCAGGAACCACCAAAGAGAGAATCATATTGAAATGCGAAAACACTAGTGCACAGATAAACCCATCAAGTCAAAATTGAAGTGCTAACTGGGTCACATACAGTCAGAAAAACAGTCGTCTTGATGTGGTCAATAGATAAGGGACGCCATTTTATGGCCCTTAACTTTGGCCCAGGACAGGATAGACGCGAAGCTGAATATCTGTATGAACCATCTGTCATCATCCTCCTCGTTAGTAGCGTTAGTCCCGATTGTTCCCTAAAGGAGCCCGGCGTCCGCTTTGACACCTAATCCCAAAATCTGGCATAGGCACTACTTTTACGAAAGCGACTGCCATCTGACCTTCAAACCCAGAGGGAAAACTAGACCTTATTGGGATCAGACCGGTTTCCTCGCGATGTTTTCCCTCACCGAAAAGCTAACGGTAAATATCCGTACATAAGTAGTTCCGAAAAACTCGTTGGTGCGAGCCGGAATTCGAACCCACGACCGCCGCTTGAAAGCCGCATGCCTGTACCATACCATTAGACTACCGTAGAAAAACAACGTTTCAAAAACTCACCTGTATCTGTGACAAACATACAATCTGTAAGCATAGTTGGTTATTTATAATTCGCACAATCGGAAGGTTGACAAGGCCGAAGCGTTTGACTCCGACCCCAGTTGACAATGAGGATATGCGCTACCGGGCTGTGCGCCATCTTGGCTCGGATGCCCGGTGACTATCTTTAATGCCGTGATGGTGGCAAACGAGCGTACGGCCAGCCCCTTATTTCTGCATCTCGACGATACGGGTGTTGACTAGAAAATGATTATTACTCCAAAATAAAAGAAGGCAAAAAAATATGCCTATAGCGACGAAAATCGCATTCAGATATCTTAAAGAATTACGAAGCTACAATCGTTTTAATATTACTTGCTTAGTGACGTCACAATCTGCGAGCGTCGTAGTAGGTAAATCATATGAAGTTGCATTTTGCGAAAATGGGACAGAACATATCCTCCTTAAAACTTTGAACACTTATAACTTGGTATTATTTAACCTTTTGCCTTGCTTTCTCCATTTGACTACATTTTCAATCCTTTTTCGAGAAAACACGACATAATTGATTATTCTATTTAATGTCCGACACCCGTATTGTGATCTGACTCGCACAGTAGGGATGGTGAGACCAAATAAAATAATGAATAATGTTGAATATTCACGAAAATGGGTTACAAATATAGTATAACCCTGTTGTCTTGGAATGACGATTCGCTGTACATTGCTGGGTTGACCAGTAACGGTATCCAGAATCCACGATACGGGCGGGCACGCTGTAGCACTGTTATAAAGTTTTATGAACAAGACTGTAATTGTCAGGGAATACAGAGGACGGGAGCGAGCATTCCATAGCATTACCAGCTCGCACAAGCCCCGCTATTCTGTAACTTGATCTAAGCTCACCTGAACGCTCACCCACAAATATAGCTTGGCGCCGCGATTCCTACCAACTAAGCGTACGTAGAGGTCTAGTTTCGTTAGGCGTGAGGCGTGACAGGCCGAGCGAGGCGCATGAGCGCATAAAGAATAACCGTTTCTTGGTACATGTACTTTTGCCTGGTGGTGTGGTCCTGGTCCTCACAAATCGAAAAGTTGAAATTACATTATATTAGGGGACAATCTTACACAAATCGACTTAGTCCCATAGTAAGCTCAATAAGGCTTGTGTTATGGGTACTAGACGACGATATATTTAAAATAGATATAAATACTGAGGCACCCTCGTATATTGTTCTAATACGTGAAAAATAACATAAGTACGTTTTTTATTTTTATTTTTGGATAAGAATTAAGGCCACCTCGACTCTCGACCGAATTTTGTAACTTTTAAGGTATGCATTTGTCCAGTTTTTTTTTACGTTTCTATACTTTAATGAGCTACATTTTTTTTTTTTTTTTTTTTTTTCAAAAAACATTGATGATAAGAATTGAATAATCTTGAATACATACAAATAAAAATAGGTGGTAAAGTAAATAACGAATGTACTCAATGGTAAATATTCCGTACCTAATACATAAGTTCCGAAAACTCATAAGTGTACGAGCCGGCATTCGAACTATTCGAACCCACGACCGCCGAACCTTATGATCAGCGACAAAATTATACATAGGTACATATCAATTTGCCCTATTTACAGTGTATAAGTCCAAAAGTCATCGACGTTATTGACTGTACAGTCGACTACAAAGATAAGTATGTTTTTTAATGTTACAAAGTTATGTATGTATATCTTATTACTATGGTAGTAAAGTCTATGTATACATATTTTTGTAACATCGTATGGATACATCTCTTTGTAGTCGACTGTACTGGCCGTAGGCGCTATAGTAATCTAACGCTGAGTACTAATTAGTCTACGGTTACATTCATATTGATTAGACCTTGGCTGATATGCTCTCAAGCGAGCTTCTACCCGCGACTCCGTCCGCGTGGAACTCGTATCAATGGGCAGGTGAATGTTTGTGTAGAGCTATACAAACATTCACCCCCCCCCCCCTTCCTATTTCACTCCCTTAGGGGATGATGTCCGGGATAAAAACTATCTTATGCTCTTCCCCGGGACTCAAACTATTTCTACACCGAATTTCATCTAAATAGGTTCATATTCCCGATTAGGAGGAACCTATTCTCAACTCGAGAGTAGGTATTTTCCATACGAACCCAGGATTTTTGGAAACGTTCCCGGGAACAGCGCGGCCCGTTCCTGTTATTTTTGTACTTGGCGACCAGTTAGTGGAACACTTAGGGTCGGTGGCACCAAACGCAAGCGGTGTTCGTTAAAATCGGAATGTATGAAAAGTTTGACAAGTTACTATGGTATGACAGCTGCGGCGCCATCTTTAACGTTGCAGATCGGTCTGTAAACGTGAGTTGGTGCAACTCGCCCTTAATCCTGAATATAAAATGTAATATTTCTTATCACATTGTACATACTGAAGCGATTAAAGACGGAAGCCAAACGTGTCTTAAGAGAGTACCTGTAAACCGAACTTTCACGTTCCTGCGCATAGGATTCATTTTGGTTGTGGCAGCGTTTTGGAGAAAAGCTGTTTTGAATGTTGTTGAGCTATCAGTTCTGGAATGTGTAGTTGACAGCGACGATCCTTGTACAATTACAGAGATCGCATTACACACAATGCCGCGTGCTCCACGCCACGGTGCCCGGCGCCTGGCTCAAGTTAACAAGCTTTACCCGTGTCTTTGCCCGCGTTGTACCTAGCCTGTTAGCGGAACTCTCGTGCTTCTGGTAAGTATAATTGAACGAGCAGGCTTCGTTCCCTCGTATGTCCGGTTGTTCAGCTGTTCTCCTCTACAGGTTTTTTTTCTCTACCGTCATCAAAACAGTTTGTTTATTTTGTTAAATTAAAGAGGCTACCAAAGTTATTATCGCGCACCTTCTTACTCGAGAGTGCGCCAAGCCTGGTGTCGCTCCGAGTGTGACCACTTAGCTTCTGAACCTTGCAATGAACAATCATTCAAGCTTCAATTCAGAGAAAATATTTGCTGTAATTGAGTAGGTGCATCACGGTTAAAATTATAATACAGCTCATTCTGCTGTGCAAAAAACAGGATCTATACTAATCGAATCTATAATTTAATTTGCTATATAAATGTAACGTTTTGATAATTCTTCCTCTAATTAGTTTTTTTCAGAAACTGGAAATTTTCCTGGCGGTCGGCCTAAATATGTTGAGTTGAGAATGAGCGACCAGGATTAGTCTCTTGTCTGTTGACATGACGCCTCTGCTACTCCTTTGTATGGAGTTGCAAGCCTCCATATGGTGCGGTGTCTGCTTCCCATCAGGCCACCGTGGTGAGAATATAAAATAGGCCTCAGGTCAGGTAAAAATTGACCGCAACCCATACCGCCGTGGGCTTTCTGAGCGTAGTGTTGTGCATAGACGATGTCTGATATCGATGAGAGAACCCAGTTATATATTTATTTATTGATACATGGAAAACCAACAGCGCAACATATTTATAGACAAAATAATAAAACCATATAGCCAATTACAGGTTCTCACTTATAGAAATAAACTTACACAAACGAATCTATAGCCAAACTTAAACTTAGCGTACATTACGCACAGTAAGTACAGTAACCAATCGCGCACCAATAGCAATCATGGCAATGAGAATATACAAGTACAAGTACTTAATAAATTAGGATATATATATAAACTCTAGTAACCCGAGCCTACACCTGAAGTATCACACATGAAGAATCTTGTCAGTTTAGGTTTTATTGCTTGTATGCTATCACAAAATATGTCTGTATCTAATTTAACTACAACTTTGTTTAAACTCCTGCCTGCTCTGCACAAAAAACTATTCTTTCTATATTTAGTATTTATTTTTGAAGTGAAAACTTCTTTGGGATGGGGAAAAATTGTTAAATACGCGACAGAGTTTTGTGACGTCGATGTGAAGGAGGTCACTTTTTGCTGCTAGCAGATTTGACTTCATTCAAAACTGAACGCTATTCGTAAGAGTATAAAGCCGTTAAACACTTTTTGCAATAGCATATTCTGCAAAAAAAATTGTAATTTTTACCAACGCGTCCTTCACCGTTTTGCTATTGAGAAAATTCGAATAGTTCGAATTTGGGCGTTATTCCTAAAGAGATAAAGCTTAGAAACATATTTACCAACGGCAAAAACAAATTGATATTTTGGTCGCCACCGCCGTCTGCTGTTCTTGCAAATTCGAATAGTTCAAATTTAGACATTATTCCTAAAGAGATAAAGCTCTGAAAAATATTTGGCAATGGCAAAAACAAATTGTCATCGTGTTTGTCGCCGCCCGTCGGCGCGCCGACAGGCGAGCCGGCGGCCCGTCGCACCTAACGCGCCCGCGGCCCGTCCGCCTAAATAATTGATAATTGTTTATAAATTTGCGTCAAATTCATTTTTAGGGTGACACCGTAAGATGTCACGTGACCTGATCGAAAAACTGTTACAATGTTATTGAGTTTTCACTTCTGCCGGCACTACCGGAGTGCAACCCGGTCTTTTTAGGGTTCCGTACCTCAAAAGGAAAAAACGGAACCCTTATAGGATCACTTTGTTGTCCGTCTGTCTGTCTGTCTGTCAAGACCGTTTTTCTCAGGAACGCGTGGAGGTATCAAGCTGAAATTTATATCAAATACTCAAGTCTATTGTCCCTTGGAGCTGTGAAAAAATCTAACTTAAAAGCCAACGCAATCAAAAGATACAGTCGTTTATGCTGCAAATTTTAGAGTTTTTCGACACTCGCAAAACCTACGGAGTACTTCCCGTGAACTCAGAAACTCAGAAAAAAGAACTTGAAATTTGGCACGAAGTAACGTCATTTAGTACAGACAAAGGAAAATTACGAAAAGTAGACATTTTCAGTAAAATAATACAAAAAAATATTTTTTTAAATTTTAAACTTAATACCTTTTTCCTCGTAAACGTGTGGAGTTATTAAATTGAAATTCATGTCAAATACTCAGGGCTATACGACCTTTCAGATGTAGCAAAACCAAACGTTTATGTCAACGCAATCAAAAGAAATAGCAATATAAGTCGCATATTTTGAAACTGAGTACTCGCAAGAAACTCAAAACCTAAAGGGTACTTCCTTGAAACTTGGCACGAAGAAACTTCATATAAAGGAAAAATTACGAAAAGTAGACATTTTTGGTAAAATCATACAAAAAAATATTTTTTAAAATTTTAAACTTAATACCTTTTTCCTCGTAAACGTGTGGAGGTTTTAAATTGAAATCATGTCAAATACTCATACTACAATATCAATAACAGTACAATGTCAATAACAGTGATATTATTAATGTTTAGTGTCCATAAATTGCATTACTGAATATAATGCGTTTTTCAATAAAAAAATCTCAGGTTGCGTTCGAATTCGGCGGTTAGTCGTTCGTAATAGATTCGCATTTATTAAGCCTGCGTATTAGTTACAAACAGCCCAGGCAGAGTAACGGGGTAGAGACAGCCAACGCCTAAAGACCCATTATATGTGCTGGTGAAAGGATTTGAAACATTGGATTGGTACTTTCGGAGATTACCCCAAGTGCAGATTTAATCCTCTCGTAAATATGTACCAAAACCTTAATCCGCTGACATAGATAAGAGCGATGGAACATATTTATGTGTAAGTTGTATGCACCCATATTTTTACACTTGAATGTACATTCTATTAGAAAGTTACGTGTATACTATGTGTTCAATAATGTTGTACTAGTAAGTAATACTCATTAATGAAATAACACAATACTCCCAATATAAATGACTCCCATTTGAGTACTGGCGGCTCGGTTTGGACCTAATTTAACTCATTGGCAGACAAATTGCATCTATCAACCACTTGAACTTCATTAGTGCACATGGGCCTTCCTTCGAGCCCATTAAAAGATACCTATCTTTAAAACCATTTTCCTAATGGTAAGGATACACGACGACACTGACACTCGACACAAATGTCGGCACTAGTGTCGATTGCGTCCACACGGTAAGTAATTTTTTGTGTCGACATTGGTGTAAACATCTAGTGTCCCGGCTCAAGTGTATTGGCTGTCTACACGAATCGCGAATGCTACACTGCAAGTCAAGGTAGTGCTGCTGCCGCGATTGTCGCGATATGCGTTTCAATTAAAATGCGTCGTCGTAAAAAGAGATCGATGTGGGTCAAAGATTGGATTAAAACAAGAGCACAGCTGGGGGGCGGGGGCATTTAATCAAATTATTTCTAATTCGGTAGTATTCAAATTTTCTGCCAAACTTTCTACTGTTGCCGCCTTCTTTACTCGATTTTTATAATCAGGGTTTGAAATTTGCCATAGTTCTGGCAGCGCTTCATAGTAATAAATCAAAGATTTTATTTCCTCTGCAGTCCACGAGCGTGAGGTCATATTGGTCTAGCTATAAATTTCGCACAGGTTCAAAATTCAAGACACTTGTGTCTGAGACCACGCACGTCCTGTCTCCACGGTAGTGACACAGACACTGAGCGACACCGCCACTACATCTGCAACTAGGTGTCGCAGCAGTGGACACACGTAGACAGTCGATGTATACACTGAAGTGTCTGTGTCTGGTGTCGTCGCATGTCCTTAGCTTAAGGCCCTGCGGTGCATTCATCATCATCATTTTGAGCCTGTAATTTAAGTTCTGGCTGTAAAGCCTCGCGCTGAGCTCGGTCCAGTTCATGGCAAGGTCTTTATAATCACATATTATCTGTGTCCATATTTTAATTGTTTGCCATGCATAAACGTTTGAATTGAATTGAATTAATCGGCCCCTGCTGACCGGGCCTCTCTTCGAGTACTCCACCCGTCTCGACCCTGAGATAATCTTAATCAAATGGTGAACGGCACTCCATTGATATTGTTTCCTCTTGTCTTGTCTTGATTTGACGACTGGTTAACCTAGTGGGTGGTGCTGTCTACAAAGCTGAAGGTCCTGTGTTCGAATCCCGGTAAGGGAAAATGTTTGTGTGATGAACATGAATATTTGTTTCTTTGTATGTAAGTATTTGTATCTATTCCATATATCGTCGTCTAGTACCCATTACACAAGCCTTATAGAGCTTACTATGGGGCTAGTTCGATTTTTGAAGATTGTCCCCTTATATTTTATTTATTTATCATGTGGACCGTCAATGCTTCTTTGACCAAGAAGTGGTCACCAGTCCTGCCCGGTGTATATTAAAGCTTTAACAAATGATTAAATTTTAACTTCATTTCCGCGTGGCTTGTATGGAGTGGGTATCTAACAAGTGTGTTCGCGTGTCGTAACGTAACCCTCGTGACTCGTGGCCATGGCTCCTGGTTTAAGATGAAACAGTATACGCATTAATTAACGTTCACAATGTTTCAGCACTTAACTCGCAGCTCAACCCCAGTGTATCTTGACACCTATATTCTTAACAAATATGCGTAATAGGGGGTCAGAATTACGCTGGTACGTATATAGTGAATATAAGGGGCCTACATGAGTTACATTACAGAGATTAATGGATTGGCACGCGAGTTAAACTGAATATGGAATATAGTCCGTTTCAATTGGATGTCGAATACGGGTCATTGACACGTACAGGTGAATAAGATCTACTCCTTCTTACATTATTAAATGAAACAGGACCGAATAAACCGGCTAAATAGCAAATTACCGTTGTCTTCGATGTCTGTAAAGTCTTCGTAAAGTTAAATATTATATTCAGTTCAGTAGTGACTAGTGACAAACAATAGCGTCATTTCATTCCACTATTCTGAAGAATTGAACGGTAGCCTAGTGGTTCAGACATGCGGCAGTCGCGGGCTTGAATCCCGGTTCGTACCAATGAGTTTTTCGGAACATACTTTTCGGTGAAGGAAAACATCGTGAGGAAACCGGTTTAAACCAATAAGGTCTAGTTTTTCCTCTGGGTTGGAAGGTCAGATGCCAGTCGCTTTCATAAAACTAGTGCCTATGCCAAATCCTGGGATTAGGTGTCAAAGCGGACCCCGGGCTTCCGGACACTACCGGGAATAACGCTAGGAGGATGATGAGCAACTAGCGACAAATCAGTCATTACTGTAAGCCTGTAGGAGAGATTTTAGGAAGATGAAAAACATAAAAACACTTAAAAATATAGGTAACTGCGGTATGATTAGTAGTGTTCTAATTGAAAAAAATAACTAGATAAGTTTTTTTACGATGCTTAAATACAATACAATGATAACTATACTTTTTAACCAGCCTACAATAAAGTGTAACGATAATTGTTTACACTACTCGCACGATAAAATATGGCCGATGCAAGGTCAATAAACCTTTGTGCTTTGCGTGCCGGTACGGACTATAATTAAATTCGCAGTCCTTCTCAGGCAATTAAAAATGAGGCTGGTCTAATAGATGATTCAATTACATTATGTAATACATTCTCACGCAACCGTCGTTCTAAACATACAGGTGATTTTGTAAAGTGACAAATATGTCACAATACGATCTAGTCCTGAACTACAAACAGAGATATACTTAAACACACATAAATAATCTAGGACTAAGCACATAATATGTTCGTTTTAACGCACAAATACCCTCTCAAATCAGCCAAAACCCTCCAAAAAAACCCTCTCAAAATGGCATAAAATAGAATCTGCCAGAATCCGAGTATGAGTACTATTTGCCATTGGAGAGTTCAACTTATGGGCTTCATCATAAGATCAACTTTATGCTATCCAATGATTGTACAGGCTCCCAAAGATTCCAGTCGTTACGACAAGTGAAAATCGGTGAAAATTAGCTTGAAAGAATTTATTCGATTGTATTAATTTAGGAACTAGAGAAGTTCATGTAATGTTTGTAGGTCAACCACCTATTACTTGATGTTAGCCCGTCCCGGTAAGTCCGGAGACAACATTGGCAGTTTCTTAGAAAAAATACTATAAATTGCAATCCTCTCAATGTTATGGAGATGCCCCACCATGGAATATCAACCATGGGTTCAAAGCATTTTTAATAGCCTTACTATTCGTGATTAACTAGTGATCATTTAATTTGTCTGTTCAACATTTTTACAAAAAACATTCACACGGTACAAAAACTGCAAAAGTGTATCGTTATCGAACATCGATACTTCACCCCGCCCTATTTCTGCGTAAATCTAGTAGTCCGGATTTCTAACGGGATCCTCTCTCTCTTTCCCACCCAGGCGTAACGCAGGCTGTCTCTGTCTAGTGGAGGCGTCAAATAAGCGGGTAGACGAAAAAAAGGTGGGAATGTATTTGTAGAAGGCCCCGAGGGTTAGGTAGACCGATGTTAGAAAAAGACGGGTTATACGTCTTAATAACAGGTACTTGAGCTGTTCTTGAATGGAGTGCAATTAAGTTCAGATAACTTAGTGTTATAATCATTAACACTTACTTTAGTCTAGTTGAATTGTATAGCTGATAATGACCGAGTGACGATGCAAGGTGAAGCGAGCCAGTGCCCTGCAGCGAGGACCGCGGCCGAGATCAAATCGACCCAGTCCCAAACTAAGCAAAGCTTGTACTTTCAGTACCTACTAGACGACGATAAACATCATTATATACCTAGATATCCGCGGACATACAATCAACATACAATCTGTTACGATGGTTACGTCTGACGATGCATTTGGCCGCAAGCTCAGAAATCTTTTATTGGATCACCCAATGTATTCAACTAGAGAATTTCTGGAAATGACATTTTCTTAATTTTATTTAATACTTTTTTTTTTACTCATACTCATTTATACTCATAATCCTAAAAAATATTACATGTTAAAATACTTTATTTCTGCTAATTAATGATATTTCCTCTGTTTTTGTTTGATTGGTGTATTTTATAAGGATTGATTGACATTTTCGTAATATTATTATAATAAACTGTATACTTTAACGATCCTGATGATTGATGATGTAAATTCTTAGGTATAATGTTGTTGACGAAGGCAACTTTGTACTGTCATTTATGTCATGAAATCAATTAATCGAATCTAATATCCATCCATACTATCCATACTAATCCATACTATCCATACTTCCATACTAATATTATAAATGCGAAAGTGTGTCTGTCTGTCTGTTACCTCTCTACGCTTAAACCGCTGAACCGATTAGGATGATATTTGGTATAGAGATAGTTTGAGTCCTGGGGCAAGACATAGGATAGTTTTTATCCCGGATGTCAATCCCTAAGGGGACGAAATGGGAAGTGAAAGTTTGTATGTAGCTACGATATAAACGAGTTCCACGCGGACGGAGTCGCGGGCAGAAGCTAGTAATCTAATAAATACTTAAATACATAGAAAACATCCATGACTCGGGAACAAATATTCGTGCTCATCACACAAATAAATGGCCTTACCGGGATTTGAACCCAGGACGTCTTGCTTCGTAGGCCGGGTCACTACCAAACCAACTACTCTAAAGCGGTCGTCATCATTGTCCAGAATAGCAAGTGAAGAATATAATTACCATATCTTTATGGTTAAAAATATGTTACATAGGGTCATTACGCTGGTTACGCGACCACCTTCGGTTAGCGACCACCTGAAGGAGAAGGTTTTTTCTATTGAAGATAACATCAATTCTACACACCCTATTGAGACAATTACTTGTACATGCATTTTGTTGTTGTTCAATCTACTAAAAAACCGAGAAAATATCCTTTCAGTTCACCAACTCAGCTTAAGTGGCCGCCCACCGGCACATGAAATTAGGTGGTCGCTAACCGGCGAAATGACCCTATAAATAATAACAACAAATATGAAACAATTGCTTTTAGTATAAATAGACGTTTATGTAATTTGACTTTTTGTCATATCCCATTTGAATGTACGTGTTATTATTATTTATACACTTCCAGCTGCGCAGCTCAATAGGGGTGTAGACACTAAATAAAATAATCAATAATGTCATATTTTTTCGAAAAAGGACTTAAAATGTAGTCAAATGGAGAAAAAAATCAACGCAAGAAGTTAAATAATCACCAAGTTACAAGTGTCCAAAGTTTTAAGAAGCGTTATGTTCTGTCCCTTTTTCGCAAGACGCGCTCTGCGGCAGCCTCGCATATTGTGACGTCACACACTGTGTGCGTTTTCTCTCTTTAACAAGTAATATTAAAACGGTTGTAGCTTAGTAATTCTTTGAGATATCTGAATAGGATTTTCGTCAGTAGGCATATTTTTTGCCTCCTTTCTTTTGGAGCAATAATAATTTTCGAGTCTACACCCGTATTGACGCGGCGACGCGAGGCTAGCAAATCTTCCCTCTTCTTTTCAATTTGCATGGTGCGAGTAAAACAAGGGACACTGAGTCGCGCGACGCGACTTGACATTAAAGTTTTGCTAGACGCGCAGAAAGTATCTTTGATGCGAAGATGCTTTTATTTTTCGAAATCTATATATAGTGTCCCACTGACTCGTCCCGGCTTTGAGCAATCTCTGGGCTCTCTGGCCAATCGTTGCGAAATGCGTGCAGGTCGTCCCGCCATCTCCGCGTGCCTGCCACGTCGTCCCCACTCCCCCCCCACCCATCGAGTGGTACCCACTCCGTGGCTATTGTGGCCCACCCCTGTGGCTGCACGCGGCAGACGTGGCCCACCCCTGTGGCTGCACGCGGCAGACGTGGCCAGCCCATTCCCATTTCAGCTTGGCGGCCTTAACTCCAACGTCAACAATGCGGCTCTCATTACGAACAAAAAGATAAAAACGTACAATTGAGATTATTTGACACGGCCGACTTTTTATAAAACTGTCATTAGAATTAGTATCTTCCACCATGAACTGTAGAGTAGCTTTTTGAACGGTCCACTTTGATGCAATTCGGCCAACTCGAATAATCTCAAGATTGTGAAGTATAAACATTGGGTTTTGATGTCTACAATCCCCATACGATCCGTGCGTGTCAAACGCTGTGCTTAGTTGATAAGATAAGGACAACCAAACACATTTCAAATACTCGTGCTCGAGTGCACTCGTTGCCTTGATGCGAAGACACAACAAACATGGGTTGGTTAGTACTCAACCTGAACAAGCAATTATAGTCGTTGTTAACCGCATTAATACCTATTTTCACACATTGCATGCAGAACCGATGGCCGTTCGGGCGGAAAGGTTCTCGAGTGGCGACCACGTACCGGAAGGCGCAGCGTGGGTAGGCCCCCCACGAGGTGGACTGATGACCTGGTAAGGGTCGCGGGGCTCCGCTGGATGAGGGTGGCACGGGACCGGTCATTTTGGCACTCTTTGGGATAGGCATATGTCCAGCAGTGCACGTCTTTCGGCTGGTATGATGACGCATTTTCAAACGTTTTCAACCGAGCACCAAGTAACTTTCTGTAAAACAAACAGACCAGCTTTATGCTACCTACCTTAAACAAGGTTTTTACCCGTTTATTTAATAACGGTTGTACATACATACTCGTAAATAACTTTACGTATTGCATTTTCATCTAACTTACGCAAGTGTAGGTACAAAATTTCATCACAACTGGACTCCGAGTTATGCAAGTTTGACATGCAAGATGTGACATAAACAAACTCATAAACTAACATATAAATACACTGCCATTTAAATTGTAAGTTGTAACCCTTTTATTTAAGCATTTACTATTTCGACCCAGTTTGACTCTGAAAAGTTGATAAAACCCTACTTGCACAGTCAAGTGTAAAAAAATGGGTACAAATATGGGGTAATATACAACTTACTCATAAATATATACCATCGCTCTTATGTCAGCAGATTAAGGTTTCGGTACAACTATGACAAGCTAAATCGATACATATTTTAGCACTAGACTGTAGATACCATATTAATATTATAATAAAACCAAGCTTTGCAGCAAATACAGTTACGCCATGGCTATCAAATTGTATAATAATAATAATTTACCAATTGACATAAGACGGCTTGCCCTAAAACCATTCACATCTGCACTACACACATGGCTAATTGACAAATGTTTTTACACGACACAATATTTTTTAATGTATAATCCATACTAATATTATAAATGCGAAAGTGTGTCTGTCTGTCTGTCTGTCTGTCTGTCTGTTACCTCTTCACGCTTAAACCGCTGAACCGATTGCGATGAAATTTGGTATGGAGATAGTTTGAGTCCCGGGGAAGGACATAGGATAGTTTTTATCCCCGAAATCATCCCCTAAGGGGGTGAAATGGGGGGGTGAATGTTTGTATGGAGCTGCGATATAAACGAGTTCCACGCGGACGGAGTCGCGGGCAGAAGCTAGTATTATAAATGCGAAAGTGTGACTGTCTGTCTGTCTGTCTGTCTGTCTGTTACCTCTTCACGCTTAAACCGCTGAACCGATTGCGATGAAATTTGGTATGGAGATAGTTTGAGTCCCGGGGAAGGACATAGGATAGTTTTTATCCCCGAAATCATCCCCTAAGGGGGTGAAATGGGGGGGTGAATGTTTGTATGGAGCTGCGATATAAACGAGTTCCACGCGGACGGAGTCGCGGGCAGAAGCTAGTATTATTATAGTTATAAGTTTGTAAATGTCCAAATGTTTGCGAGATTACCTAACGAAGTTGTTCCACCTTATTGTTAACCACGTCTCAAGCAAATAAATTTCATTTCAATTTCAAAGCCCAAAGGAAAATTGAAACGCGGCCGGCTTTTTATAAAACTGTCATCGGAAATGGAATCTTCCACCTTGGATTGGAGGGTAGAGTTGGTTTTTAAATGGACTCTTTGATGCAATTCGGCCAACTCAAATAATCTCAAGTACATATGTAGGTACATACGAACAATAGTAAAGGTACTTACATAAAATAATAGTACCTTTACTATTGTTCGTATGCAGAACAGTGCAAGTTAAGAAAACTCTTTGTAAAATTCTCTTCATTATGCCTTCGGATCGGGGGTTAATCTCAAATTTATGAATTTGAATTTGTTTTGTGTCGTCACGCTTTCCAACACCGCACCGGACCAGCGAACGAATAACCATAGAAGCCGCAAAATGACCCCACAGAATGGGTGCCATTTTGCGGGGTCGGGGGCGGGGTGTCAAAACGATGCCAGGCAGCCGTTTAGTTCGAACACGCGCATATATACTGGGTTTTATTAGGCACGTGTTTTGGTTTTTTCGGTCGCTGCCCCGGACGCAAGTTTTTGACGCTGGGAGCATTCTCGTGAAGCGCAGACTAACTATCAAGCATAATAAGATTACACCAACGCGACGTTGTACGTATTTCACAAATGGTGAGTTCTTTTATGGTTGAAGAGTATTTGCTTTAGCGGCCGTACTGGAGAGGTGGATAGCAGTGCGTTACTACGAGTTATTTTACAAACGAAAACGAAATGTATATTGCATGATTTTTATACCGTTATTGTTGTTTAACCATTGTGTAAATATGGTTTACTGTATTGTGCGTATGAACAATCACAGAAAAAATAAAGACATATCTTATTTTACCTATCCCAAAGACTCAATTAGGTAAGTAAAACCTTTATTAACTACCAACATACGTACCTATGTCTAATTTAATATATCTTTAATGTGTTAGATATTTTATAAAACTAGGTGGTGCAAAAAGGTTTCGATCGTGTTAGGTATCGATTTTGGTGGTTTTTTGTAAAGAATGTATAGGTATGTACGTAACTCGTAAATTGTGTTTTATTATGGTAATAGCAAAAATAGGTACCTAACGATAGTTATACGACAAAATAAAATGTATAGAATAAGTAATAATTTGTAATCAATAAATATTAAAACACTAATAATTATCGTGTTTGTTTCGTTTTGTCCGCCTGCGCCAACCAGATTAGGTATAAATTTTGCGTGCTCTTTAGAAGCTTAGTCTCTGTTCTGTCTTTACTCATGTGGTTTTTACTTTAGTTTATAAAAGGGATCAGTCTGTTCAGCAAACGCTGATACTGATACCCATTGCCTAGATACTCCAGTTTTCTTTGTTTAAGTATATTAAATTATTATTGTTTTAGTTTGTTTTAAGTTCAAGGCAATTAACATTTTATGAAGTGAAAACTTCTTTATCGGCGCTGAGCACTTTTTAACAAACTTCAAAAAAAAGGAGGTTGTATTTTTTTTTTTTTTTTTTCAATGTTTGTTACCTCAGAACTCCGTCATTGATGAGCCGATTCGTAATTTTTTTTTTGTTTGTAAGTATATGCTCCCAGGTGGGTCCAATTTTTTTTCAAATTCAGTTAGATGATGGGATCCATGAAGAATTGAGGGAACTCCTCAATTATATTAGGCACGCATGTAGTGATTTTGGTATTTTCTATTATATCTCGTGTATTTACACCCGAAAATCATAAATTTGGTGGAGTGGAATTGATGATGAAGACCACAGATGACTTATAGAATTCCTCAATTATGTACTTAAAAGTAAAAAAGTACTTCACAGATTCTGATAAGATTCCGTTGAAATAGCAGCTAATGAAGTGCCAAAGGTGATCCTTGTCAATCCTGGTGTCATGGTGTCCTTGGAATCGACGGAAGTCCTCAAACATTATCGGTCCACATACAGCGATTGGGTTTTTTTCTCTAATTTGTCAGTCAGATGTGAAGGAGGTCACAAACTTTTATATTTTGCTGCTAGCCGATTCGACTTCATTCAAAACTGAACGCTATTCATTAGAGTATAAAGCCGTTAAACACTGCAATAGCATATTTTGCAAATAAATTTGTAATTTTGTCCAAGCGTTCTGCACCGTTTTGCTATTGAGCAAATTCGAATAGTTTGAATTTGGACGTTATTCCTAAAGAGATAAAGCTTTGAAAAATATTTTGCAATGGCAAAAACAAATTGGTATTTTGTTTGACGCCGCCGATTTGCGTCAAATTCATTTTTAGGGTGACACCGTAAGATATCACGTGACCTGCCGGTCTAGTACATTAGCACTTTGACAGCTTCTATCGTCATGTTTTACGTCCAAGACAGACGTAAAAATGTATTACGTCATGGGCTAATATGGTAGACCGTCAGTTACGTAAAATGTAACCATTCATACGTCTTGCACATAAAACGAAAATTTAAACGTCAAGTGCTAATATGCTCTTGATTTAGACATATAAAATTGCCGGTAGAATAAACCGATGACGGGCGTAAATTTATGTAGGTCGCTCGAGAGTCTCGAGACCCCCGGTAAAATTTAACACTATGAAAACATCTTCTGTCACAAGTTCACAATACATACGGTTCAGTTTCAAAACTTAATTCGTTTGCTGTTTTGTCTATCTACATGCTCGGGTTGATTTAGTTTTTTACGACATTTCGCTTGATCATTGGACTTCGATAGTACCGCATATCACGACGATCCTCGCTTACGTATATTGGACAAGGTTTCGCACCGGGACTTACAAGGTGATTTACTATTAATTATCATCATCGTCATAGGCCTTTACGTCTAATTCATACGATTTAAGCATTGCTGTGTAGACATCGTTTTTGGTGACTGTGAAGTCCGATACGAGACCGGCGTTACATATATTATGATAAATGGAATCATCAAAAACTTACATTTGCTCTGCATTCATCAGTATTCAGTCAAAACTCGCGCAAGGAGAAAAGTAAATAGATACACTAGCTTTCACAATAATCTAGAGACACAGCTATAGGACGGAAAGAGACAGAAAACACAGGCTTTTATCCATAGACTATAATTGAACAAATTAAATGAATGTAATACTTGGTAGAATTACAGTTTTACACACTGGCAACACTATAGTTTTTGGGTACATATATTTTATGCAAGGGCATAAATATACGTCACATCATTGTGTGGTAGCTAAGTAACGCAAAAATTGACACATACATAAGGTTATACGGCGGACCGGCGTGAAGTTAGCGGCCAAAAGTTGGCGGCTAATATGCTGCAAACATTGGCCGCCAACTTTTAGCCGCTAACTTCACAGTAAAAAAAAAACCAAACAAATTAAGAAGTCCTCAATAATCTGTTAAAACTTCTCAACTGTCTTTTATTAAAAAAAACTATTCCGATCAGCTTTTAGTAGAGCTGTACATCGTTTGGTATGGGCGTTATTAATTACCATTAATCTAATTTTATATCATATTTTTTTAAATATGTTTTCTAGATCAATGAAATAAGTTTAGCTATGCACATATTATAACATATAGGTAGATACGTATACAAAAGCCTACAAAGATCAGCTCTTAAAAGAGCTCAACCTCGTTTAGTATGGGCGTTATGATTTACCGGCCGAAATTATTATAGTTCACTTTTCACAAATCATTTTTTCTGCTTTATTTGTAGATCGATGAATGGGGTTTCACTATGCGCATATTATTTATTACGCATCTAAAAGTCTACTAAGATCAGCTTTTAGTAGAGCTTTACCTCGTTTAGTTTGGGCGTTTTGCGTTTTGACTTACCGGCCAAAATTATTGTAATACCCTATTCAAAAATAATTTTTCTGCATTATTTGTAGATCGATGAATGGGGTTTCACTATGCGCAAATTATTACGCATCTAGAAGGCTACTAAGATCAGCTTTTAGTAGAGCTTTACCTCGTTTAGTTTGGGCGTTATGACTTACCGGCCGAAATTATTATAGTTCACTATTCACGAATCATTTTTTCTGCATAATTTCTAGATCGATGAATGGGGTTTCACTATGCACATATTATTACGCATCTAAAAGGCTACTAAGATCAGCTTTTAGTAGAACTTTACCTCGTTTAGTTTGGGCGTTATGACTTACCGGCCGAAATTATTGTAATACCCTATTCAAAAATATTTTTTCTGCATTATTTCTAGATCGATGAATGGGGTTTCACTATGCACATATTATTACGCATCTAAAAGGCTACTAAGATCAGTCTTTAGTAGAACTTTACCTCGTTTAGTTTGGGGGCTATGACTTACCGGCCGAAATTATTATAGTTCACTATTCACAAATCATTTTTTCTGCATTATTTCTAGATCGATGAATGGGCTTTCACTATACACATATTATTACGCATCTAAAAGGCTACTAAGATCAGCTTTTAGTAGAACTTTACCTCGTTTAGTTTGGGCGTTATGACTTACCGGCCGAAATTTATGGTTCACTATTCACAAATCATTTTTTCTGCAAAATTTCTAGATCGATGAATGGGGTTTCACTATGCACATATTATTACGCATCTAAAAGGCTACTAAGATCAGCTTTTAGTAGAACTTTACCTCGTTTAGTTTGGGCGTTATGACTTACCGGCCGAAATTATTGTAATACCCTATTCAAAAATATTTTTTCTGCATTATTTCTAGATCGATGAATGGGGTTTCACTATGCGCATATTATTTCGCATCTAAAAGGCTTCTAAGATCAGCTTTTAGTAGAACTTTACCGCGTTTAGTTTGGGCGCTATGACTTACCGGCCGAAATTATTATAGTTCACTATTCACAAATCATTTTTTCTGCATTATTTCTAGATCGATGAATGGGGTTTCACTATGCACATATTATTACGCATCTAAAAGGCTACTAAGATCAGCTTTTAGTAGAACTTTACCACGTTTAGTTTGGGCGTTATGACTTACCGGCCGAAATTATTGTAATACCCTATTCAAAAATATTTTTTCTGCCTTATTTCTAGATCGATGAATGGGGTTTCACTATGCACATATTATTACGCATCTAAAAGGCTACTAAGATCAGTCTTTAGTAGAACTTTACCTCGTTTAGTTTGGGGGCTATGACTTACCGGCCGAAATTATTATAGTTCACTATTCACAAATCATTTTTTCTGCATTATTTCTAGATCGATGAATGGGGTTTCACTAAACACATATTATTACGCATCTAAAAGGCTACTAAGATCAGCTTTTAGTAGAACTTTACCTCGTTTAGTTTGGGCGTTATGACTTACCGGCCGAAATTTATAGTTCACTATTCACAAATCATTTTTTCTGCAAAATTTCTAGATCGATGAATGGGGTTTCACTATGCACATATTATTACGCATCTAAAAGGCTTCTAAGATCAGCTTTTAATAGAACTTTACCTCGTTTAGTTTGGGCGCTATGACTTACCGGCCGAAATTATTATAGTTCACTATTCACAAATCATTTTTTCTGCATTATTTCTATATCGATGAATGGGGTTTCACTATGCACATATTATTACGCATCTAAAAGGCTACTAAGATCAGTCTTTAGTAGAACTTTACCTCGTTTAGTTTGGGCGCTATGACTTACCGGCCGAAATTATTATAGTTCACTACTTACAAATCATTTTTTCTGCATTATTTCTAGATCGATGAATGGGGTTTCACTATACACATATTATTACGCATCTAAAAGGCTACTAAGATCAGCTTTTAGTAGAACTTTACCTCGTTTAGTTTGGGCGTTATGACTTACCGGCCGAAATTTATAGTTCACTATTCACAAATCATTTTTTCTGCAAAATTTCTAGATCGATGAATGGGGTTTCACTATGCACATATTATTACGCATCTAAAAGGCTACTAAGATCAGCTTTTAGTAGAACTTTACCTCGTTTAGTTTGGGCGTTATGACTTACCGGCCGAAATTATTGTAATACCCTATTCAAAAATATTTTTTCTGCATTATTTCTAGATCGATGAATGGGGTTTCACTATGCGCATATTATTTCGCATCTAAAAGGCTTCTAAGATCAGCTTTTAGTAGAACTTTACCTCGTTTAGTTTGGGCGCTATGACTTACCGGCCGAAATTATTATAGTTCACTATTCACAAATCATTTTTTCTGCATTATTTCTAGATCGATGAATGGGGTTTCACTAGGCACATATTATTACGCATCTAAAAGGCTACTAAGATCAGCTTTTAGTAGAACTTTACCTCGTTTAGTTTGGGCGTTATGACTTACCGGCCGAAATTATTGTAATACCCTATTCAAAAATATTTTTTCTGCATTATTTCTAGATCGATGAATGGGGTTTCACTATGCACATATTATTACGCATCTAAAAGGCTTCTAAGATCAGCTTTTAGTAGAACTTTACCTCGTTAAGTTTGGGCGCTATGACTTACCGGCCGAAATTATTATAGTTCACTATTCACAAATCATTTTTTCTGCATTATTTCTAGATCGATGAATGGGGTTTCACTATGCACATATTATTACGCATCTAAAAGGCTACTAAGATCAGCTTTTAGTAGAACTTTACCTCGTTTAGTTTGGGCGTTATGACTTACCGGCCGAAATTTATAGTTCACTATTCACAAATCATTTTTTCTGCAAAATTTCTAGATCGATGAATGGGGTTTCACTATGCACATATTATTACGCATCTAAAAGGCTTCTAAGATCAGCTTTTAGTAGAACTTTACCTCGTTTAGTTTGGGCGCTATGACTTACCGGCCGAAATTATTATAGTTCACTATTCAAAAAACATTTTTTCTGCATTATTTCTAGATCGATGAATGGGGTTTCACTATGCACATATTATTACGCATCTAAAAGGCTACTAAGATCAGTCTTTAGTGGAACTTTACCTCGTTTAGTTTGGGCGCTATGACTTACCGGCCGAAATTATTATAGTTCACTATTCACAAATCATTTTTTCTGCATTATTTCTAGATCGATGAATGGGGTTTCACTATGCACATATTATTACGCATCTAAAAGGCTACTAAGATCAGCTTTTAGTAGAACTTTACCTCGTTTAGTTTGGGCGTTATGACTTACCGGCCGAAATTTATAGTTCACTATTCACGAATCATTTTTTCTGCAAAATTTCTAGATCGATGAATGGGGTTTCACTATGCGCATATTATTTCGCATCTAAAAGGCTTCTAAGATCAGCTTTTAGTAGAACTTTACCTCGTTTAGTTTGGGCGCTATGACTTACCGGCCGAAATTATTATAGTTCACTATTCACAAATCATTTTTTCTGCATTATTTCTAGATCGATGAATGGGGTTTCACTAGGCACATATTATTACGCATCTAAAAGGCTACTAAGATCAGCTTTTAGTAGAACTTTACCTCGTTTAGTTTGGGCGTTATGACTTACCGGCCGAAATTATTGTAATACCCTATTCAAAAATATTTTTTCTGCATTATTTCTAGATCGATGAATGGGGTTTCACTATGCACATATTATTACGCATCTAAAAGGCTTCTAAGATCAGCTTTTAGTAGAACTTTACCTCGTTTAGTTTGGGCGCTATGACTTACCGGCCGAAATTATTATAGTTCACTATTCACAAATCATTTTTTCTGCATTATTTCTAGATCGATGAATGGGGTTTCACTATGCACATATTATTACGCATCTAAAAGGCTACTAAGATCAGCTTTTAGTAGAACTTTACCTCGTTTAGTTTGGGCGTTATTACAAAGTTACGGATACCATCTCCGAGCGCACAACATGATACAACCGGTGATGGTCCCCGCCAGGTGCAAAGACTACTGCAGTGCAACACTGTGCTGCGATGGAAACTAAGGTCATGGGTTATTGGGTTGAATGGTGGATGGTCTGGACAATGGGTTATGGCAGGAGACTAGCGGACACCTGCCGTGACAAGAAGTCTCAAAATTGTGAAAAGGCAGGTGGTGACTCGCCAACTCGTTAAGTGGGCCCCACAAACAGTCGCACGCACAGTGCGACAATGAAGCAACACGTCTGAGCGGCTGTGAGGTTGTCGAGAGGTGAGTCTGCGGTGCGCCAGATCCCGGTTATCCGTTCAAGGGCCGCCGGCGTTATGACATTTTACACTTCCAACCTGGAGCATAGGTTCTGCTCTTGCGACTCCACTCTGGCCGGCCGGTTAAGGCAAGCACAGAGGTGAGGGCCAGATCACTCGGGCCCTCTGGAGGTTAGGGGTCCGCGGTGTCGCCACTCACCGTCACCTCGCCACAAGCTGCCCCCGCGGGCTTATTATTATTATTATCTTATTTTAGACAGGCAGCTAACGATAGAGATCAGATCATAGTTTATGGGGATATACCTCATGGTATAGAATGGGATCATTCCTATACTTTGGAGACTGCAGAAGAAAAAAATAACTCAAAGATTTATACCTAGCAAGATACCTCTCCTAAATTAATAACGCTTGTTGTTAACACTACGCACGCACTAAACACTCATCCTGAAGAAGAACTCCCGAAGAGTTCGAAACATGTCGCCCGTGGTGAAATTGAATACGTGAGTTGAACCGTGTAATTGTTAGTATTTTGGAATGTGTTACAATAATCATTAGTTAATGTTTATGATGAATACATATACTTATATGTGTACTCATTTTGTTAAATTTTGCCAATTTGGTGGGTTATATATTCTTGTATCCTGATGGTTAGCACAATGTGATTTTGAATACAGAACTTTTGAATAGAAACCGTGGTCTTTTAATAATACTACAAACGTATAATATATTGACTTGGCGTATATTTAGGTAATCGATGCGGAATATCAAGAACATGGCCCGACACGCACTTGGCCGATTTTTGTAAAGAGGTTTTACGATTGTTTTTTTTAGCTTCCCTGGAAAACAGCCCTGTGTTAGCGATAAATCACATGAATAACTTATACTTATAGCCAAAATTTCAGCTCAATCGGTCACCGGGAAGTAGGTCAAATTTGACTTGCTACTGCTGCTGCCACTATACATATAGTGGGCCGATAATATGTCAGGACTTCCGTCCCACAAGGATCACCTTTGGCACTTCATTAGCTGCTATTTCAACGGAATCTTATCAGAATCTGTGACGTACTTTTGTACTTTTAAGTACATAATTGAGGAATTCCATAAGTCATCTGTGGTCTTCATCATCAATTCCACTCCACCAAATTTATGATTTCCGGGTGTAAATACACGAGATATAATAGAAAATACCAAAATCACTACATGCGTTCCTAATATAATTGACGAGTTCCCTCAATTCCTCATGGATCCCATCATCTAACTGATTTAAAAAAAAAGTGGGAACCACCTGGGAGCATATACTTACAAACAAAAAAAAAAATACGAATCGGCTCATCAATGACGGAGTTCTGAGGTAACTAACGTTGAAAAAAATCAAAAATAAAATACAACCGAATTGAGAACCTCCTTTTTTTTGAAGTTGGTTTAAAAAAGATAGTGAATTTTGAAGTTGATTTAGGTATTACACAGCGTTTTCTCAGCGACCCTTGTAAATACAAGGAAAGATTACCTAAAGTGATAATTTCTTCAATTGAGTATCGCATTTAAGACGCTGTCAACACCAAAATGCCCTTGAGGATTTTGAACTGCTTAAATTACATCAATTTCACCAAATCAGGTCTTGTCAGCCTCTTAACAGCAATAATAATTCTTCGTCGGAGTCAACGTCGTCGCCGTTCCACATCTTGAAATCGACTGGCGCTGCCGGGCGTATTCTCTTTGACGTCTCTTTGAACGCGTTAGCAACGCGTCGCTAACGCGGCGGGCCCACGCTGCACACGCGTTGCCAACGCGTCGCTGACGAGGCGGGCCGGCCGCGTACCCCCGCGTTGCTACACGCCGCCCGCTTGCGGTGTGAATATACCGCTTCAACCACCTTCACCAAGTGGAGACCATACAAAATTTCAACCGAATCGGTTCAGCCGTTTAGTAGTTGACATACAGACAGCAGCGCCACCTACCTGGTCCAATTGTATTTTTAAATCATTCAGGAAACCATCGAAATACCCATATAAAATTTCAACCCAATCGGTTCAGCCGTTTAGAAGTTATGTGAAAAAGATAAGTACGGAAGGTAATTCTTACTACCCGTTGTCCTATTACCCGTTTTCCCGTAGGAATCAAGCATTTCCCCGCGGTAAAAAGTAGCCTATGTTCATCAGGGATAGGTAATGTAGGTTTTTAATGGTAAAATATTTTTTCAAATCGGTCCAGTCCTTTCGGAGCCTATTCAACACAACAAAACACACAAACAAACAATCAAATCTTTCCTCTTTATAATATTAGTGTAGATTATAATGAATAAAAAAAAATATATAAATCTTTCGTGATAAAGTCTATTCGTGATATAGTCTTTTCGTGGTAAAGTTTTCGTGATTGAGATTTTTCGTGATAAAGTCTATTCGTGATATAGTCTTTTCGTGATTAAGTTTTCGTGATAAAGTCTTAAGTGATAAAATTTTCGTGATTAAGTTTTCGTGATATGGTCTTTTCGTGATAAAGTTTATTCGTGATAAAGTCTATTCGTGATATAGTCTTTTCGTGATTAAGTTTTCGTGATAAAGTCTTAAGTGATAAAATTTTCGTGATTAAGTTTTCGTGATATGGTCTTTTCGTGATAAAGTTTATTCGTGATAGTTTTTCGTGATAAAGTCGTTCGTGAAAAAGTTTTCGTGAAAAAAATTTTCGTGATTTAGTACTGACGCGGAGCAATATCACTCGAATGTTATGATAACTAACTTGCTTCTTGTTGCATGTAACCATTCAACAATTATCCGTTTTCGTTGTCACTGTCATATGGCTGTCGTCCGACGTGATGCAAGACGGCTAATCACAGCAATGCATTCGCAGATTGACCAATCGCATTCATTTGTGTTGGGTAATTGGAAATTGGCTGATATTTTGGGCAGCTGCGATTGGATCCGCACACCTGGTTTTAGGCACGCATTTGGGTAGAAATTTGTAAGGAGCTCGCCTTCTATGTTTTTTTCGTTCGCTGATTGCAGTTCAGTATTTACAATTTTGACTTGCCCAAATAAACAGTGCACAAGTGACACATGTTATTTAGGGATTTCAGTTTTTCTGTTATTGTCACATTCGCCCGTTTTTCTGCAATTGACATAATGCAATCAGTTTTCAAATGAATTTTTCTATAACAGAAATGACATTGAAAACATTTGTTGATCTCGTTGGTGATGTCTTGTGTTTTTCTTGAACAGAAAAAACACAATTCGTCCATTCGGTCACTTTTCTGCAAGATCATGTATTTTATTTCGTCCCTGTATCTATTAAAATCGAAATTTTCATCGACTAACGAGGTTCTTTTTACGAGGCACGAGAAAAAGAAAATCAACATCGGACCACAATTAAACATATCTTTTTGTATTGTGTGTCGCACAGTGTTGATTTTAGGAATACTAAATTTAAACTGCTTTTCTTTTAGAAGATTATTTACTTCTGCCAAATATTTTTTGCTTAGGGCCTTTTCACGTCCTAACGGATCGATTACCGTTATTGTCTTTTGTTGGATTGACAATAAAACCATTGTGAAGTGTTGGTAAAGGCATATTAAAAATACGGTATCAATTTCGGTAGTTATCTTTAGATTTTCCAGGAAACCTTCGTTGCGAGCTCCACCTCCAAAAATAAATGTAGATTTCTCCACATTTATAATATTATATTTGTCTTCGTTATATATATGGCATGCATGCTCCACAACAAAACCGGACAAGTATTGTTCCGGCTGCAGAGTTGCATAGTCGTCATCTCGCAAGAAGTCCATTGAGAAACTCAGCGAACCCATTTTGGTAACGTCGTATCCCTTGTCGAGGCGGGTGTAATAGTTAACATCAGTCACTAAACCGTTTCGGAATACTTTAAGGGTCTGTTCATCGTGGCTTGGGGAAGAATTTGGCTTTAGACGTTCGGGTGTATGTTTGGTCAAATTTGAACTTGCATAACAGTATTCACACACAAACTCTTCGGAATTTGTAAAAGAACACTTCTCGTATCCCTCTGGCCGTGCACACGACTGATGCACCCAGTCATTGCATATATTGCACGCAACCCACGTCGTTGTAACATCCTCTTGTGTTGTGCCTCGTTTACAATATTTGCAGAATGTACTCTCATTAAATTCGAGAAATTCGCTCTGTAATTTCATTTCTTTGAGGAATCTGCCGTCGAAGTGGCTATGTAAAGGTTTTTTTCTCTTTTGCCACATTTCTTGTTCCTGTGTAGATTTTTGTATTGTGCTAAGTTTTCTTTTGGGGATATCATTTAAGATCTCTGTGGACAATGATAATACCTCCGATCTCAATTTCCGCATCAACTGAGTGCATTTTAAATTACTTTGACCTTTCAATACATGATGTTTTAATTGGCCAAAGTAATTTTCCACGGCCGAATTGCTCGTGCGCACATCTTTCAATAAATTACACCACAATGGCAAATATGCAACGTATTTCGACACAAAAGTGGTATATAGCGTGGGATCGTAGTACTTATTGATCGTGTGACCCGAAGATTCGATTTGTATTTCCTCCTGAATGGCTTTACACCTCGTGTAATATGGGCTACCAGCATATATTGCCTCCTTTTTGGTGTTCGATTCACTGAACGTCATGTTCGAAGTGGACGAAGTGCATTCCATTTTATGTAAAGCCTCTATTAAATTTTTATTTTCATTTTGGTTACGACAAAGCGCGACTAGTTTATTGTGTGCATTTGCAACAGCTCGTGTGAAATATTTCGTATGAAATAAAACATAAGAATTCGCAATGAATGCGTCAACCGTCGCTAAATCGTCCATCAATATTACGCTTATAAAAAAGTCTTTGATTTTGTTTTTTTCCGCCACTTCTGATTTATCCACATCATTGCAAATGCATTTTACAAGATGTGCACAGCATAAAAATATCGGTGTGTGGCAATCACTTCTCATCATATTGTTGTAGCACAGTTTTAAATAATCAGGTAATGTGCAATTATTGAACGACTTGCACACCGCATTTATGAGCGCAAAACTGAAATCTGTTACCACACCGGAAAATGCGGGCCAACTGTTATTCGTCTCACAATAGACTCTAAAGTCGTTTAACAATTTGAAAATTGTATTCGCATCGTGCATCGAGGAGATCATAGAGAAAACGGAAAATACGCGCTCTGTCAATTTCAGTTGGATTACACCGCTGTATAAAAATATCCTTTTAATAGATTTGTCCCCGTTAGGTGGTCTGCACACTCCACCTGTTGCGTCAAAGTGCAACAGGGATTTTTCAGTAACCTTAATTACTTTTAACTGTTCGTCACTAAACAGCTTTACAACTAGAGGAAATGACAATTCCTGCACATAGTCCGGGTGATCTCTTTGATATAAAAATAAATCCAGAATATCATTTTTGGATCGGTCATTTGTACCCATGGCTTCAGATCTAACTTTTCTGATGGTAGAGTCGGATTTTACGGTTTTAAGGTTCATTGTTTGTTTTAAACAAGCCTGGTCCAAATTTAGTAGACGTTCCTTTTTAAGAGCAAGGGGTTTTGTCTTCATAAGTTTATTTTTTTCTATTTGCCTTTCGAGGCCGCGCAATTGACCAGTTAATAATTGGCTATGGCAAAAATTTCGATTAGTACTACGTACAGTCACGACACGATCCGAAAGTATGATTTTGAATAATTTACATTTCGGGTGCCTACATGACGCTGATATTATGATTTTGTTTCCTTTTAAATATTTTTTGTTGTCTATATTTATAGTGCATGTATTATTTACATATTTTTCTATTGACTTTTTCAGGATGTAAGGATACGTAAAAGTATTTAATTTGTCATCTCTAAACATTTCGTTCCACAATGTCTCATTAATTGTGAATGATCCCTCAATAATATCATCACGTGTAAGGTTGATGAAATTTTCAGTGCCAATTGGGAGTATATTCGCAGAAATATCTGGGCTCGAGATATTCAGGACGGCTTTTTGTATACGCTGAATTTCAGGTGATACCTTCATTGTTACCGGATTATTACAAGTATCGGAGACTGCATTGCAAACGTCACTTGTAATATCCATGCAATTATATTCACTCTGACAATGCTGGGTTGATTGAGCCCGATTGACACTTTTATTATCTAACTCGGCCAAGGAAGGAGATGAGTTGGCGTCATCCTTGTCAAAAACTCCATCGTTAATATGCATTTCCATCGGACTCAAAGGACTCATACAAGGAAGCTGGATATCATCATACTCCGGTGAATTATTGGAAAGGTTGACACATTGAGTGTAGATTGGAGATTTGGCGGCCTCTTTGTATGCCTTCAACCAAGTCTTGTATATCTTTGTACGATTTCTTATTGTGTTGGGCAGTTGAAAATGGTCACATAACAGTTCGTAACTCACGTGAGACGATGGTGTGGGAGAATCTGGCTTGGAGCACAGGTTAAATTTGTCTATCGCCAATTTTAACCCCTGAGATGTGAGCGTATTTCGTAGTAATTCTGCATTATAAAAATGAAATTTTCGAAAATTTGAATTTTCATTTATAATTTTCAATAGGTGCGCATAATATTTGTACTTGCAATCCTTCAAAGCTACGGAAAGCTTCTTACAATCAACCACTGTAACCTTTTCAGTTTTTACGAGCTGAGGTCGAAGGTTGTGCAGCTCCGATGATATTTGTTTAAAAGCACTTTTCTTTGAACTATACATTATTGCAGTAACGCATAGATAATATGGAAACTCTCGATACTACTACTAACAACTATCTACATTGATGGGACGATATTTAATAAATCTAGAATTTATTTTTTTATACCTAGAGACTACACAATTTTCAAACGAGACCAGACAGACAACCAACAAATTTTATTTCCAATAGGGACAGACTGGACGCAATTTTTGGACAAGACCAGTTTATCGTCATTTTCATTTTCGATTAACTGTGGGCACCATTTTCGAGCGAGACCGAACGACCAATAATTTTTATTGTTGATTGAGTGTGGGCACAATTTTCGAGCGAGACCATACGACCATAACTTTTATTTCCGATTGACTGTGGGCACAATTTACAAACAAGCCGAAACGGCCAATCATTTTTGTTTTTGATTGACTGTGTGCTCAATTTTCCAGCGAGACCAAACGACCAATAATTTTTATTTTCGATTGACTGTGAGCATATAATTTACGAACGACCAATTTTTCCGTTAGAGACGAACAGATAATCGACAATATTTATTTTCGATACACTGGACACAATTTTCTAACGAGAACAAACGACCAACAAAGGTAAACGTCCACTGTTTCGGCATGTTAAGCCTCTTACGAATTAGTATTTTTTTTAAGACAATACAGAACATGACATCGGTTTGAATTTTTTTGTGTGATGAACATTGATATCTTGCCTATTATGTAATGCAAGAATTATATAGTTTTAGTTTCAATAACTATTTTTTTATAATTTATTTGTAGACCTCGTATTTGAACCCCATTTCGTGATAAAATTTGGCTCTGCTCCTAAGTTTGTGAGTTCTTGGCCCCTGTTTCGGCATAAAGTTTTCGAGTGCCAGGTAGTAAGAGAAACGTTTTGTTTGTGAACCCTCATTTGTTATTTGATATTGAACAAGATTATTGACGAGGTAATTAACATGATTATTGGAAAAATCCAATAGGGGGTCTGGATAAAACTCGGTATTTAAAATCCCGGGACATTTTTTCTTTTTCCAGGATTTTTTTATGAAATGTAAGGTTAAATAACTTATCCATTAGTACAGGGTCACCTTTTCAAAAATGTGTCTCACATAGGTTACCTATCTACGAGTATATTAACCAAAACTGTTTAACATAAGATAAATATCTAGGCAAAACCTTTTGGACGTGACATGTAGGTATCTGTAAACGATATTCTGTTTAATAGGGTATAAAGATACCTTTCGCTTCTTTAAAAAAAACCCTTAAAAATAAAGAAAGTCCCGGGATATCAAATCTTAAAAATAATAAATATCTTCAATCATTTTCGTCAATATTCCTTAAACGTATAGTTAGATATAAGTATGTATTGATTATCTATTTCTACGATTGATTAGGTAACCTAAGATTAAAATCTAGACAATGTTGTATGGGACACACGACACACTTTTGAAAGAGCAATTCTATACTGTTTAATAGGGTACAAAGTAAACTTTCATTTAATAATAATAATCCCGCAAAAATAATAGGTTCCCGGGATTTACCCAGGCAACACTATTGCATTATATCAATGCACATGTTACCTCTTCAAGAAGAATATCAAATAACAGACGAGGGTACACATTTGATCTGTGTGTTTGCCTACCAGTCCTACCACTATAGATTTCTCTGTCACCAACTTGGGGAAAAGTATTAAAAGTAGTAGTCCCTTGTTTCGTGTTACTATTTCTTGGATATTCCCGCAATCAATAATGTAGATCACCTTTAAATTATGTTTAATAACCATTAAGTATCCTATATGTAATAAATAAACATAAAAATACATTACAGGAATCGAGCAATAAACAAAATTATGCTGCACGTAAATATGCGAATTCACCTTCAAATTGTAAATTTAGGTCACGTTCAACCTCGTTTTACGAGAATTCAAGTGAATAAAACATATACCGAACTTAGGTCAATGAAAACGTCATTAAATACAATATCTGTTTTTTAAATTAACATTTACAATTTCTTAAGTATCATTTAAATACAAAAGATACAAGGATGTATAAAGAAAGCCCTTGATTCGGTAGTAACACGAAATAGGAGCCAGACGAAAAATATAATGACCGTTAGTTCGTGAGTCCATTTATTGCAATTTGAAGGGACACCTATACCAAAATATACACTTATTTCTTATTAAATCCATTGTTAAGGAACTAGACAAAGCACTGTTAAAAGTTTTTTTTCAAATGGACTTCCCTTTCTCTTTCAATTCCCTTAAGAAGTCGGAGCGAGCACCTTACGTCAACAAGCAGTTCGCGCACACCGTACAGCTGTTTTCGGCCGACTGACAGTTTTCGACCGTTGTGTTGCTATTAGTTTAGTCGTTAAAATTGTTGAATTTGATTTTTTGGAAAGGTTAAATGATAAAGTTTTTTTACAAATGTATAAATTAAATAAAAAATATTTCAGTTGCTTATTATAAGCCTCAGAAACAAAACTAACGAAATGACGTACTAGCACGAACTTATGGCCCGTTACCTAATTGTTATTTTTGTTAGACTTGACACAATTTTCAAACACTCCACAATTTGAACGATCAAAAAGAAGACTCCGATAAATAGGTTAGGCAAAACATACTATGTTGAATACAGTTGCTCAAAAAGTGCTATAAACTTATGTAGCTGTTTAACGTGCGGAAAGTTAGTTTTCGCGAACTAGTACTTTTCCGTTACCAATTACAATGTATACTTGTTCCATTTCATGAATACTTATTGAGGAGTTTTAATATTACTTTCCTTTAATCGTCGTAATCAACATACAAACCTACTGTTCAAGTAAGAATACGAAAAATATACATATTTCATATTTTATTACTTACCTCTTCATCATTATAACACGTTTATTTTTTAATATTGAAAAACCGTTCTTAATAAGTTGTCTGAATGGAACGGAATAGCTGCCGAAACGCCTGTCGAAGAAGAGGTGTTTTTTCTTACTGCAAGCACGTTTTAAGTTTCCAAAGGCAACATTCGATATTGTTTTTATAAATACACGATACACCAATAATAGTAAATAATTTAGTTAATAATAGTACGTTTTATATTTACAAATGTTTATGTCTTATAGAACATGCATTTGAAAAAAAAACTCTTCAATGAGTGAGTTCAATAATAATAAATAACATTAATAACAAAATCCATTCTAGTCGAATAAAAGCTGAAAAAAACGCCTCTTTATAATGTCAAAAGTTTTTACGGCGACAGATCGAATCGAACTTACAACGACTTTGTTTTCTAAACTTAAGTTTTCAAAAAGTTGCTTATAAAATGAGTGAATCACAGTTTGAAATTGAATTAACACCGCCGTCTAACATTTGTGAGAAGGCTGCAATTGCAAATGAGAGTGCTTTGCCAGAAAAATCTAAAAATAAGTATATTTCTGTTTACGAACAGTTTGTGAACTGAAAACCGGAACAAAAGCGAAATCGTTCTCAGAAAACGTTGTTATGGCCTATTTTCTAGAACTGTCGAAAAAATATCAGGCTTCTACCTTATGGTCTAAGTACTCAATTCTGCAAACTATGATAAACACAGAATTATATTGATATCAAGTTACAATAAATTGACTGCATTTTTAAAAAGACAATCTAGAGGTAACAAAAGAAAAAAATCATAAGTTTTAACGCAGAAAACGTGGAAAAGTTTCTTAATGATGCTCCAGATCATCTATAAAAGGTATGATTTCACTCAAATTTATGGTATTAGTTCACCATAAGGGAAGTACCTAATTCATTTGATTTTATAAGTAAAGAATGATTTTGTTCATAGGTTGCACTCATATTTGGGGTTTGTGGAGCCTGCAGGTGTGAGGAACTGGCAAACATTACATTTAAAGATGTTGAAACTCACGGAAATATACTAATAATACCAATACCTAACACAAAAACCAAACACCAAGATTTTTCACCGTTGATGGCCCCATCTTCCGAAATTGTAAAAAAGTATCAACATCAACGATCATCAAAGGGTCTTTATATCAGAGAAATATGTATGTTTGTAAGAGCTCACCAATCATATTTCAAAACGCGAGGTGAGGTCATTGATAGACAGACTAGAGCAAATGTCATGAAGCTTGTACCATTCTCGATGTCGGAGAATGATGTATAGGAAGAACGTTTTTAATAATTATGTGCATTGTGGTTTATAACTAAACTCCCTGTAAACCTGAAAGTGCTCGACCAGTTGGCTCTTAGACCGTTGTTTTTATAGTATCAAAGCTTACCTTGAGCATAATTAAATAAATCTATGTTGATTATATGAGGCTCCTAATTAAATTAATTATCATTATTGTGACTATATTTAAATTATTCGATTATTTTGATTATTATTGTATTATTCCAAATTATTCATAACATTTTGACATTTATTTATTATAATGTGTGTAGTTGTGACATTAAATAGGTGTATTATTTAATGATTTGCATGTCTGCTCGTAGGCTAGATGTGCGCACCATTTTTGTAAGAAAGAACCCTCTGACTGTATCTGAAGCAAATACATTTTCTGATTTCTGATGTCATACAAGACATACATTTAGAAGGATGTCAGCCACCTTACTCGCTGACTCTGGTGGTGGTATTACAACTCTGAAGAGACATGGTGGCTGGCATTCAAATAATGTTGCAGAGAGATACATTAAAAATTCGGTACAAAACAAACTAAAAATTGGACATAAAATAGCATCATCAATTAGTATAAAGCCGGGCCCAGCAGAGTGTCGAACAAAGCAAGTATCCACATTTCAACCGGACAGCCCTGACAGTTTTGAACCCCAACCAGGCCCCTCTACACAGTATGTGTGAATCTCAACCCTCCTCTGAACCAGAGGTAAATTTTGACTCACCCAGCTCCCTGTAAGTTGTATTCCAATTTTTAACCCCAATCAGGCACCTCTAAACAGTCCATATGTCAATTTTGAACCAAAACAGGGCCTATCTAATACTGACTCATGTGCAAGCCGGACTGGACCAAAATTGGGCCTTAAAATCTGGCAAACAACATTTATCACACCTCAATGAGGACCATAAGGACCCAGTGACACAATCTTCGCAGACATGTGAAATTTAATTCACTCAGCCAAACACTTAATTACCAACTAACGCTTTCAATATCACACTCAATAATTGTAAAATTGTACCATTAAGAGGACGTTCACGTGCTCACTAGCGCCACTGGTAAATAATTGTGATTATTTAAATTTAACGATAGATATTAAAAAAAGGAGGCCGCTACACACTGTATTTTGTAATTAAGTACCTTGTGAATACATCAAACTAGTTTTTATGTTGCTGGATATTGACAATGTATAACCAATACTGAATAAATAATATGAATATGAATATAATTATTATATCAATAAAAATAAATAAGATAAAACTGTATTATTTGTATATATGTATGATTGTGTATGTATGTTTATGTATAGAGCTATTTATGTACGTGTATTAATATAATTATTTTGATTTTTGGCTTATTATAATCTCCGCACCACCTACTACATAATCTAGTTTTATCTCTTTCTCCGATACCCAAAGACTGTCTGGAAGAGATCGCTCTTCAGCGATAAGACCGCCTGTTGTCTACCTCTACTACATGTTATTGTATTGTTTCTCTTTTTAACTGCTTTGTTTGTGTGAGGTGTGCAATAAAGAGTATTTGTATTGTATTGTATGTTTGAACAACTTCATTATTTTTCAGCTATATTACAGTCGCCATCATATATATCGGGACGGCCAAAGTGCTCACAAATATCTGAATACACGTCTCTATTGTCAAGGTATTAGAGACGTGTTCAGATATTTATAAGCACTTTGGCCGCTCCGATATATCTGATGGCGACTATCCAATGATGTTACAGAATTAATAATATAAACGTTTCGAATTCCTTACTTGTTGTTTTTTTTATTTTTTTGCAACTGTTTTAAAAAACGTCGTTCGATACACGTGCGGAAATGTTATTCTTAGGTAATGACATACTTTCCGCACTGGCATCGAAATATACTATTTTTTTTGCCCAACTTTTCCCTGACAGGTCTCGACTCAGAGCGCAGCTACGCAAACGTAACAATGTATTCGATTTCTCAGTCACCAACAAGAAATACGAGAAACAGAGAAAATGTCAGGATCAGTTCTAATGTGTACTAGCGCAATGGGTCATCGGCAGTACTGAAGCTCGCGCGGTTAGCGCTAGCGAGAGCGCCAGCGCCAAGTGCGTGTCGGGCCACGCGCAGTGTAGGGTTCCGTGTTTCTTACATCGAAACGCACGCGCTTAACTACGCACAGGCTAACGGCGTGATATTTTAAGAAACTTATGTAACAAACTCATAGATTGGCTTTCCGTTTACGTGAAATTCCCCCTTCCCTAGAATAAACTTGTATACATAAACTACAATAATTTGAGAAATTAGTTTGGAACGTGATACTTTGGGAAAACTATTTTCCTCAAAGTATTCTAGTTTCTACAAGTTTATTAATAGAAAACCAATCTATGAAAGTTTGTTACATAACTTTCTTAAAATATCACGCCGTTACCCTGCGAATGTCAAATAACGTTTTGTATTGAAAGCAATAAACCACCTTAAAAGTCCAATATCACACAAATGGACCACTGTGCACTGAGTTGAAAAATGGTTTTGAGTACCTAACCCGTAATATTTTTAACCCCCAACGCAAAGAGAGGGGTGTTATAAGTTTAGGCTCTCCCTCGCGATCCCTAACATCGTTTGTCGTAAAATCACTGGCCCGAACTGTTTTGTCCTAATGGGCATTAATGCCCTAACAATCAATGGCCATAACCATCATTTTCCATAATGTAATGATTGCCCTAAAACTCATTTGCCCGAATCATTTTATCATAAATATCATAATTATTAATATCCCTATTTTTATTTTGCATATTCCTCGAAATCCCTAATAACGTTTCACTACATGTCATTTATCCTAAGTGTTGTTGTCCTAATGGGCACTAGTATGTAATGATTGCCCTGAATGACCTAAGGGACGTTAGGGTTCACTTGTGTCCCTCAGACTAGAAATAGACACCCCGCGCAGCGGGGTGGCGTCGACTCACTGCACGACTATCAAACAACACACACACAAATATGGGACAAACTACAATAGGCCGTACAAAGTTAGGAAAAATAATCAATAGGGTTAACGATCATTAGGCTTACTGATAATTATGATACATGACTATTATGGCACATAACGTTAGGATGAATATTTGAATAATCAATACGGCAAGTGACGTTAGGAAATATAACATTATGGAAAAAAAAAACATACGATGTTAGGAAAACTAAAGATAAGGCATATGAGTGTTAGGACAGTCCTAATGCAATCCCGATCCCACGAGATCCAGTGTAATTTTTCGGGATCAATCCCGACGCATAATATGACGGGATTGACGGGATTGGGCGGCAAAACTAATCCGAGTATTTCCGAATATTAACGAAAGGTGACTAGCGGGACAGATAATATAGAACAGTGTCGAGTGACTGAGAAAGAAGTACATGCGTGCGGGGAGGCGGCCATTTGTTTGTTTACATTGCTAATTGTTTTAGTTGTGCAGTTGTAATGATTATTTTTTGGCGACAGAATACCAAATGATTATATAAAAACTAAGAAAATGCGTCAAACTTTTTAGAAATTCTCCTACCAAAAATGATTTGCTTCAAAGTTATATTCAGCAAGAGTTTGGCAAAACAATTCAGCTGGTTCTTGACTGCAAGACACGTTGGTCTAGCCGATGCAACATGATAAGTGTTTCCTATCACACTTATCATGTGCATAATGCAAAGAATATGTATAAGCCGAGTAAAAGACAAACTAATTTTGTATTAAACAGTTACGCTTCTAACGAAATTATATATTTTTAAATAAAGGAAAAATTGAAAAATTTAATGCTCCGAGCCGGATTCGAACCGGCGACCACAGCCATTCATGGCCCGTCGCTACTAACCAACTAAGCTATCAGAACAATCCGGTTCGGCCACCAAATGCCTGCCCGCACCAAAAACCGCAATGCTGCCAAATGAATGCCTGTGGTCGCCGGTTCGAATCCGGCTCGGAGCATTAAATTTTTCCTTTATTTAAAAATGTAAACCATTATTTTCAACTATTGAATGTGAAAGCAGGGTCATGCTGTGGGTGGTGAGTAATAGAAATAGAATAGAAACATAATATTTGATTAATATATATTTATTGAATTGTTACTTATATTAAATCTGTGCCGTAGCGTACCAAATTACACCTTTTATTTATTTTAGTTGGTATTTACACGAACAAATAAGTAGTACAGTCGACTACAAAGATAAGTATGTTTTTTAATGTTACAAAGTTATGTATGTATATCATATTACCATGGTAGTAAAGTCTATGTATACATATTTTTGTAACATCGTATGGATACATTTCTTTGTAGTCGACAGTACCATCAGACAGTCGTCATGGAGGTGAGGATTTTAGTAGACGGTTGAGTCTTCTGCAGTTGCCGAGCAAATAAGGGGCTATTCAATGGCAGACACCCCTTTTTATGCAAACCCCCACCTTAAAATATTTTTGAATAGGGTACTACAATAATTTCGGCCGGTAAGTAATAACGCCCAAACTAAACAAGGTAAAGCTGTACTAAAAGCTGATCTTAGTAGCCATTTAGATGCGTAATAATATGTGCACAGTGAAACCCCATTCATCGATCTAGAAATAATGCAGAAAAAATGATTTGTGAATAGGGTATTACAATAATTTCGGCCGGTAAGTCATAACGCCCAAACTAAACGAGGTAAAGTTCTACTAAAAGCTGATCTTAGTAGCCTTTTAGATGCGTAATAATATGTGCATAGTGAAACCCCATTCATCGATCTAGAAATTTTGCAGAAAAAATGATTTGTGAATAGTGAACTATAAATTTCGGCCGGTAAGTCATAACGCCCAAACTAAACGAGGTAAAGTTCTACTAAAAGCTGATCTTAGTAGCCTTTTAGATGCGTAATAATATGTGTATAGTGAAACCCCATTCATCGATCTAGAAATAATGCAGAAAAAATGATTTGTAAGTAGTGAACTATAATAATTTCGGCCGGTAAGTCATAGCGCCCAAACTAAACGAGGTAAAGTTCTACTAAAGACTGATCTTAGTAGCCTTTTAGATGCGTAATAATATGTGCATAGTGAAACCCCATTCATCGATATAGAAATAATGCAGAAAAAATGATTTGTGAATAGTGAACTATAATAATTTCGGCCGGTAAGTCATAGCGCCCAAACTAAACGAGGTAAAGTTCTATTAAAAGCTGATCTTAGAAGCCTTTTAGATGCGTAATAATATGTGCATAGTGAAACCCCATTCATCGATCTAGAAATTTTGCAGAAAAAATGATTTGTGAATAGTGAACTATAAATTTCGGCCGGTAAGTCATAACGCCCAAACTAAACGAGGTAAAGTTCTACTAAAAGCTGATCTTAGTAGCCTTTTAGATGCGTAATAATATGTGTTTAGTGAAACCCCATTCATCGATCTAGAAATAATGCAGAAAAAATGATTTGTGAATAGTGAACTATAATAATTTCGGCCGGTAAGTCATAGCCCCCAAACTAAACGAGGTAAAGTTCCACTAAAGACTGATCTTAGTAGC
This sequence comes from Epinotia ramella, assembly GCA_947578815.1. Lineage (NCBI taxonomy): Eukaryota > Metazoa > Arthropoda > Insecta > Lepidoptera > Tortricidae > Epinotia > Epinotia ramella. Next base: position 61,229,030 of record OX388200.1, on the reverse strand, counting down.
CTTTTAGATGCGTAATAATATGTGCATAGTGAAACCCCATTCATCGATCTAGAAATAATGCAGAAAAAATATTTTTGAATAGGGTATTACAATAATTTCGGACGGTAAGTCATAACGCCCAAACTAAACGAGGTAAAGTTCTACTAAAAGCTGATCTTAGTAGCCTTTTAGATGCGTAATAATATGTGCATAGTGAAACCCCATTCATCGATCTAGAAATTTTGCAGAAAAAATGATTTGTGAATAGTGAACTATAAATTTCGGCCGGTAAGTCATAACGCCCAAACTAAACGAGGTAAAGTTCTAATAATAGCTGATCTTAGTAGCCTTTTAGATGCGTAATAATATGTGCATAGTGAAACCCCATTCATCGATCTAGAAATAATGCAGAAAAAATGATTTGTGAATAGTGAACTATAAATTTCGGCCGGTAAGTCATAACGCCCAAACTAAACGAGGTAAAGTTCTACTAAAAGCTGATCTTAGTAGCCTTTTAGATGCGTAATAATATGTGCATAGTGAAACCCCATTCATCGATCTAGAAATTTTGCAGAAAAAATGATTTGTGAATAGTGAACTATAAATTTCGGCCGGTAAGTCATAACGCCCAAACTAAACGAGGTAAAATTCTACTAAAAGCTGATCTTAGTAGCCTTTTAGATGCGTAATAATATGTGCATAGTGAAACCCCATTCATCGATCTAGAAAAAATGCAGAAAAAATGATTTGTGAATAGTGAACTATAATAATTTCGGCCGGTACGTCATAGCGCCCAAACTAAACGAGGTAAAGTTCTACTAAAGACTGATCTTAGTAGCCTTTTAGATGCGTAATAATATGTGCATAGTGAAACCCCATTCATCGATCTAGAAATAAGGCAGAAAAAATATTTTTGAATAGGGTATTACAATAATTTCGGCCGGTAAGTCATAACGCCCAAACTAAACGTGGTAAAGTTCTACTAAAAGCTGATCTTAGTAGCCTTTTAGATGCGTAATAATATGTGCATAGTGAAACCCCATTCATCGATCTAGAAATAATGCAGAAAAAATGATTTGTGAATAGTGAACTATAATAATTTCGGCCGGTAAGTCATAGCGCCCAAACTAAACGCGGTAAAGTTCTACTAAAAGCTGATCTTAGAAGCCTTTTAGATGCGAAATAATATGCGCATAGTGAAACCCCATTCATCGATCTAGAAATAATGCAGAAAAAATATTTTTGAATAGGGTATTACAATAATTTCGGCCGGTAAGTCATAACGCCCAAACTAAACGAGGTAAAGTTCTACTAAAAGCTGATCTTAGTAGCCTTTTAGATGCGTAATAATATGTGCATAGTGAAACCCCATTCATCGATCTAGAAATTTTGCAGAAAAAATGATTTGTGAATAGTGAACCATAAATTTCGGCCGGTAAGTCATAACGCCCAAACTAAACGAGGTAAAGTTCTACTAAAAGCTGATCTTAGTAGCCTTTTAGATGCGTAATAATATGTGTATAGTGAAAGCCCATTCATCGATCTAGAAATAATGCAGAAAAAATGATTTGTGAATAGTGAACTATAATAATTTCGGCCGGTAAGTCATAGCCCCCAAACTAAACGAGGTAAAGTTCTACTAAAGACTGATCTTAGTAGCCTTTTAGATGCGTAATAATATGTGCATAGTGAAACCCCATTCATCGATCTAGAAATAATGCAGAAAAAATGATTTGTGAATAGTGAACTATAATAATTTCGGCCGGTAAGTCATAGCGCCCAAACTAAACGAGGTAAAGTTCTACTAAAAGCTGATCTTAGAAGCCTTTTAGATGTGTAATAATATGTGCATAGTGAAACCCCATTCATCGATCTAGAAATTTTGCAGAAAAAATGATTCGTGAATAGTGAACTATAAATTTCGGCCGGTAAGTCATAACGCCCAAACTAAACGAGGTAAAGTTCTACTAAAAGCTGATCTTAGTAGCCTTTTAGATGCGTAATAATATGTGCATAGTGAAACCCCATTCATCGATCTAGAAATAATGCAGAAAAAATGATTTGTGAATAGTGAACTATAATAATTTCGGCCGGTAAGTCATAGCGCCCAAACTAAACGAGGTAAAGTTCCACTAAAGACTGATCTTAGTAGCCTTTTAGATGCGTAATAATATGTGCATAGTGAAACCCCATTCATCGATCTAGAAATAATGCAGAAAAAATGTTTTTTGAATAGTGAACTATAATAATTTCGGCCGGTAAGTCATAGCGCCCAAACTAAACGAGGTAAAGTTCTACTAAAAGCTGATCTTAGAAGCCTTTTAGATGCGTAATAATATGTGCATAGTGAAACCCCATTCATCGATCTAGAAATTTTGCAGAAAAAATGATTTGTGAATAGTGAACTATAAATTTCGGCCGGTAAGTCATAACGCCCAAACTAAACGAGGTAAAGTTCTACTAAAAGCTGATCTTAGTAGCCTTTTAGATGCGTAATAATATGTGCATAGTGAAACCCCATTCATCGATCTAGAAATAATGCAGAAAAAATGATTTGTGAATAGTGAACTATAATAATTTCGGCCGGTAAGTCATAGCGCCCAAACTTAACGAGGTAAAGTTCTACTAAAAGCTGATCTTAGAAGCCTTTTAGATGCGTAATAATATGTGCATAGTGAAACCCCATTCATCGATCTAGAAATAATGCAGAAAAAATATTTTTGAATAGGGTATTACAATAATTTCGGCCGGTAAGTCATAACGCCCAAACTAAACGAGGTAAAGTTCTACTAAAAGCTGATCTTAGTAGCCTTTTAGATGCGTAATAATATGTGCCTAGTGAAACCCCATTCATCGATCTAGAAATAATGCAGAAAAAATGATTTGTGAATAGTGAACTATAATAATTTCGGCCGGTAAGTCATAGCGCCCAAACTAAACGAGGTAAAGTTCTACTAAAAGCTGATCTTAGAAGCCTTTTAGATGCGAAATAATATGCGCATAGTGAAACCCCATTCATCGATCTAGAAATAATGCAGAAAAAATATTTTTGAATAGGGTATTACAATAATTTCGGCCGGTAAGTCATAACGCCCAAACTAAACGAGGTAAAGTTCTACTAAAAGCTGATCTTAGTAGCCTTTTAGATGCGTAATAATATGTGCATAGTGAAACCCCATTCATCGATCTAGAAATTTTGCAGAAAAAATGATTTGTGAATAGTGAACTATAAATTTCGGCCGGTAAGTCATAACGCCCAAACTAAACGAGGTAAAGTTCTACTAAAAGCTGATCTTAGTAGCCTTTTAGATGCGTAATAATATGTGCATAGTGAAACCCCATTCATCGATCTAGAAATTTTGCAGAAAAAATGATTTGTGAATAGTGAACTATAAATTTCGGCCGGTAAGTCATAGCGCCCAAACTAAACGAGGTAAAGTTCTACTAAAAGCTGATCTTAGTAGCCTTTTAGATGCGTAATAATATGTGCATAGTGAAACTCCATTCATCGATCTAGAAATAATGCAGAAAAAATGATTTGTGAATAGTGAACTATAATAATTTCGGCCTGAAAGTCATAGCGCCCAAACTAAACGAGGTAAAGTTCTACTAGAAGCTGATCTTAGAAGCCTTTTAAATGCGTAATAATATGTGCATAGTGAAACCCCATTCATCGATCTAGAAATTTTGCAGAAAAAATGATTTGTGAATAGTGAACTATAAATTTCGGCCGGTAAGTCATAACGCCCAAACTAAACGAGGTAAAGTTCTACTAAAAGCTGATCTTAGTAGCCTTTTAGATGCGTAATAATATGTGCATAGTGAAACCCCATTCATCGATCTAGAAATTTTGCAGAAAAAATGATTTGTGAATAGTGAACTATAAATTTCGGCCGGTAAGTCATAACGCCCAAACTAAACGAGGTAAAATTCTACTAAAAGCTGATCTTAGTAGCCTTTTAGATGCGTAATAATATGTGCATAGTGAAACCCCATTCATCGATCTAGAAAAAATGCAGAAAAAATGATTTGTGAATAGTGAACTATAATAATTTCGGCCGGTACGTCATAGCGCCCAAACTAAACGAGGTAAAGTTCTACTAAAAGCTGATCTTAGAAGCCTTTTAGATGCGAAATAATATGCGCATAGTGAAACCCCATTCATCGATCTAGAAATAATGCAGAAAAAATATTTTTGAATAGGGTATTACAATAATTTCGGACGGTAAGTCATAACGCCCAAACTAAACGAGGTAAAGTTCTACTAAAAGCTGATCTTAGTAGCCTTTTAGATGCGTAATAATATGTGCATAGTGAAACCCCATTCATCGATCTAGAAATTTTGCAGAAAAAATGATTTGTGAATAGTGAACTATAAATTTCGGCCGGTAAGTCATAACGCCCAAACTAAACGAGGTAAAGTTCTAATAATAGCTGATCTTAGTAGCCTTTTAGATGCGTAATAATATGTGCATAGTGAAACCCCATTCATCGATCTAGAAATAATGCAGAAAAAATGATTTGTGAATAGTGAACTATAATAATTTCGGCCGGTACGTCATAGCGCCCAAACTAAACGAGGTAAAGTTCTACTAAAGACTGATCTTAGTAGCCTTTTAGATGCGTAATAATATGTGCATAGTGAAACCCCATTCATCGATCTAGAAATAATGCAGAAAAAATGATTTGTGAATAGTGAACTATAATAATTTCGGCCGGTAAGTCATAGCGCCCAAACTAAACGAGGTAAAGTTCCACTAAAGACTGATCTTAGTAGCCTTTTAGATGCGTAATAATATGTGCATAGTGAAACCCCATTCATCGATCTAGAAATAATGCAGAAAAAATGATTTGTGAATAGTGAACTATAATAATTTCGGCCGGTAAGTCATAGCGCCCAAACTAAACGAGGTAAAGTTCTACTAAAAGCTGATCTTAGAAGCCTTTTAGATGCGAAATAATATGCGCATAGTGAAACCCCATTCATCGATCTAGAAATAATGCAGAAAAAATATTTTTGAATAGGGTATTACAATAATTTCGGACGGTAAGTCATAACGCCCAAACTAAACGAGGTAAAGTTCTACTAAAAGCTGATCTTAGTAGCCTTTTAGATGCGTAATAATATGTGCATAGTGAAACCCCATTCATCGATCTAGAAATTTTGCAGAAAAAATGATTTGTGAATAGTGAACTATAAATTTCGGCCGGTAAGTCATAACGCCCAAACTAAACGAGGTAAAGTTCTAATAATAGCTGATCTTAGTAGCCTTTTAGATGCGTAATAATATGTGCATAGTGAAACCCCATTCATCGATCTAGAAATAATGCAGAAAAAATGATTTGTGAATAGTGAACTATAATAATTTCGGCCGGTACGTCATAGCGCCCAAACTAAACGAGGTAAAGTTCTACTAAAGACTGATCTTAGTAGCCTTTTAGATGCGTAATAATATGTGCATAGTGAAACCCCATTCATCGATCTAGAAATAATGCAGAAAAAATGATTTGTGAATAGTGAACTATAATAATTTCGGCCGGTAAGTCATAGCGCCCAAACTAAACGAGGTAAAGTTCTACTAAAAGCTGATCTTAGAAGCCTTTTAGATGTGTAATAATATGTGCATAGTGAAACCCCATTCATCGATCTAGAAATTTTGCAGAAAAAATGATTCGTGAATAGTGAACTATAAATTTCGGCCGGTAAGTCATAACGCCCAAACTAAACGAGGTAAAGTTCTACTAAAAGCTGATCTTAGTAGCCTTTTAGATGCGTAATAATATGTGCATAGTGAAACCCCATTCATCGATCTAGAAATAATGCAGAAAAAATGATTTGTGAATAGTGAACTATAATAATTTCGGCCGGTAAGTCATAGCGCCCAAACTAAACGAGGTAAAGTTCCACTAAAGACTGATCTTAGTAGCCTTTTAGATGCGTAATAATATGTGCATAGTGAAACCCCATTCATCGATCTAGAAATAATGCAGAAAAAATGTTTTTTGAATAGTGAACTATAATAATTTCGGCCGGTAAGTCATAGCGCCCAAACTAAACGAGGTAAAGTTCTACTAAAAGCTGATCTTAGAAGCCTTTTAGATGCGTAATAATATGTGCATAGTGAAACCCCATTCATCGATCTAGAAATTTTGCAGAAAAAATGATTTGTGAATAGTGAACTATAAATTTCGGCCGGTAAGTCATAACGCCCAAACTAAACGAGGTAAAGTTCTACTAAAAGCTGATCTTAGTAGCCTTTTAGATGCGTAATAATATGTGCATAGTGAAACCCCATTCATCGATCTAGAAATAATGCAGAAAAAATTATTTGTGAATAGTGAACTATAATAATTTCGGCCGGTAAGTCATAGCGCCCAAACTTAACGAGGTAAAGTTCTACTAAAAGCTGATCTTAGAAGCCTTTTAGATGCGTAATAATATGTGCATAGTGAAACCCCATTCATCGATCTAGAAATAATGCAGAAAAAATATTTTTGAATAGGGTATTACAATAGTTTCGGCCGGTAAGTCATAACGCCCAAACTAAACGAGGTAAAGTTCTACTAAAAGCTGATCTTAGTAGCCTTTTAGATGCGTAATAATATGTGCCTAGTGAAACCCCATTCATCGATCTAGAAATAATGCAGAAAAAATGATTTGTGAATAGTGAACTATAATAATTTCGGCCGGTAAGTCATAGCGCCCAAACTAAACGAGGTAAAGTTCTACTAAAAGCTGATCTTAGAAGCCTTTTAGATGCGAAATAATATGCGCATAGTGAAACCCCATTCATCGATCTAGAAATAATGCAGAAAAAATATTTTTGAATAGGGTATTACAATAATTTCGGCCGGTAAGTCATAACGCCCAAACTAAACGAGGTAAAGTTCTACTAAAAGCTGATCTTAGTAGCCTTTTAGATGCGTAATAATATGTGCATAGTGAAACCCCATTCATCGATCTAGAAATTTTGCAGAAAAAATGATTTGTGAATAGTGAACTATAAATTTCGGCCGGTAAGTCATAACGCCCAAACTAAACGAGGTAAAGTTCTACTAAAAGCTGATCTTAGTAGCCTTTTAGATGCGTAATAATATGTGTATAGTGAAACCCCATTCATCGATCTAGAAATAATGCAGAAAAAATGATTTGTAAGTAGTGAACTATAATAATTTCGGCCGGTAAGTCATAGCGCCCAAACTAAACGAGGTAAAGTTCTACTAAAGACTGATCTTAGTAGCCTTTTAGATGCGTAATAATATGTGCATAGTGAAACCCCATTCATCGATATAGAAATAATGCAGAAAAAATGATTTGTGAATAGTGAACTATAATAATTTCGGCCGGTAAGTCATAGCGCCCAAACTAAACGAGGTAAAGTTCTATTAAAAGCTGATCTTAGAAGCCTTTTAGATGCGTAATAATATGTGCATAGTGAAACCCCATTCATCGATCTAGAAATTTTGCAGAAAAAATGATTTGTGAATAGTGAACTATAAATTTCGGCCGGTAAGTCATAACGCCCAAACTAAACGAGGTAAAGTTCTACTAAAAGCTGATCTTAGTAGCCTTTTAGATGCGTAATAATATGTGTTTAGTGAAACCCCATTCATCGATCTAGAAATAATGCAGAAAAAATGATTTGTGAATAGTGAACTATAATAATTTCGGCCGGTAAGTCATAGCCCCCAAACTAAACGAGGTAAAGTTCTACTAAAGACTGATCTTAGTAGCCTTTTAGATGCGTAATAATATGTGCATAGTGAAACCCCATTCATCGATCTAGAAATAAGGCAGAAAAAATATTTTTGAATAGGGTATTACAATAATTTCGGCCGGTAAGTCATAACGCCCAAACTAAACGTGGTAAAGTTCTACTAAAAGCTGATCTTAGTAGCCTTTTAGATGCGTAATAATATGTGCATAGTGAAACCCCATTCATCGATCTAGAAATAATGCAGAAAAAATGATTTGTGAATAGTGAACTATAATAATTTCGGCCGGTAAGTCATAGCGCCCAAACTAAACGCGGTAAAGTTCTACTAAAAGCTGATCTTAGAAGCCTTTTAGATGCGAAATAATATGCGCATAGTGAAACCCCATTCATCGATCTAGAAATAATGCAGAAAAAATATTTTTGAATAGGGTATTACAATAATTTCGGCCGGTAAGTCATAACGCCCAAACTAAACGAGGTAAAGTTCTACTAAAAGCTGATCTTAGTAGCCTTTTAGATGCGTAATAATATGTGCATAGTGAAACCCCATTCATCGATCTAGAAATTTTGCAGAAAAAATGATTTGTGAATAGTGAACCATAAATTTCGGCCGGTAAGTCATAACGCCCAAACTAAACGAGGTAAAGTTCTACTAAAAGCTGATCTTAGTAGCCTTTTAGATGCGTAATAATATGTGTATAGTGAAAGCCCATTCATCGATCTAGAAATAATGCAGAAAAAATGATTTGTGAATAGTGAACTATAATAATTTCGGCCGGTAAGTCATAGCCCCCAAACTAAACGAGGTAAAGTTCTACTAAAGACTGATCTTAGTAGCCTTTTAGATGCGTAATAATATGTGCATAGTGAAACCCCATTCATCGATCTAGAAATAATGCAGAAAAAATATTTTTGAATAGGGTATTACAATAATTTCGGCCGGTAAGTCATAACGCCCAAACTAAACGAGGTAAAGTTCTACTAAAAGCTGATCTTAGTAGCCTTTTAGATGCGTAATAATATGTGCATAGTGAAACCCCATTCATCGATCTAGAAATTATGCAGAAAAAATGATTCGTGAATAGTGAACTATAATAATTTCGGCCGGTAAGTCATAACGCCCAAACTAAACGAGGTAAAGCTCTACTAAAAGCTGATCTTAGTAGCCTTCTAGATGCGTAATAATTTGCGCATAGTGAAACCCCATTCATCGATCTACAAATAATGCAGAAAAATTATTTTTGAATAGGGTATTACAATAATTTTGGCCGGTAAGTCAAAACGCAAAACGCCCAAACTAAACGAGGTAAAGCTCTACTAAAAGCTGATCTTAGTAGACTTTTAGATGCGTAATAAATAATATGCGCATAGTGAAACCCCATTCATCGATCTACAAATAAAGCAGAAAAAATGATTTGTGAAAAGTGAACTATAATAATTTCGGCCGGTAAATCATAACGCCCATACTAAACGAGGTTGAGCTCTTTTAAGAGCTGATCTTTGTAGGCTTTTGTATACGTATCTACCTATATGTTATAATATGTGCATAGCTAAACTTATTTCATTGATCTAGAAAACATATTTAAAAAAATATGATATAAAATTAGATTAATGGTAATTAATAACGCCCATACCAAACGATGTACAGCTCTACTAAAAGCTGATCGGAATAGTTTTTTTTAATAAAAGACAGTTGAGAAGTTTTAACAGATTATTGAGGACTTCTTAATTTGTTTGGTTTTTTTTTTACTGTGAAGTTAGCGGCTAAAAGTTGGCGGCCAATGTTTGCAGCATATTAGCCGCCAACTTTTGGCCGCTAACTTCACGCCGGTATACGGCGGAACGTAAATATATGGCCGATTAGTGTACTAGACGGGCTGACCGAAAAACTGTTACAATGTATGTTTTCACTTCTGCCGGCACTCCCGGAGTGCAATCCGGTCTTTTTAGGGTTCCGAAGTCGACTAGGAACCCTTATAGTTTCGCTTTGTCTGTCCGTCCGTCCACGGATAATCTCAGTAACCGTTAGCACTAGAAAGCTGAAATTTGGTACTAATATGTATATCAATCACGCCGACAGTGGTAAAATAAAAAGTGTTTCTTTTTTTTATTAGGGTACCTCCCCTATACGTAACGTGGGGAGTGTTTTTTTTGTCATTTTAACCCTAACGTGTGATATATTGTTGGATAGGTATTTAAAAATTAATAGGGGTTTGCCAGAATCATTTTTTGATAATATTAATATTTTCGGAGATAATCGCTCCAGAAGTTAAAAAATGTGTCCCCCCCCCCCCCTCTAACTTTTGAACCATAAGTTTTAAAAATATGAAAAAAATCTCAAAAGTAGAACTTTATAAAAACTTTCTAGGAAAATTATTTTGGACTTGATAGGTTGAATAGTTTTTGAAAAAAATTACAAAATAATTTCTGGACGAAAAACTACGGAAGCCTACACTGAGCGTGGCCCGACACGCTCTTGGCCGGTTTTTTTTATAATTATGATATAATTACAAACCTTAATTTTTACAAGGAAGAACTTATTGCGAAACCATAAATACATACGGCTTTTGCTACTATTGATGTAAAAAAAGTGTTACGATTGTTTTTTATCGTCTTAATTGCCAAACAGCTTATTTCAACGTCAAAAAGTCTTGAAAATGATTCATTAAAAAAAAAACTAGATTATCAATGTTCGGTAATTGCTCTTAAATTTTACTATACTTTTAGTTATTTGATAAGCTAATTACTTAGTTTATATAATATAATAAGACTTATGGTTTAAAATGAAATTCGGCGATACGGCATCCGGTGAAGAGTACTTTTAACTTATCAAGTTGTCATGTTGTCGGAGCCTGAGATCACAAACCACACATACGAGATGTTTATTTTTTATCATATAGGCTAAATTTGATAATATGGCGCTCAAAAATATAAAGTACCTATACTTAACTTACTAGGTTGCTTCTGCCAGCGACTCCGTCCACGTGGAACTCGTTTATTATATCGAAGCTCCATACAAACTTTCGCCCCCCATTTCGCTTCCTTAGAGGGTGATTCATGCATGGGATAATAAGTTGTCAGTATGTTAAGCCAGGCTATAAGTAGGTACACTATATGTATACCAAAATTCATCTTAATCCGTTTTAGTTAAAGCAATGACGCGTAATTCAATGTTGGAAAGGCAACCGGATGGCTCGCAGTATTTGAGCTCCCGAAGTGTTGTGGAACCGCCCTGTGCAACCCGAACTGACCCAACTTGGACTGGTTCGAAAAAAGGAGGGCGGTGGTAAAAAAAAAAAATATCACGAGGCAACCGGATGACAAGCGGTAGCCTGAAAGAGTGTACGCTGTTTATCTAATGAAATTTTTATGCCATCCCTTCTAGTGCGACCGGAGCCGAGTAAACAACGAAAATAAAACCGCTCGAAATTTTCTGTATTTGATGAAGAACAAGCGTGCCAATTTGCAAGCGGTTGCCTGCCAATTTTTTTTTTCTTCGCTCGCTGGGATGGCATAAAAATTTCATTATATAAACAGCGTACACACTTTCAGGCTACCGCTTGTCATCCGGTTGCCTCGCGATATATTTTTTTTTACCACCCCCCTCCTATTTCCGAACCAGTCACAGTTGGCTCAGTTCGGGTTGCACAGGGCGGTTCCACAACACTTCGGGAGCTCAAATACCGCGAGCCATCCGGTTGCCTCTCCGACATTGAATTACGCGTCATTGCTCTGAATATTTAGCCGTTTTTGCGTGATAAGAATAAGAATAAGAATAATTTATTATCAGAAACTGTGTACCTACATTATTTAGATGACATAATAACATGATGATGATAACATAGTTCTGTGGTGATAACAATACATCCAAACATCTAAACGTTCACATTTATAATATTAGTAGGATAGTCGGATCTAGCCAGAACGATTTACTGTTATTCAGCACAAATGGAAAATTGTCAACTCGAAATTCTTTGTCGAGTCTGAATAAAGTAAAATTGAGAATCCTGAACATGGAAAATTGACCAGCCTGAATATGCTTCTTAAAGTAAAACTGTCATACTCGATATAGGTAGGTATAGAAATACGTCCATATGGATTTACTTACGTGCACTCCTAAATATCACTAATAGGAAATATATATGAATGTTGTACAAAATAGTCTGTTTCCTTATGAAGCTTTGATATTATATATTTATACTTTGCATTGTGATTCTATTTCGTACTGGATCAAATTCAATTTGGGTGACATTTTTATTACAAGAAGAAAATTAGTCATAAAGGTAAAACACAATAACATTTTCACGAAGTTCACTTTTGATGGTATTACTTTTAGTCCAATTTTAAAATACATTACGTGTTGTTAAGAGGCTCCCATACGCCAATGACCTTCGATCTGAATCCCTTAGTTTTCTAATGTTTTTTTGTAGCTTATTATATTAACAACAACGGCTTTAAGCAATATAGTATCCCATATTTACTTCAAACTTCATTGTTTTCGAGATATTTGGCATCAAATTTGAACAATTTTAGGCCAAAAAACTGGTTTTCTGGCCATAACTTTTGTGTTAATTGGTTTAAAATTAAAACCCTCTGCCAGTTTTTAGAGACGTCATAGACGAACCCAAATTTGTAGATTTCGTATATGTTAGATCTTTCACGTCAATAGAGATGCGAAATAAGTGTTTTTTTAGACAATGTTTAAAAAAATCATACAAAATTAAGTGGTATTAATTTGTTTCAAAATCCGGTCTGTCAAAATGGAGATAAAAGATTGAAGAACCGATAGCCGTTTGATTTATGATTCTATCTGCAGTGCAAAAGTAGTAGATACGATTCAAAACTTGTCAAAAATCGATGAAAACCTCGGGTAGCCCCTTAAGTTTTCATTTGTGCTGAATGACAGTCGCCGGCAGCAATAACAAAACGCAACATAACCTGTAAGCTCGCAAAGACTTTGCACATGCGCGGTGCAGCTAGTCCCAACATTGCCCGCTAGATGCCGCTGGCTGTCTTTTAGATGGCGCTATCGTTTGTCTTCCCCAGTTTCGATAAGCGTCCGGGAACATTTGGAGTCGGTTATAATTTGTGTATATAGAAGTAACAATTTTTGAATAGTCGCCGATATCCTTTATACAGGTATCGGCCGGCTTGGATAATGGCTGAGGGCAGCAGGGGTACTTACACCGGCTGTGGGCTTACATATGGGTCAGTAAACTATTCCTTGTTATTCTGTCCCGTTAGACAGAAGACAATGTGGCAGTGATTCAAAAAAAAAAAGTGAACTTCTAAAATGCTCAGAAAATGATCCGCACTAAAAGGGGTGTAAATGACAACAAAACGGGAAATTCGCGGATAAAAACCCATAAAGTGTAGTAACCATGACAACTTACAACAGAAAAAAGTCTTAACAAATATCTTTTAATTGGAAAAATTGTTACTTATCCTCCTATTGTATGACCCATTAAATACTGTAGGACGGTCTAGGGTTGTGATGCCGTACTTAAAAGAATATTCAGCGAATAGTGCGATTTCGCGCTGCTGTCGTGATTGTTTAGACTTAGAGTATCAAAACACGTGTATCGCCGAGCGCTATAAATATAGCGAAATAAAATAAAATAAGGTGAGATAGTTTACAGTCCCTTTTAAACATACAACGTGTTAATAAAATAACGCAAAACCTAAAAACAGTTTGTTCAGAATCGAGCATAGAATGCGAAAAAAAAAAAAAAATTTTTTTTGACAACATTTATTTTTTACATTTGTATGGAGTGTTGGCCGACTGGGGCGACCTGCTCCATACAAATGTAAAAAATAAATCGCGTAAAAAATTTATTTTTTATTTTTTTCGCATTCTACTCTCGATTCTGAACAAACTGTTTTCAGGTTTTGCGTTATTTTATTAACACGTTGTATATAGCAAGGTAGTGAGAGCGGATATTGTTTAGAGTATCAAAACACGTGTATCGACGAGCGCTGTAAAATACTTACTGAAAAAAAAAAAGGTGAGATGGATTTTAAGAAAGTCGTGGTTTACAAATGTCACTTATAATCTTTGTCATATATATAGCAACGTAGTGAGAGCGGATATTGTGGTTTTATTTATTGTATACATGTATATAGGATTGCGTATTGAATAAAACCTTTTAATTATCATGTTAGCTTTTTTAAACGGTGCTGTAATATTAGGTAGATACCTGAATTAAGTTGTGCAATACAATAATGGCAACGTGCGTAACTTTAGGGTTTAATAATACATATATTCTTTAACAAAATACACGATAGCTTTTGGCGTTTCATTAAAACATAGTAAATTAAGTGATCATTTTCGTCAAACTATCATTTCTAAAATGATGTAGTTGTGAAATGAAAGGTTTATCAAATTACCATTTCATCATCATGTACTACTCTAAAGATTGATTCTGGTGATTGTTAGGTACTTGGAAGTTAAGTATATTAAACAGTAAATTTATATATTTTCCAGCTATTACACTTTTAAACATCAGCATGAAAGAGGATGGGGACATAACGAATTAGCCACTTATCAATAAAATAAAATAAATGATGTGGCCCTTATTTTGTTTTAAGCAGTATATTTAACTATTTATCGGTGCCACCGGGAACTAATTTGTCGCAAAGCCGATGGCCGATGGGGCAGACGAGTTTTGGAGAGGAGACCGCGAAAAATTCGCTAGGTGGACCGACGACGGTTGGATGAGGAGAGCTGGGTTTGGTGGCGCCAATTAGGAAAGGCTTATGTGATGATTTTCCCTTGCCTTTCACACCGCAGTTTACGAACCAAGTTCTTCTCACTGTACTCCAGACCAGATTTATATCGTCGTTCTTCATTTGTTCTGTATTTGAATGGATGTAGGTATTTACTTATAGTCAGCTATCGTCGAGTCGCGTTCGAATTGCGATGGTACCTCCGCGCCGCCTGCGCATGTGTGCGCGAGCCAGTGTGGTGTGACTGCATTCCGGTGGCCAGACGGCGGCTGACAATTCTGCGGTTCACTGCCCGGCGCGCTCGCCTCAACAACGTCTGCCGTATGGAGACCTCTTTACAAACGTACAGTACTCATAGGTTACGAGTCTATTAGTGATTTTGACATACACACACACGCGCACACGCACACGCCGGCCTAAGACTGATTACTGCAATGTGTTTATAAAGCGTTAAATTTTCATATTTTTTTTACTCAAATCTATTTCAAATTAAGTACATCATTTATGTAGCTGCACTATGAATTCTCCGTTGCTATAGACATCTGAGGTTTGGAGAACTGGTGACCTGACATACATCAGGTTTCCCCTAGTTCAGGCCCAGTCTCCACCGCACAAGTTACATAGCTAACAAATAATGTATTCGATTTGAGATAACATTGTGGTGGAGTTTTTTTTTCTCGAGATGCACCTATTTGCATGCGGTTAATGCGATAAATCGATACTAATATTATAAAAGCGAATGTGTCTGTCTGCCGCTGAACTGATTCAGATGAAATTTGGTATCAAGATAGTTTGAGTCCCGGGGAAGAACATAGGATAGTTTTCAACCCGGAAATCATTTCCTAAGGGGGTGAAATGGGGGTGAAAGTTAGTATGGAGCTACGAATTAAAAGAGTTCCACGCGGACAGAGTCGCGTGCAGAAGCTAGTATGAAAATAATTACAGCAAACCAGCACTGATAATGACAGAATCTCGACACGCGTTTCGTGCTACGAGGCATCTTCAGGAGATGCTGGCAGGAGAGGTTCCTCGCACCACCTCCACTGAGCAAATGAACGGGCCCCGTATCATGGTCGGCCTTATCACGCGATAAGTGACAAGATAAAAAAGAACGGTGTCAGAAAGTAACGGACGATCTACTATCTTGTCACTTATCGTGTGATAAGGCCGACCATGATGAACGAGGTTTGATTGGTGTTTAACTTATCATGGACTGATAACTGGTGACGATGTAATACCTGACGATTCAATCAGGTTCCCATGGCTAAACTCCTTGTCACTTTCATCCGTTTGACAACTTCGTGAGCAGTTGCAGTGTTTGAGGACCGCTTTAGCCTATATTGTTGGTAGTGAGCCTGCCTATGATGCTGGAGGTCCTGGGTTCGAATCCCGGTAAGGGCATTTATTTGTGTGATGAGCACGAATATTTGTTCCTGAGTCATGGATGTTTTCTATGTGTTGAAGTATGTTTTATCTATAATACTTAATTAGTTTAGTTTAGGTGATCCAAAAAAGCTGGTTCGAATGCAATATTTAAGGCGAAAAAATCAAGGTGGACTGATGAGCTGGTAAAGGTCGCGGGAGTCCGCTGGATGCGGGTGGCGCAGGACCGGTCATCGTGGCACTCTATGTGGGATGTCCAGCAGTGGACGCCTTTCGGATGATATGATGATGACGAAGGTGAAAGATGGATACATATATATACATCTCTGTAGTCAGTAGCTGACCGACTGCGTAACACCTCAGTACGTTATGTTATGGTAAGTCTAAAATACAATAAAAATATGGGAAAATATTGTAGTTGGTTCTTCCTTACGCGCGTTCGAATAGTTACAGAAACACAACCTTGTTGCAAGGCAGTTGTCGGTGAGCGCGAACCCCGCGCTAGCTCAGAGAACAGTATAATAGTTGCTATTAGCTCTCATGTGAACCTGCGCCTACACATGACCCCCCCGGTCATGTGTAGGCGCAGGTTCACATGGCCCAGCCATAGCGTAATTGCCTGCATGCATGGTTGATTAACAAGGTCATTACCGACGACGCATATTGTCTACGTAAATATAAATAAATAAATAATATTAGGGGCAATCTTACACAAATCGACCTAGTCCCAAACTAAGCAAAGCTTTGTACTTACTATGGGTACTAGACGACGATAAACATACTTATATAGATAAATAAATACTTAAATACATAGAAAACATCCATGACTCAGGAACAAATATTCGTGCTCATCACACAAATAAATACCCTTACCGAGATTCAAACCCAGGACCTCTTGCTTCGTAGGCAGGGTCACTACCAACTAGGCTAAAGCGGTCGTCAAATATATTCTATTAAACTTCGTATTTCCCCCACGGGAGCAATTCCTAGTGTGGAGCAGCACTAATGTATTAGATTTGAATCCTTTCTTGTGAAATAAACTATTTGATGTTGCCATTGTGCAAAGCCGGCGCACAAATATTGCCAATTGACTGACATCTTCCATGCAACCCAGGAGTTTTGTTGAATGTAAATATTGATTGTAGGCCTACCGTGACTACCTAAATAAGTGAAGTTGTTTCACAAAGTGGCAACACACAGTCAGCAATTTTTAAGATGCCGCTGACGTAGATAACATACGCTGACGTCAAGAGCTGCCACGGGAACGCCCTAACTTTTTTTATTCTACCTGGGTGTTGGTTCAACTGCATTTTGTGTATATGTCCGAGCGGCTAGCCGCGCGTATTATATAGAACTCAGGGAAAGCCGAGGTATATAATATAGCCTTCTATTCTGAAGATTAATTCTATATTCGGGCACAGAATAAATAATAGCACTACGTACAGAATGTTCTCTGTTAACAAAACCCTTGTTTAGGTATGCCCAATGAGCCTAAACGTGGCCATCTCTTTCTATCGCACTTGTAGGGGCGCGACGAAATCACGGAGTAAGGCACTTGTCCCACCGCCGCTCTCATAGTAATTCTTACTCGCTTGAGCGAGTAGCACGTTAGTAACACTCGCTTACTCGCCGGCGGTGGGACAAAGTGCCTAAGCCGGCCCCTAAATACTGGTGATGTTTTTGAAATAGGATGGGTAGTTTCGGAGATTACCTCCTTCATATACAGTCATTCTTTATGGACCGAAAAACTTACATCAATTTTACTCTTTTCCAATATTTTGATGTTTTTGAAGTACTTACCTTAGTTGATGAAATAATTGCTTAGTCTTGTCTTGTACCACGAGTCAAAAAAACCTGACTAACTGATGACCTAGGTAAAGGTCGCGGGAGTCCGCTGGATGCGGGTGGCGCAGGACCTACTTTTGGCACTCTTTAGGGGAGGCCTTTGTACAGCAGTGGACGTCTTTCAGCTGATATGATGGTGAAAATACGACTTATTCAACCGTACGTAGGTAATTCCGATAAACGTAGGTACTTCATAACAAACATACTTTTTAAATCACCATTCCTTAAGGAAATAATAATGATTTAAATACCGGAAACCGTTTAGTTTTACTCAAAACCATGTGTCATTTATATTTGCTACAATTGAACGAGTTATCTCTGAATAAGACCGTGATATCACCAGATCAGATACCGGGCGCGGCGATATGACGCTGCCGGTGAAAAATTGTGAAATTCGTCGGCTGTCAAAATAACAATCATTTTCCGGCTAATGTTTTGTCATCATTATTTTCAGAAAGTGTGACCGACTTAGGTAACACCTGACTATAACTGTTATATTACTATGACATAGTACTGCAACTATGTTATATCAGAGATCAGTAAAGTTAGAACAATCATAAAAACATCAAAAAACCGGTAAGTATCTGTAAAACTAACTGAAACAAAAACTGTAACCGAAAACTATAAAGAAGTTTCTATCAAAACTTTGTATTTTTGGTACCTACATTATTTTATTGCCGACTGTACTTTTCTGTATAGCGTCATCAACTACTCATTGAGGCGATTCTAACGAGCCCAAACTCAACGGGGTTACGTCGGTTAAGTAATGAATTCCCATGGCTACCTTCTGTCTCCATAATCATATCAGCCATAATATGAATTGTCATCTAAACTATAGCTATACCCAAAATTTCAGCTCAATCTGTCACCGGGAAGTGGGTCAAATTTAACTTGCAAGTTTTCATTGCAGACACCGGGACAGGTGAAACTAAATAAAAGTTTGTTATAAAACACCTTGAGTATAATTTCGAATCGACTGATGATAATGAGGTCATTAATAAAAAAACCGGATAGACAAGTATGAGTCGGACTTGCGCACCGAGGCTTCCCTACATAATTACAAATGTATGGTTTTCAGAATTTTTCCCTGTACTTGTAGTATTAGACGATATTACTTGCCAAAATTCATAGTTCTAGGTCAACGGAAAGTACTCTATACATTTTGATTCCTTTGAGTGTCGAAATATACGTTTTTTTGTGGCTTAAACGGCCGTATCTGTTTTTACGATGACTTAGAAGTTTGATTTTTTTGCAGCTTCAAGGGATTGTAGACCGGAGTATATGGTTTTAATTTCAACTCGATACCTCCACGCGTTCCCCTAAGGAATGTTGTATAATGAGAGCAGAGTTGTTAGCTATCACCCAAGCATTAGTATATTACGCTGAATCATTAAATACCAAGAATATAGTAATTCTATCGGACTCGAAGAGTGCACTACAACATCTAGCGCGGTGTGTATCGGGATCTCGAGGGATGTCGATTGCTTACCAAGCATTGAAAGTTATTAATGACTTACAGAATAAAAATATAAGTGTTAAAATTCAATGGATTCCGTCTCATCTTGGAATCAGAGGGAATGAAATTGTTGATTGTCTAGCTAATGAGTGAGCTAGTGAGAGTGAGTAATCGATAAAGGAATTGATCTCGCATGTAAGCCCTATGCAACAGAATTAATTCCCATTATGTATGTCTAGTCAACTGGGAAAAAAAGTTTGAAGAAAATTCTGCTGCAAAGGGTATATGGTAATTGGTACCGCAGTGTGCAGGGACGACCCAGATGGGTTCCATGGTTTGATAATTCCAGGCTCACTAGGAGAATACTAACAACCGCTTTAAGATTACGCTCGGGACACATACCATGTAATAAATTCTATCACTTAATGAGAAGAAAAGATAATAATCTATGTGATAATTGTGGCAAAGTAGAAGATCTAGTCCATATTTTGATAGAATGCACCAGGTTTAGTTGTGAAAGGCAAAGAATGTTAGGAAATTTACTGGTAAAGGCTTCATCTATAAATTTGATACTTGCTGAACCTATGTCTGATGATGCCAAGATAAAGGGTTTTGACAGACTGACAGACGGACAATAAAGTGATCCTATAAGGGTTCCGTTTATTTCCTTTTTTTTTTAAATGTTATGTTAAACGCTACCGTGGGACACTCGTAAATACAAACATATTTATCAGACTGCTAAATAATCATATCCCTTCCTTTCGGCTCTGCCGTTGTCGAGCAATTATGACTCATTTATGAGGTACCTTCTCGTGACAAAAAACGAGGCTTAGAATTATCATTTGATCAGTCATTCGTTTAAATTTTGATGAAATGATGATGGAATGAACTAATCCCGACCAGTCGACTAAGTTAAGGCGGGGTCCCACGGCCCGTGTTATTACAGGCCAGGGGACCGATTTTTGACTATCGAGCGCTCGAAAGTCAAATAATAGTACATTACGTACCTAATGGTGAAATTCGTGAATGGCCCAGATCGCAGGTGTTTGTGCGATCTGCAGGGCTAGCACGCGACGGCGCGCGAGCTCTTTCGATTTTTCTCGCACTATCCGTCTCTCTCTTATTAGAACACTTAGAACAAGAGGTATAGTGCGAGAAAAATCGAGAGTATGTCGCAGCCGTCCTGTGCTAGACGTGCTGGGGCTTTACGAATTACCGCCCGTGGTGAGTACACAATTTAACGTCTTCACCTGCACGTCTAGCCTCTTCTAAGTGGTCTAATAAGTGAGATACGGATAGTGCGAGAAAAATCGAGAGAGCTCGCGCGCCGTCGCGTGCTAGCCGTGCTGGCCACAATGCGAGTTTTACCGTACGCGCAGCGTGCGGCCAGGTGTGACGTAAAAGTAAATACGTTTGTAGTGTCAAAATGGCAGGGACTTACTTTCTACCAATATAATTGAATACGAGTTAATTAATTAATTAATTACTCGTTTTTCAGTTTTCTATCGCTATTTCATAATAGCATTTCATAATTATTGTCAGTTTTCGAGTCAAAGAGTCGAGCACTCGAAAGTCAAAAATCGGTCCCCTGGTCGGATCGTGCCACGCCTGTGGATGCCCGTGGCTGTGCTTAGGTAGGGGTCCCGCGGCCTGCTTTCTCACAGGTCAGACCGCGCCAGGCCAGACCGACAGGCCATGGGAACCGTCGCGTCTGGCCTGGCGTGACCTGGCCTGTGAGAAAGCAAGCTGTGGGACCCCGGGTTTAGAACGGACGCAGGCGCGCCCGTACAGGCTGTGACTGGCACCGTCGCGCCGCGCCGCACCTTTGAACTTATCGACTCCCGATGGATAGGACGGGCGTTTCTTATTTGGTCGACCTCGTACCTAATTTGGTCCAACTCCGTTAAAATCAAAGATAGACATCGTCAGTACTACATGGTATTATATATTCGAAAGTATTACTCTCCCCTCGTTGGCAACAGTCGTTTAAGGCGCCGTAGGTTCATGGTCTTCTCTCCCTCTCACTGAGCATAAGCGTGAGCGAGATCATGTTTTTTAATTTAAATTTTTTGGCCGTTTAAATAAATAAAAAAGTAATCACTGACTTCTCTCAAACATGATATTGCCGATTTTAAGAAGCAATTTTAATATTTTTAGCTTTTGTGCATAATTTGTTACGAATATTTAAAGTGTATTTTAGGCCCATGTTCGTGATTTTTTTCTATCGAGCGAAAATTGCTTAATCATGTTTTGAATCACTGATCTCGCTGCAGAAGAGCCTCAAGATTAATATTCGTATTTTTTCGAAACCATGTTATTATAAACAGACGCATTATATTGTTTCAAAAACTCTGTTCGCTTAACTTCGTTGAACCTACGGCGCCTTAAGAAATATAAATTCGACTAGTACTAGTAGATGAGATGTTGATTCGGCGATCATTGTCCCGATAATCGGTTCTGCGAACGGTCGAATAGTGAAGAGCTCTCTCGACCAACATTTCAGCTGAGCTATGTTACCCGAGCGGGCCGAGCGCTTGGGCGGAATTTTTGTTGACGCAGACGCATCCTGCCGGACCCGGGGAAAACCCTGTTAGTTTTTTACTTTTGATGTTCTTACCGTATAATAGCTATAGTCTAGACACCAAGAAAAATGATAAGTACAATAATTATGTATGTTATAGGTATTTGCTTTCAAGGAATGTTCGTGTGCAACGCATAAGTAAGATAAGTAAACTGTTCTTCTTGCTATCTCAATCGGCACTCATAATAAACTAGGTATATTGGTAAACATAAGAGTTAGACGTTCACAGACCTACATACATAAACGTACGCCTGTATCCCACGAGGAGTAGGCAGACCACATGTAATTGAAGTAGCGAGCGAAGCAAATGAAGTTCTTCGTATCAGTTTGGGCCAAAGTACTTTCGTATGTCTCCTCTTAAATTCAGTCGCATTTCGCAACCGATTCTCGTGAAATGTTGTGACTAGGGTCAGTATTATAATACCTAGTTTTATTTGTCGATTCAGTTGTTCAAAAAACATATGTTTTGGCTAGCTCTGCAGCTCACAGAGCCATTATAATTATCAGTGCCACTTCTAACATTTTAGGTTTAAAGATGGAGATAATGAAGATATTGTGATATTGCAGTGATAGGTTTGCTATACTATCCGCAAAACTATCTGGCCGGTAGGGCAATAAACGTCCGCTACCGTTAGGGGTGTAACATGTCGATAACGTATAATGTAAACGTCGATATAATTATTATATTTTCAAATGAAATCTTATAACATTATTGATATTGTTCTTAAAGTTATCCAATGAATAATACTAAATGTTTAAGATATTTCTTAAATAATTAGCTAAATACGTGATTAGGTAAGTAGATAATGAGAAATGCATCTATTTAAGTCATTAGGAATAATTGATAACAAAATATACTATAACATAAAAGGGTAAACATCACAATGCATAACTCATTCGTTATACGAACTTTGTCTGTGAACTTGCAAATGAACACGGTCACGAAGTAGTTCGGCTTCCACCTTATCACTGTCAGTATAACCCGATAGAGTTGATATGGGCTCAAGTTAAAGGAGAAGTTGCGACGAAAAATACCACGTTTAAAATGGCAGATGTTGAGAAATTGTTAAATGAAGCGATCGATCATGTTACAATCGACGACTGGGTCAAATGTGTTCGCCACGCTGAAAATCTTCAGGACGAAGACGTAGCTAAAGCACTTTTTATTGACACCAACCGTTTTGTTATTAACCTACAAGACGATAGTGACACTGAAGACGAAGAAGAATAGCTAGTATTTTCCTTGTTTAGTTATTTATTTTGTTATACCTCCTTATTATTTTATTGTAATACTTTATGTCAATAGTTCAATATACTTATTTATATTTCGATAGTAACTATAACTATACAATACTGTTATATAAAACACCACGTAATTTATACCTCCTTATTATTTTATTGTAATACTTTATGTCAATAGTTCAATATACCTATTTATATTTCGATAGTAACTATACAATACAGTTATATAAAACACCACGTAATTTATATTCTTTGTTTCATTACTTTATCGACATTCCTTTTTATGCGTAACGCTACCTGGCCTATTGCTGCTCGGCCCGCTCCATAAGCCGAGCAGGTGTGAAAGAGATTCCGATGATTTATGACCTGACCGGCCAGATAGTTTTGCGGATAGTATAGTCCATCGACCACGACACACTTCAACCTCATTTCAATTGTGGACTCTTACCACATCCACGTGATGGAAGGGGGGGAATGTACCAACGAATAAAGCGTCAATACCTACTGTATTTTCAGGCTTACATGCGGCGCCCGGCGGCGGTACCCAGGTGAAACGACAACCGTGGTTCGTGGTCATGTTCGCTTTGAAGTTTGAGTTTCTAACTGAACGCTTCCATACCTACTTTTGATTTCACGCTAAGACGTTGATCCCTGTTGCTTACCACACCAGTCGCTAAACCGAGTTAAAGGACTTCGTCTTGAGTCAAATTCCTCGCAAACTTGACAAAAACGAGTCCCATTATTCAGTACAAACTTACCCCCTTAGCACTGGCTGCTAGGAGGTCAGATGGCAGTCGTTTCCGCAAAAGCTAATACTGTAAAGGTGGTATAACTTTTACAGTCTAGTGCCAGCAGGCATTTGCCGTCTGCGTCACAGACGGGAACAAAGGACTGTGGTACATTATTGAAGTCGCGGTAGTCACGATAAGACGCTGTTCATTTTAGTCTACTTATGTAATACATTCTATTTATTAGAATTTATCAAACGTTTTATTTAAGTACCGTGTCTCCTAGACAAGGAAAGAAAGAAAGAAAGAAAGAAAGAAAATAAGTTTATTTCGCAAAAATACAGAATACAACAATATTTTTAAGTACTTATACATTTTGACATTTCGTGAAATGCGAAAAAGGAGTCCACTCAGCACAATGTCGAGCCACAGAAGATGACTCGACGCTGATATTATGTGGATCCTTGAGTTGCACGTCACAGGACTGCACTTCCGTCGTAATACGTTACAGACAAGTGGAAACAAAAGATATTTCGAAAAACCCAACTGCTTTTTACAAATAGTTTAGCCTATTTCACTCCTACAATTAAGAGGAAACCAACGACACCACATAGGTCAAAATCCGTCAAACGGTTTAGGCTGCCAGAGAATACAACATTCACACATACATACATACGCTCGAAAAATATAAAAATATAACCCTCCTCTCCTTCGGCAGTCGGGTAAAACCCAGGACATATTAATATTAACTTAAATATAAAAATGTTCGCATCCACAAAAGGCCGTCCACAGCCCTACGCCAATTCTAAGGGTTAGGTTCTAAGTGGACACTGACCCCGTATCATGGTCGGCCTTATCACACGATAAGTGACAAGATTAGTAGCGTCGTCTCGTTCTATCTAACGGGGTCAGCCAGTGACGTACGCTCTATCTCGTCACTTATCGTGTGATAACGCCAACCATGATACGGGGTCTGTGCATCTTTCAGGATGAAACATGGATGTAAGACGAACAGGACCGTCGTATTCACCCAAATATATCCATCGAGCCCAGCCCCGTTCTCACTGCGTCTATTTTCCGTGGAACCGTTCTTTAATCAACATGAGATTCATAATCCAACACTACCCATCTCACCACTCTCCAAAATATCTGGATCCCGGGCTTGGTAACAAGTAAACGCAATCGGAGATCAGTCATACTCGGGCACGCTTTGGCGAGGTGAGCCTAGTGAATATCAGCCCAGATTGGTTATCACGCTATCTTATCGTCGATACTGGGGCAAGACAAAGAATGAGCCAGTACTATCCTTACGCGACGGTCGAAGCATGTGTCTCACTCTTAGATAAGGACATAAGGTAACTTTTTCGACATTCTATAAGCTTCAACAAAAACAGTTTCAACCCTTTCGTACTGGAGAAACAGGAGCGCGCTAACTCAAAACGGTGTACCATACCAACAGGGGCATAATGTGTTTGAATTGACATTTGTTTACAAGGAGTCCGAAAGGGTTGAACCACCTTACTCTCTATTGCTTACAAGTAACATTGTCATCCTGTGAGGGTGAGTATACCAATAGGGTCAATAGGGAGCATGAGTGAACGAGGCTAGCTGATGGATTTTCCTTGCACATCGCTCCGCTATACCCACAGATAGTGGATACTCACCCTTAGCCTCTACAGAGAGTCTGAGACTGGTGGGTTGCACCAAGCCGTCATATCTAATCGTAAGCGGTGTTCGTTAAAATCTGAATGTATGGAGAGTCTGTCAACTTTGTATGGGGTAGCAACTGCCGGCGCCCTATTTAACGTTGATCGGTCTGTAACGTAAATTGGTGCAACGCGCCCTTAATCAAGTGTTCTTAGATATAATTCAACATTTGGATTATTTGGTAGCGGCCCTGCCTGCTAAACGAGCGCTCCTCGCTTGCCCCTCGCTTTGTTGTTATGAATCTCGGAAGATATAGGTATTGATGAATAGTGTGACAACTTGACAAGTCGTGATAGGTTCATCATCATCATATCAGCCGCCATCAGTGCCGAAGTGATCGTGGCCCCCGCCGAAGTAATATAATTCAACATTTGGATTATTTGGTAGCGGCCCTGCCTGCTAAACGAGCGCTCCTCGCTTGCCCCTCGCTTTGTTGTTATGAATCTCGGAAGATATAGGTATTGATGAATAGTGTGACAACTTGACAAGTCGTGATAGGTTCATCATCATCATATCAGCCGCCATCAGTGCCGAAGTGATCGTGGCCGGGAGTCCGCTGGATGCGGGTGGCGCAGGACCGGGAAGGTTGTGCGTTAATACCCAGGAATAACCGACCACCAGGCTAGGCATGACCACCGACTTTCAGATGACGCTGTTCGATGCTCATGTGTCAATATACATGTCACAATGACTGCAATGGGAAAGCACACTATATAATAGTAAGTAGTGTATTTTTCCCGTGTGGTTGAAATGGGTACCCTACTTCTGTGTTTACACTTGTCCATTCACTTGTACTCGTAATGAGCATTCGAGCCAATGTTACATATGACACCTGTGTCTGTCGCCAGGCTGTGTCTCAAGAACCGCGATAGCGAGACAGTTGAAATTTTCACAGATGATGTATTTCTGTTGCCGCTATAACAACAAATTCTAAAACCTAAATAAAATATATATTTGAGGGGGGCTCCCATGCAACAAACTTATTTTTTATTTGCTGTTTTTATAGATAATGGTACGGAACCCTTCGTGCGCGAGTCCGACTCGCACTGGGCCGGTTTTTTATATATAGCCCATAACATGAAACATGTGCAGCCTTCGCGACAATTAAATCAAGACATCTTCGTGAAGAATATATTTTTGACGAGAATTTACTAGAGCGTTCGCTAGAGTGATTGTGAAAATGTTCGTAGCAATGTTTGCCTGTGTACTTTGTTCAGTTCGACTAATTTAAGAACGGCTAATGTTCGATATCTTTTTTACATGTGAAAGCTCATGTCTATTCGCACCTTACAGTCGAGTGCGAAAATATCTGCAACTAGCTTCTGTCCGCGACTCCGTTCGCTAGGAACTAGTTTCTATCGTAGCTCCATACAATCTTTCACCCCCTATTTCACCCCTTAGAGGATGATCTCCGGAATAAATAGTATCATACGTCCTTCCCCGGGACTCAAACTATCTGTATACCAAATTATACTTAAATCGGTTCAGCGGTTTAAGTGTGAAGAGGTACTTAACAGACAGATAGACAGACACACTTTCGTATTTATTCATAATATTAGTATGGGTTGCTCAGATATTTTTGCCTTTGGGAACATATATATTTATGACTTCTTTACCTGTCACTGACTTAACCGCTTCAATATCGTGACCACATTAAGTCCGAATAAATGTAGACATCCTTAAATACAAATCTAAGCAGATACTTAGATAATTATAAGCTTATTCTAGATAGAGTATACCTAATTGTAACTAGCTTAATTTTAGGGTATTTTCATGAAATGGCTGTTACAGGGTAATTGTGTCGTGTGAAAACTTTAGTTGGTTGGTAGGTACTAACCTGCGAAATTAGCGGTCCTGGGTTCAAATTCAAACCGCGATAAGTGCAAAATATATGTGTGAAGTATAATAGTATATGTGTATATATAATTAGCAGAACCGTGGGTGTGTAAATTACAAAATACGCTGAACAGTTTCTTATAGGTAAGTGCCTACTTACAAGTTCCAAGTAACTTGATATTCTTTGTTGATATTCACTGATCTGTTTTTATGCTGATGGTTTAAGGAAATTGAGGAGTCACAATTGGAATTCCTTTAAAGACGAATGTCACTACATGTGTGATTGTCTGTGTTCCCAGGTGTAGCTGTGGCATATATGGTTGCCTCATTATCACGGTACTTATCGTCGTGAATAAGACATCCGTCACTCTCGCACTCGCATACTTGTCAGAACGTTTTAAATATATCCATAGCGATGTGATAAACGGCCGTATTCATAAACGTACTACAAGCCTGTTTTAACTAAAATGGTGTTAAAATTAGTTTGTCCTTATCTGTCACCTTGAAATTTGTGTTCGTAAGAAAGGGACAAAGCATATTTTATTTAGCAGTGATTTTGAGTTTTATGAATAAGGCGGTAAGTATATCTTTTTTTTATTATTTTTATTAAGACTGGGATAGAAAACGTAGTCTATTACATTTCCCTGCAAAACTATTTTAACAGTGTCTGCAGGTTGTTAGTTGTACGGTGCGAGAGGGTGTACGGTAAAATAACGTTACAATAGCACACCCCTCCTGCACCGCGCATGTAGGTACCATAGGGGTTCAGTCAAAGTATTTTTATATAATATACATAATATCAAGCAAGAACTGTTAATCGAAACATTTTATTTGGTTTATTAATTCTTTGATAAATAGACAAATAATAATCAGTATACAGTGCTAAACGAAAGAGTAGAAATTAAATAAAATGCAACTAAAAAAATTCCATACTAAATTGTTCACGTCAAAAATGTGACAGTTACGTAGAAAGTGGCGCCCTCATTTAATTTCTACTCTTTTGTGTCGCACTGTAGGTACAGTCGCCATCAGATATATTGGAGCGGCCAAAGTGCTCACAAATATCTGAACACGTCTCTATTGTCGAGGCATTAGAGACGTGTTCAGATATTTGTGAGCACTTTGGCCGCTCCGATATATCTGATGGCGACTGTACGTTGATTAATTGAGAAAGATGTGACTAATAGTAACGTAATTTGTATATAGTTTTGTCAATTTCTATTCGGGCTTATTTTACCTACTGCCTTGGCAAGCATTGCGAATGTACCATTGATACTAGTGCTGCCATCTCTTGCGAAATCGAATTACTAATAACCTTTTAATATTGGAGCTGCAGGTTTTTGCGTTTTGACGACAGGAGATAACAGTATACATTCCGATTAGTTTTAAACAGACTTCTAAAAAGGAGGAGGGTCTCAATTCGCCAGATTTTTTATTTTTAACTATGTTCCCCGATTAGGCGATTACTCGAAAACGCCTGCACCGATTTGCAAAATTCTTTTTTTTGTTTGAAAGGGTATCCTTCCCAGGTGGTCCCATGGTCAGGATCTGATGATGGGATTCTGATGGAATCGAGGGAATAGCGTGAAACATGCCTACTTTGCCCGCTTATTTCGGAAAAACACGTTATTTTTTACATGGTAGGATGATATTTTTTTTTGCTTAACGAATCCTTCGTCGTCATACGCACGTGGTCATGAGTAGAAATATTTTTTACAGTAGGTACATATGGTGCTACTTTCCCGCACTAGTGCGGAAAAGAGCACTTTCCGTGCATATGTCGAAACTTTAAAGAGCCATATGTACAGTAAAACGTTGTACGATACACGTGCGAATAGGTAATTCGCAACTCGTGTCGATTTAAAACACTCCCTTCGGTCGTGTTTTAATTTATCACCACTCGTTGCGAATTTCCTATTTTCGGCACTTGTATCGTAAATAACTATTAATCAACACATATTCAAAATTTTTATCGATTTTGATCGCGGGTAAAGTTATCTGGACTTTTGCCAACATTGGCCTTGTCGAATTATTAACGCAACTAGGTAGCTCTTACGATGTTGAGACAAGACTCAGTTAAAAATCTTGGGCAAACATGGCGTTCGATTTTAACATCTTGGTCTTATATACGAAAAATTTTACACAGTATACAGATGGGCAATGCATGTTACCTAGGTATTTTCACCTTTGCCATACAACTCCTGGGTGAAGTTAAAGACATGTATGACTCAAAGTAAAGTCATAAATATACTTAATCTGAGTAGTTTCCACTGAAAATAGTAAGGTTGCCATAAATATGTTTTTGTTTTCGTTCATTACCAGATTTGTTTAAAATTAGCTTTTTGGGCAACGTTTTGCCTGGTGGCAAAGTAGGCATGTTTCACGGTACTTCAAGTTTTGCAAACTTGAAGCGATTTCGGTACTTTTTTTAGGAAATGTTCATGTATGTGGCATGGCGGAGTACTGAATTGAAGTCGTACGTAAACCTGTTTTTAAAGTTAATTATTAACCCCCGACGCTAAAAGAGGGGTGTTATCTATTGTTAAATTTTAAAGACACGGCCCCACTCCATGTCATTGCCTTCTCTTATTTCTATAAGCAATGGGTCGGTAGGGCATCACATCTTCGTGGATTGACCCACGACCACATTGTCCACTACAATGCAAAATCGTCGAGTGTAATCGCACAATTGGCCATAAAAGCTACCTAGTTAACAAGAAAACTATTAACCTATATCAATTCGTTGCACCTGCATTTGTTTGCAATTCTCCGCCGACCGACTAACGACGACCCAGTATTGAGGTGACGCGCACAGTCGGAGCCAACGATATGAATAATACTGGGGAGGTCAGTTTGGAATCAAACAAATATCACTCTTTATTCAGTGTTTTATTATACACACAATAGTACCTAATCAATTATTTGCAAATTGTGTTGTATAATTACGTTAATACGCTGTCAATTTTTCCCCTCGCTTATCAACTGTCACAGTTGAACTGTCAATTGCCTTTTTAAGAACGTCTTTCACTGCCACTGGGGTGGGCCCCTAGCCGTCGCTGAACTGCCAATACGAATAAAATAAATCATTGAGTCTGTACCTACTCATTAATAGTAAGGGTTAGTTTAAGATTATTTTTTCTAACAATATAAATTTGCATGGTACATTCAATAAAAAATACAATTAAACTAACACTACTTAATGTCTCCCAGATCAGGCCCCTGCGGCAGGGTTCCCATAAGTAAGTAATAGCACAGAATAGATAATAGTACACAACTGCTGTAATTATTAATAGAGATATATTGTAACTTCTGACTTTTGACGACCGGTTAGCCTAGTGGGTAGTGACGCTGCCTACGAAGCTGAAGGTCCTGGGTTCGAATCCCGGTAAGGACAAATATTTGTGTGATGAGCATGAATATTTGTTTCTGAGTCTTGGATGTTTTCTATGTATTTAAGTATATTCTATCTATGTATTAAATATATGTTTGTCTAGTATGGGACACATTTGGCTTACTATGGGACTAGGTTGATTTGTGCAAGATTGTCCCCTAATATTTATATTTATTTATATTTATATTAACTTAACAATAACTAAGTACCTACTAGTTCGCCTTATTACAATGAAATAAGATGAAATATTGTAAACATAACATGACGTTAGACCGTGGATAGTACCTCAAATGCTCCGTTTATTTTAAGTGAAGAAATCAATTTAGATTCGAATTTTCAATGCATCAATTTTCAAGTTACACCCTCGCTTGTTCAACGAATACTATTTACAATTTGCCAACGACAGTGGCAAACAAACACCCATTCATAATAATCCATAGGTACTAATATTATAAATGCGAATGTGTCTATCTGTTACCTCTTCACTTCACGCTTAACCGATTTAGATGAAATGTGGTATAGATAGAGATAGTTTGAGTCCCGAGCGATGCGATATAATTTAAGCGCTAACATACCGGCTGGAGCCGGTAGGCCGTGTACTTGTAGCATTGCGACGAAATCACGGAGTGAGCCGCCCATGGCATTGGTGATTATGGCTGCGGCTTTCTGTAAGGTCGAGGTCTCTTGGCTCAGTCTGTTGGGGTGCTCCAAATATGTAGATATCATTCCGAAACGTTATAAGTCATAACCAAGTTAAATTTTAGATATGTCAGTTTCCCAGATCGGTAAGCGTAGCGACCCTTTAAAAATGTATAACCAAACTCCTATCCTGAAGAACTCCATACTGTACTGTAGGTACTAGTAGTACCACTAGTACCTCGGTAATACCTCAGCACCTATCATCATCAGTCTACCAAAAGGCAAGGGCGGACATGAGCGCAAAACACATTTGAATCACTTTGTTGCGTACTACCGTACCTAACACCTGCGCAGTTTATGGCAGGGAGCGATAACAAATTAATAGCATTTTTACGCGCATTACGACCTAAATCGCGCGCAGATTGAGCATAACACGTAATCAATAAGAAAGGCGTGTCGCTATTTGAACGTGTCATGCTCAATGGTGCCCAAACTGGCGAAGCACCTCGACCTTACAGAAAACCGCAGCCACAATCACCAATGCCATGGGCGGCTCACTCCGTGATTTCGGCGCGCCGCTACAAGTACACGGCCTGCCGGCTCCACCCGGTATGTTAGCGCTTCTATCGCAGGGCGTTGCAAGCGATAGAAAGGGATGGCCACGTTTAGGCTCGTTCGGCATACTCGTACCTTAGGCATATTCTATGTACCTATAACTTGTTTTTAAGCTCACTTCACCCGTCACCCACTAATATCTAGACTAGACGCCACGATTCGTAGTAACTGAGCGTAATCGAAGGTCTAGATTTGTTAGGCGTTACGGGTGAGATGCGGTGCATTAGCGCGTTCTGAATAACAGCCCTGGAAACGACTCAGTTAAATAGTAAGTGCAATACTTTGCTATTCCTTATTTGAACGTGCGAGCGAAGCGAACGAAGTTCTATGCTTCAGCTTGGGCCAAAATTCGTGCGTATGTCCGGATGTGCCGCTTCACGCTGAACTGTCCTCCTTTACAGGTTGCGTTTCAAAAGTTATTCTCGTGAAATTTTGTGACCACGTTCGTTAATTATATATGGAATATATTGGCCATTCAGTTCAGGAAAATGTTTCAAAAAATATTTTTTTCGGAAAATCTACTTTTTGAGTAAGTCAACACGGAGTCTACGTATTACCTAATAGCCCAATGATGTAATATAAAAAGAGTTGTCTATACGAAACTATCCTATATGTCCTTCCCCGGGACCCAAACTATCTTTATAGAATAAGTATATTAGTATAGATGCGAATGTCTGTCTATCTGTCTGTCCGTCTTTTACCTCTTCACGCTTAAACCGCTGCACGCTGTACCGATTTAGATGATTGGTATAGAGATAGTTTGAGTCCCGTGGAAGGCCATAGGATAGTTTTTATCCCGGAAATCATTCCCTAAGAGGGTGAAATGGGGGGTGAAAGTTTGTATGGAGCTACTACCATATATAGTATGGATTTATTGTTGCAGACTAAACAGCAACCATGGAAGGTAAACTGTTCGCGGCGACGATCAGCCACCTAGCCCCACAGCTAAAGTTCAAGGCCAGACCGACCATAGAGAACATGGTCTTCAAGCTCCACTACAAGGCCACCGTCACGATGCTCGTCGTGTTCGTGATCCTCGTCTGTGCGCGAGAGTTCTTCGGGGACCACATCAAGTGCATCTCGGACCAGGGGGTGCCGGACCATGTCATACAGACCTATTGCTTCTTCATGGCCACCTTTACCATAGTAAGTGGTCTTTTTAACCCCCGACGCAAAGAGAGGGGTGTTATAAGTTTAACGTGTCTGTATGGTATCGTAGCTCCCAAACGGATGGACCGATTTGAATGCGGTTTTTTTATCCCGAGTGTTCTTAGCCATGTTTCATGAAAATCTGTTCAGCCGTTTTTGAGATATTGGACTTTGAAATGAAAATGTCGGGGGTTTTTCATCTTTTCTAAGTTGAAGTTATTTTACCTTATGGTACGAAGCAGGGGCGTTTTTCAAGAAAATTCTAGTTCACGGGCTGACGTCCCTTATTCATAAAACTTAACTTAGACAACTGTGTTTATTAAAATATGCTTTGTCCGTTTCTCTCAAACACAAATATCAGTGATAGATAAAAGACAAAGGCGTTTTAACACCATTTAATCTAAAATAGTTTTAATGGACGTTTATGAATAGGGGCATCAGACTAGTCTAACCTTGAAACTACAAGAATGCGCTCTTTGTTGAGTATGTAGGTAACCGATAATCTGATTAGAAGAAATAAATAATTTCATAATACGTTCGAATACTTAGTGACATTAGTCTCGGCGAATAAGGATCAAATATGAATGGGTTTGTTTCCCAGGTTCGCCACTACAACGAAAGCCTTCTCCAATCAGGGTTCCTCCCGCACCCCGGTGTGGGGCCGCTGGGGGAGGGCGACGAGACCCTGCACCACACGTACTACCAGTGGGTTCCGTTCGTGCTGTTCCTGCAGTCCCTCGCCTTCTACATGCCCCATTATGTATGGAAGAAGAAGGAAGGTCAGTCAAATTTTACATTCAAGTTTAAGTAGCCGAATCAAATAAGCCTCCGAATCGCTGAACTTAAGAGGCAGTAGGCGGGGCATATTGCACGTAGAATCGATGGCCGTTGGGGCGGAAAGGCTCTCGAGTGGCAAACAAGTACCGGAAGGCGCGCAAGGTGGACTGATGACCTGGTAAAGGTCGCAGGAGTCCGTTGGATGCGGGTGGCGCAGCACCGGTCGTTGTGGCACTCTTTGGGGATCTTTTGGCTGATATGATGATGATGAATTTGGTTAAAATGTGCCAGGGCTTGCTTGTAAAGTACCGTTTTTCGATTAGTCAAAGTCGTCAAATTCATCAAACTTATGTTGATTTCGCCGTGTTTACTTGAAAGCCTCATTGGGTAGTTAAGTTTTACGGCAGAGGTCTTGCTTCTTGTATATAAAGACATCAGTGACCAAAACCGGTGGCTGGATGTTATATCCAAACGAAGTTCACAAATTATCCATTAAATAAATAAATAAATTAGCTGCACACATATTCGTTAGTTCAATGCTTAATAAACCACTGCGAAAGGAGTCAAGTTCCAGCGTTTTTGCTGTCGGTTACCTGACACCACGAAATCGCGCAACACATCGTAGTGGAACTAGTGGAAGTGTGTTTTTGTAGTTTTTAATAAGTTTATATTGGTATGTTTGTTAATAAACTAGCAATACTAGAATTATTATATAATCTGAGATACTAGGAACACCGTCGCCACGCCATTCGGGTGCAGTATTACAAACACTCTATACTTCACAACAGTTAATCGAAATGAGGTGAAAATATGATAAGATAATCTGCAACTCAAATTGATAATGTATCGTACGAATATTACACGACGTATAGGTACTGGCAAGATCACCGTGACACAGATGACTAGCCAGGGATCGGTTAGGTTCTCATTCGATCCAAGAGGAGTTGATCCATTCCTCATTTCGTAGGTGATCCTTTGTTTTTTGGAGTGAGACGAGCCACTGTAGGCAAGTGGACGCGAATTTCAATGTGGCTGGAGTTCGTGGGTTCGCCCGTACCACCGGTTTCAAAATAACTGGTAATGTACGAAATATTATTTGATATGTAGCAGTAGCTTTTCGGTGAATACATCGTAAGGAAATCGGCCTAATCCTAACCAGGTCTAGTTTTCACTCTGGGATGGAAGGTCAGATCGCAGTAGCGGGCTCCTTCGAGGCACGACCGGGAAATACTAGGAAGAGGATGATGGTATTGGAGCTAGGCACTTTTCTCCTTCCACTTCGTGGCCTATTTCACCGAACCGAAAGCGTCGGTTTCCTCGTTGTATGCAAGTAGGTACCTGTTCGTATATAAATTCCGCACGTCACACTACACCGCAACTTCGTCCGGCGAATTTTATACGTGGCTCTGTACACTGCAGAGGGATGCGCCGACAGTGTGACAACCGCCGTAATAATTGGTACTTGCAGGTTCCTGAAAGGAGCTCCTGGTGGTGGTATCTTTTAAATCATGTCTTCATTTCAGGCGGCAGAGTGAAGGCCCTGGTAGACGGTCTCCAGTACGCCGGTATCGCTATTCAAGATGGCGATGACATGACAGTGAAAGACAAGACAGTGCCGTCGCAGAAGAGCCTTGACAAAAAACTGGATCTCATCAGGAAGGATATAATAATGAGGTAAGCTCAAATGATGCGTTGCGAAACATCGTCATCATCAGCAACAACACGCTTGATTTCGGAAAACAAAGCTTTCTGTACTCTCCTAAATCGATTGTGGCAACTATAGCTGCCAAGCGGAGTGTTGCTGGCTTTTTTTAAAGCAATTAAGGCTGCTATTAAAACCATTGGTGGGCACTGAACCTGAATGAAAGCAAAGTACTAGTATTTATACACCGCCGCCGCGCCGCGGCCGCTGCAGGAGACCATCGCGTGTGCTGACTTCTGGCCGAAGGGTGTCGTGTTTCGGCGGTTCCGGGGCAACCTACCGAACTCTACACCGGACTTGACGACGCAACAGAGCCACACTGTTTCGTCGCCTAAATAATAATTAGTGTTTTGATATTATATTGTATGTATGTTAGTCTGTAAGGTATTTGTAACTATGAGCCTTAGTTGCCTGTAATAAATGTTTTATTATTTATTATTATTTATTATTATTTATTATACAAAGAAAGAAAGAAAGAAGAAAGAAAGAAAGATACATTACTACACACACACACAGAGACACTACTATTGAGTTTTGCCCAAGGCGTTGGAGGCACTCCTAGGATTAAACGGTCTATATATCTGACCTTCTCATTCGCCAGGTTAAGAATAACTAGGACCTGGTCAATGTGGATGGTCACCATGGAGGTGGTGAATTTGCTGCACGTCATGCTGGAGGTCTACATCGTGAACCGCTTCCTCAACGGGCAGTTCATGGACCTCGGGCCCAGGGTCGTGGGCTTCGGGAACTGGGACTTCATCGCTGATCCGTTGGAGACCGTGTTTCCTAAAGTAAGTGTCAGAAATCAAGGCTGCTTCAGATGATTTTCCAAGGAAAACGCGCGCTCTCTTTTTAAAAATGATGATTATACAGGGTGTTAACGGGGTCATGATCCGGAATGACAAAAAGCGAATAAGATTTTGCGATTTCGTGGTTGGTCCCATGGGAAAGGTTGTTCAGTATGATCATCTTATTCGCTTTTTGTCATTCCGGATCATGACCCCGTTAACACCCTGTATACAGCCTGTCTGATGGTAAGCAGTACCGTAGGCTACGGGGCAGTTAAAGGCGCGTTGCCAACCTTTTATTCATATGAGGCGGCCGCGTTGACAGAATAAAACGATAACAGGTTGCTCCCTATCAACCTTATTGTCCACTAGGAAAAATAACACAAATTTTTAACATGGCGTAGGAGTAGCTGACCCTTTAAAATTGTATACACTCCTGTCTTGTAGATAGAACCCGATCCTGCATTTCCTCAATAGCTGCAGAGTAATCAGTAGTTTTATTGTGATTGCAATATTCTGTAAGGCGGAGGTAGCTACTACCCCTTTAGGCTGCTCTAGATATGAGGAAATCCGCTAAGCTGCTCGCCGAATCTCTAAACCCCTAATGCCTATATATGTTTTTCTGCAGGTAACCAAGTGTATCTTCCACAAGTTCGGTCCCAGCGGCTCCATACAGCAGCACGACGCGCTCTGCGTCATGGCGCTGAACATCATCCACGAGAAGATCTA
Source organism: Epinotia ramella (assembly GCA_947578815.1). Lineage (NCBI taxonomy): Eukaryota > Metazoa > Arthropoda > Insecta > Lepidoptera > Tortricidae > Epinotia > Epinotia ramella. Next base: position 61,192,039 of record OX388200.1, on the reverse strand, counting down.
CGTCATACTGTGGTTCTGGTTCCTGTTCCTGTTCATCGTGTCTGCACTCGGTTAGTGCAATTTACCCTTTATTAGTACCCTTTACATACATGCATAACATATTATAATCACGCCCGTTTCCCGGAGAGGTAGGCAGAAATCACGGATTTCCACTTGCTACGATCTTGTCAAACCTTTCTTGCTTCATTCACTTTCATGACATTCCTCGTACATGCTCGTGGGTTTAGGGTACTCTTGACCTGACCTTTCTTAAAGGTTTCTCTGATTAGGTTGGAAAAAGTTCACCGAGGTCATCTTTTCCAACTGTACCATCCAGTTTTCCCTCATACACTCTCTTTGTTGAATCCTTTATTGGAACTTAATTTAGTTGATGGTGTGTGTATTTTTTGAAACGTAATTTTTGTGTTTATTTTTCTCCGCTACCCAGAGTTTGTCTGAAAGAATCTCTTTAGCGATAAGACCGACATTTATTTGCCTCGGCTATTTATCGATGCGCTGTGCTGTTTTGTAATACTCTTTGAGGTGTGCAATAGACAGGAGTGGTAGATGAACATCACATAACATTTACTCGTACTATTTACCAAACCTATATCTGTTCTTTCTTTATGTTGCCATAGTTCACGTCCAAAGTAGTAAAATTAAGCAGAGGTAGGCTTTGAAATCAAAGAAAACTACTTCATAATTCCAGGTCCCACCATAAATCCTTCCCTTTCGTATTGATGCGTAGGTGGGATTGGGTGCATCTTCCAGTACCGAACCATCTATGCAGGTCATTTTTATAAACTAGTGGCTCTGTGAGCTGTAGAACTCGCCTGTTTTTCTAAAAAAAACTTTATTTTATTTTATAAACTAATACGAGGAAAAAGTTCTATATAATTATCGAACCTGGAGTGCGTTTTTGAATCTCACTGGTGATATCAAAGTCACCGGTGACTAAAATTATCACCGATGACTTTTATGTCACCAATTTCCAAGAGCTGTATTTTTGAAAGTCACACGCTGTTTACCAACCTGCAGAAATTTTACAATGTCAGTCAGAGACAATCTTCCCGTTACGTTCCTTTTTACGCAGATGTTATAGTGTTGTCCTTGATACCGGTTTTTAGGGCTCCGTAGCCAAATGGCAAAATACGGAACCCTTATGGATTCGTCATGTCTGTCTGTCTGTCCGTCCGTATGTCACAGGCATTTTACTCGAAAACTATAGTGTATTTGAATACAATTTTGAGGATAGGTGTATTTTGTTTGCCGTTACATAGTTTTGTAATGAAATTACAAAAAAAAAAATTTTTTGGGGTGCAGCACTCCATACATAAAACTGAATCATTTTTTTTTTTCATGCAATCCCACGTGTGGCACATCAATCGATAGGCCTTTCTAAATAAATATAAGGTTTATCAGCATTTTTTTTGATTAAGTGAATAGACTCGGAAACTTCAATAGAGTCGGAAATAATCGCCCCGAAAGTCACTAAAATTGTGTCCCCCCTCTGATTTTTGAACCGTGTATTTTAAAAATATAAAAAAAACATGGACATAGGGCTTATTCAATTCTTTCAGCGAAAACTGTTGTGAACAAGATCGGTTCAAAGGTTTTTGAGGTATTTCTAAAAATATAAAAGCGGCCAAGTGCGTGTCGGACTACGCACAACGAGGGTTCCGTGCCTATTAAAAAGGTCGTATCGTTACTGAAATCTTATGGCACTTACGTCCTTTTCTTTAAGGAAGGCAGTTTTTTAGGAATATCTCGAAAAGCTTTGAACCGATCTTGTTCAAAATAATTTATTTTGAAAGGCCTATCGATTGATGTGCCACACGTGGGCTTGCAATGAAAAAAAAAATGTTGACTTTCAGTTTTATGTATGGAGTCCACCCCTAAAAAAATTTTTTTTTAGTAATTGAATTACAAAACTATGTAGCAGTTAATAAAATACAAATATCCTCAAAATTTTATTCAAATACATCTTATAGTTTTCGAGTAAAATGCCTGTGACATACGGACAGACAGACAGTCAGACAGACATGACGAATCTATAAGGGTTCCGTTTTTTGCCATTTGGCTACGGAAACCTAAAAACTGCCTTCCTTAAAGAAAATGATGTAAGTGCCATAAGATTTCAGTAACGATACGACCTTTTTAATAGGCACGGAACCCTTCGTTGTGCGTGGTCCGACACGCACTTGGCCTCCTATTTATACTATCAATAAATCGTCGCAATCACAAGTATCACAATCGAGCCCCGCTGCTAATTCTTCCGAAAAACATACTTTGGTACTTTTGGCAGATGTCACAAACGTCAACTGTCAAAAACAATCGCATGGTGATTTCAATTACGAGTGGGTAGGGGCACTCGTAAATCGATATCATAGGTATGACAAATGTAAGTCACCATTTTTGAAACTAAATACGAACTCTCGGAAATCACTCACATCGGTGAGAATTAGTCACTTGGTGAGATTCAAAAATTGATCCCCTGCTCACACAATTTCACAAGAATAATTTGAGAAATGCGAGGAGAACAGCTGGACAGCCGGACATTTGGACATCTGGACCTCCGGACACACGAAACATTTTTTTCCCAAGCTGAAACGGAGAACTTGTTTCCTTCGCTCGCTCCTTCAATTAACTTCATTTAAATTTTCTTTCCAGCCGTAATCTGGAGAGTTGCTTCGTTCTTCCTGTACCGCCGCTCCCTGAGGTTCAACGAAATGATGTTCCGCCAAGTGACCGGTGGCAAGTTCAACCCGTACAATGTCATCAGCGTCGTCAACGGGTGCCAATACGGGGATTGGCTGTTCCTCTACTATTTGGCGAAGAACATGCAGGGCTTTGTATTCAGGTGAGGTGATATACTAAATAAATACCATATTTTTCCCATTTTAATTTCTAGCAACAGAAACTAGTTTCCGTCGTACCTAGATATAGCGGATCCCATTGTGTATACAAAGATTCATGTTAATTTAGCATCTCATTTCAACCTATGTATGTATGGAGAGTGGAGCTACCCGGCCACCCTTAACACTTTCACTGCCAAGAACTCGCCTAGCAGGCGTTTTCGCCATAGGCACTTCCCGCTACATTCAATAAACTTAATTGTAGTATTTATAACGGAATAAGAAGATGATAGTGGTGTTACTTTCCCTTTCAGGGAACTCTTCACGCGTCTAGCTGAAGAGCTACAGAAGCGAGAAATGCCTTACGATCAGAGTGGGCACGAAGACAAAGGAGCCGAACCGGTGCTCATCGGGAGAGTAGACTACGACGACGAAACTCTCCCTCTGAAGGAGAAGACTGCATTATGAGCGCCAGGCGGGCCAGTTGAATTTTGAGTTATGCCATTCGGATTCGTGAATGCCCCCGAAACTTTTATGAATTGTTACGAATGTTTTAATCTAAGTAATAAATTTGACTGACAAGGTTTTTAATAATAGATTGTTTAGATTAATTAAAGACAGTTAAGTCTTTCCAAGTGAAAAGAGACAACACACATGATAAATATACTCTGGAAACAAAAATAGATTATATTTTGTAAGTAGATTATACTTAATTTTTAATTATTATCTTGCCACGTATGTTGCATACTTTGTAAATTGTATTTAATATTTTTCGCTGCATTTAGAAAACTATGACAAATTACACTAATGCATTTTTTTAGTTGACGTAAATTATTGCATTCAGGTGTTATAAACCGTATTTGCTCAGAGGTGTGATGATGATAGTATATAGTCATTTAATTTGATCATGTTTAGTATTTATAAGTAAAACAAAAACAGTCTTCCCTGTGGTTAGTAAATAGTTACGGGCTTCCTGGCATATAAAAATGATTTGATTGCATGAAATCATATAAGAGGAGACGCTTTTTATGCGGATTAAGAGTCCAACCAAAAATTAGGCTTTGTAGCCGATAAATTTCGCAATGTCCACAGAAGAGAGCGAACCTAAATCTCTGTTTGAATTTGAACCAACTAGCAGTAACCAATTGCTACACAAGCGGAAATTCAGACTTGGTCGAATTGCATCAAAGTAGCCCATTCAGAAGCAACTTTACCGTCCCAGTAAAAGATTCCAATTCCAATGACAGATTAATAAAAAGTCAGCCGCGTTAAATAATCTCAACCCTGTAGGAACCCATATTTTGCAGGTTTCCTGGCAAAGCCCCAAGTCGTTTGAAAAGAACTCTGGCTTCATGCTTCCTCGTTGATCGACATTAAACAAATACTCGAAAATAATATTTGTATGTTAGTGTAAAATAGAGGGCGTGCACGCTTTACGTGGAAATCATTGTTTTATACTGCATGTGTTCCCTATCCTCAAGTAGGTACATTTACAGTTTACACGGTACCAGAGACTTATAAAAAAATTAAAAACTGAAGTTGAAAAAACCCACCATTTTTTTTCAAAGTTCAATACCTCAAAACTTGCTGGACCGATTTTGTTAAAAAGTAGCTAAGAACCATCTCTTAGTGCCATCAGGTATATCCCATTCCCATCTTGGCGCGAAATGACAATAGAGACCTAGTCTACGTATCCGATAACGATACGGAAATAGATTTTTCTTAAACATGCAATGAAATATTGATGTGTTCTTCATAATGGGCTTCGAAGTGCCCCGGCGGTATTTCGGGCGGAGCGAGACGAGAGATCCGTAATGGCATTTCATACAAAAGGCCTGCAAGATGATGTTTGTTAATTTCCATTCCACATATGTGGCCATGAAAATTTAAGTTTAATTTCTTGGAGTTTTTTTAATATATTTGATTGCATGTTTGAGAAAAGCACTATACATACCTTGACGTGAAAAGGGGTTGCCAGCCTCATAACTATCCGACCTCGCTACGCTCGGCCGTCTATATGTACTCGGCCGGCAACCCCTTACTTCCCGGCCTCTGTAGTACTATTTCTCAAACATGCAATGAAATATTGACGTTGTGTTCTTCATAAATGGCATCGAAATATCACGTTTCAGGTGCGGCGGGATAAGAGATAATGAAATTTCATATAAAATTGAAGGGATAGGTCTGCAAAGTGATCTTCCTTTGTCTCATCTTCAATTGGTTACAGAATTGGGTGGGGGATCAGCTATTGAAAATGATTTTTTTTAAAATTTCATTGCATGTTTGAGAAAAGCACTATATGTACAGTCAAGAAAATTGAAACACGTAACTTTTTAGCTCTTGTTACTATGACAATAAGGCATACTCGTAAAAAGGTACGTGAAACTTCCCTAACTGTACCTCGGCAAAAACTAGGGATGGCCGGCCTCGTACTACGTAATCTACGTATTACCCGGCCTGGCTATGCTCGGCCGTCTATTGGACACTCGGCAGCACAGAACACCTCCAGGAGTGTTCTGTGCTCGGTATGCAATACTTTATTCCCCGGCCTTTGTAGTCATGTACACTATCAATCGTCAGGGAAAGTGTCTTGGCACCCATTCGAATACAGGAGGGAGTTAGTGTAAAAACTGTTTTTATCTAGGTATATATTATCGTTATTGTTTTTAATAAACTTTCAAAAACACTGTTGATTTTTAATTCCTCCACCTTTTCGTTTTAACTGACTTCAAAAAACAAAGATCACACCTTTTCAGGGTTCCGTACCTCAAAAGGAAAAAAATGGAACCCTTATAGGATCACTTTTTAGACCCTCTGTCTGTCTGTCAAGATCCGTTATCTGGGGAACGCGGGGAGGTAACGAGTTGACATATACTCAGGCCTACAGTCCCTTGAAAAAAATCCAAGTTAAAAACAGTTGTAGTGACGTCATAGACTTTCACCATGACACACCTGCTAAAGTTACGGCCTCTGTTACTAAGTTTGCTGTAAGCCAATAAATTTGGATGCTGAGCTTCAAAATGTAAACTGTATTATTGTTATAAGTTTAAACGACCGGTTAGTCTAGTGGGTAGTGACGCTGCCTACGAAGCTGAAGGTCCTGGGTTCGAATCCCGGTAAAGGCAAATATTTGTGTGATGAGCATGAATATTTTGTTTCTGAGTCATGGATGTTTTCTATGTATTTAAGTATTTCTATCTATTCAATATATCGTCGTCTAGTACCCATAACACAAGCCATATTGAGCTTACTATGGGACTAGGTCGATTTGTGTAAGATGGTGTCCTAATATTTACTTATTTATTTTAATCCTTTTTTTATCATTGTTTACTTTCATACTTTTATGCATGTGGTGTTTACCTGTAAATGATTGTTACAACAATCCCAACATTGTATTCATTTGTCGTCATTGTAGGTGATTGTAGTCAAAGAAATGTATATGGCCGTTTATACAATGCCGAAAAAAACGTATATTTAGACACTCGAACGAATCAAAATGTATAGCATATTATCCGTTGACCTAGGACTATGAAATTTGGCAAGTAATATCTTCTTACAGTACGAATATAGAGAAAAATCGGAAAACTAAGTATAAGTACATGTGTAATTAAGTACGGAACCCTCGGTGGGCGAGTTCGACTCGCACTTCCCCGGAGGGTTGTATACCCACTATACCCAGATACCCACCCACTACGGTGGCAAACAGATACAGATGATTTATTTGTTTTCTGTTACAAAGTATATCCACATACAAGTACAGCGACAGCACTACTAAGCTTAGTAGTGCTGTCGCTGTACTGCCATAATGTTATAAACAAGCATGCGGTAAGCCTGACCATAAACAGCTCAAACCCCGCAGCTTAAGGACGTTTGCCACTCCAGAAAAATCACACGCGTTGTCGACCCATCATTGGTTTGAGGATTCGTTGTGTTGTTAGCTCAATTTATCGAGCTATAAGGGCATGTCAGATATAATTTCATCCTTTGTCTTGTCAGATATTGATGCAGGTATCATACCTACATATATTTGATACTTAAAAAACATCAGTAGATATACCTGGTCGTTTTTCACTGAGTACCTACTAGTACTTTTACTTCTATACGAGTACCTACTCGTTACTAATATCATAAAGAGGAAAATGCTGTGATGCAGCTTTGCAATGTAAGTTTGTATTTTTTCGGTAATATCCGGAACACCTTATCCGATCTTCAAAGTTCTTTCACCTACTTATAGAATGGACTTTCTGGATTGTTAAAGGCTATATTTTATACAGTGGGTTTGCTTTTGTTCTTTGCAAAAGAGGGCGAATCCGCGCGGGCAGTTATTACCATTGTTACCACTTCATGCTATTGAGTAATGGATGCACTTACTGTAAAGGACTAATGTGGGCAGTATGTCCTCATAGATCGTTCGTTAGAAGAACCCTATATTACCCACACTTCGTACTTAGGAACAAGCAGGTTTGTGCTCATTACTCATTAGTAACAAATATGAATCACTAAAAAGTATTTCCCAATGTAGGTATCGTTTATCCGAATTTTTATTTGTCCCTAAAGCCGTTTTTCTCTGAAGCAGTTATACAAATTAAGCTTTGGGGTCTTTGAAAATTCGGATAAACTATAGTTGGGAAGTGAAAATTAGTTGCTTATAGCGAATACCTAACAAAATATATATGTAGCCGTTCTTCTCCGAAACTATGAAAGTTTCAGGATTATAATAAAACAGACCTTACCTAACCTAATGAGTAGGTACTACACGATAAGTATTTAAAAATAATGCAAAGCTTTGCGGTCTTCGAGATAAATGGCTTTTTGCCCGGAATTCGGACAAAAATACAGTTGGAATATGAAATTTAGTGACTGCGATAGGATACCGCCACGGTTAGGCGGATAAATTCCTACAGACGGAAAAGCTGCAGTCGGAATCATCCCAGCAAAATTAGGCAAAGGTTTTCGCGGCGAAAGTTTCAGCCCGTTGGTAATATGGAGAGTCAAACAGTCAAAAGTTCACGTTAAACATCCACGCGTCGTCCCCGTGGCCTATTTTTTGGATCTCGATAATTGAAAGAGCAACCGCGAACTACTGTTATGCGAAAGCTATGCAAATTGCGTCATCCGGGCTGGTCACTCGTGTCCAGTATATTCTGAGCCAGGCATTCGTAGCAACTGGAGCGTGATTGGATCAGAAGTGTTCTGAGGACGTGGCAAGGTGACGCTAAATGTTGTGAATACCCCGATGACCATGATGACCCAATCATTGACTCAGATAGTTGACGGACGGACATAATAATATATTACTCTTTTTAGCAAAATAATTTCCAACATGGGCGTAAACACTTGAATCCCTCGTTATCCGCTTAAGATTCCACTTTAGAATGTCTCACTACAGTCACTACGTTCAGGATTATATATCGTAGAATCTTTCGCTTCATTCAGGATTCAATATACCGCCCTCGCCGTAAATATATAATTTTGCTCCCTTGAGACACAATCTAAATAGGTACTATTTTAACACAACAACAATGGCAAAATTTGCATACTCGTACCTACATCCTGCCAGTGCCAGATAGAAAGCACACTGCAGAGGAGTCAAAAGAGCATTGCCGACTCTCTTTCGACTCGAGGATTCATTACATTAACAGCACTAACTGCATCACAGATTTCCAACGATCCTGACAAACCTGAGTAAGGTGGCCAGGGAGGTCCTGTGGACGCGCCGTGGGCCGAGCTCCTGGAGACCGAGGCAGAGGACGAGTAGATTAAATGTCGAGAGCGCCCTTAGGCAAGCACCTCATGCGGCGCCCCTCTAGCGTCCATTGAGTAAAAATTATAAAGATTTTTTATTATTATTTTATTATTGACGCCCGCGAACTTTCTAATGATCTTATACATGTATCTTACTGTCATCAATGCTTCTCTCACGTAAAGGCTGTAAAAACACGCATGTGACTCCTCAAAACTTGCAAGCGTTCATCACGTTGTCCTTTGACCTTTGAGCATCAGGCACGCCGTTGGCTTGATTGCTACCATAGTGGTATAAAAATTTATATTCTAACATACTTTTTCAATTCATTAAAAATAGGTTCTCAGGTATACAAGTATACCTGAGAACCTATTTTTCAACAGGCGAGCGAAGCGAACATAGATTACGCTTCACGCAATTCTTGTGAAATTTTGTGAGCAGCATCAATAATTATCTAGTTTTTTCAAGTGGTTTAATTTTTTTTTACGACGTGTGAGTGTCGTTTGTGACCTTTCAGTACATTTTGACCGTAAAACGTGTCGATCATGGACCTATAATACCTACTCAGGACAGGCTGTACGTGATGCCACAGCGAGGGACGGAAATACTAAATATGACTCCTCAAAACTTGCAAGCGTTCATCACGTTGTCCTTTGACCTTTGAGCATCAGGCACGCCGTGGGCTTGATTGCTACCATAGTGGTATAAACATTTAGATTCTAACATACTTTTTCAATTTATTGTATACCTGAAACCTATTTTTGAACAGGCGAGCGAAGCGAACAAAGATCTACGCTTCACGCAATTCTTGTGAAATTTTGTGAGCAGCATCAATAATTATCTAGTTTTTTTAAGTGGTTTAATTTTTTTTTACGACGTGTGAGTGTCGTTTGTGACGTTTCAGTACATTTTGACCGTAAAACGTGTCGATCATGGACCTATAATACCTACTCAGGACAGGCTGTACGTGATGCCACAGCGAGGGACGGAAATACTAAATAAAACGAATAAAACCTACTTAATTTGGACTGATTGGATTTGGGAAGTAAATCAGTAGTGGCAAATAAAAAAAAGTGAATGATATTTCCCTTTCCCTCACACTTATCGAGATTTGTTTGCTACCAGCTCGCTCGCACGTGGTATTATTATTACCATAGCTTGCCTTGAGTATTATAGGTTCATGGTGTCGATAAAACCTAAGGTGCTAGCTTGGCAGCTCACAGCTAGCGCCCCATTTTTTTTAACTTTTTTGAATTTCAGTGATGAAAAAATATAGATGCCAATTATTTATTGACGCTCAACGACGAAATATCAGTTGGCCTTCGTCATGAATTGACTGTTACACAATCGAGTCAAAATTTGGTGCGCGTGTATGGTTACGATGACAATGCATTAATGATTAAATGATTAAAAAGGCAATTAGCTTCGCGAAGGTCCTTCCGCCTTGTGTTTAGATATTTTCGTGCACAATGTCACAATTTAATGAGACGTGAATACGAAAGGTTTAAGGGGCCTGAGGGGCTACCGCAAAGTGAAAAGGAACTTCGTTCGAGTATCTCCTTCTCTGTCGCTCTAACTGGCAAGTGCAACAGAGAGGGAGATACACGAACGAAATTCGTTTTCGTTTCGCGGTAGCCCCTCTGTCCAAATACCTACGTCATCGTTTTTGACGATTTCTGACCATGTCTCTTTATAATTAGAACGCTTAGAAAGAGATGGATAGCCTCTGTCGCCGCGACACAGCTGCGGGTCATCCTGTGATAGCCGTTCTGAGAGTTCTAAAGGCAGTCTTCTCCTCATATCTGGAGCAGTACTGGGGAACCTCCAACCTACAGAAGACCGCAGCAATAATACCAGTACTTTGCTCTGTGTGTGGTGCTGTGTTCCTGGTGGTGGTAAACGGTCGGTAGCGTGCTTGTAACGTCCCAGGAGCCATAGGCTACGGTCCCGGGCTGGGATACTGCTACTAAGTTCGTTATGTGTATCTATCTCTATCGCACTCGCATATTCGAGCAACTGAGAAGGCACGACGTTGGCGTTTCGCGGTAACCGCTGTTTGCCATCAGGCAGTCCGTATACTTATTTGACCCCGTCTAGAATGAAGTGTAATTAGGTATACTTAGCTGCTTCTCTGTCGGTTTTTGTGTGCTGTATGTATTAAGCTTTTAAGCCCTATCCCTCTCGTAGGCGGTCTAGCCCCGCAGCAGGACACCGTACCTAATTTAGAACTAGTGTCTGTGAGCTGCAGAAATAGCGAAGCATGTGTTAAAAAAAAAGTTCTAATCAATTATTTAACCGGCTCTCAAAATGGCACGAGGATCCGTTGAGAAATGCGGCCAGTAGAGGCGAACAGCCGGACAGCGAGCGGGACAGACACCGGACAGATGAACCATTTTCGGCCCAAGCTAAAGCATAGAACTTGTTTCGCTTCGCTCGCTCTTTCGAAAATTGCAATCTATTTCAATAACAACCAATCCTTCCAGTTTAGCTGCCTACTTTGAATATATTTATGAAGTTTGTAAGTAAGTATTATAATCGGTTGATATGATATGCATACGCTGCTATCGCAATGAGTTACGTAATATCAAAACTTGTAAGTACCATCATAGCCCGGGCAACTGAAGAGACAGTGACCTTTGAGGAAGGAAGTGGTTAAAACCAGTTTGGTTATACTTACCTACTTGGTATTGAGTAAGAGCTAGACGGAAACAGGCTTTTAGCTTTGGATTTAAAATGGTTTTGAAACTTATGTAATAACAATAAGTACTTAATAAATATATTATATAACCATTATTAATTAAATTTTTACAACTGTTCTCATTTTTTTTGTTTTGTGCAATACAACACGCTCCGTTCCTTAAATCAACTAAAACTTATACCTACATAAACTTACCTCATGTTATAAAATCTATTTAATTTGTGAGTATCGAGCTAACTTATGAGTAACGAATAACTACTTAACGTAATTTTTTACTAGTTTATAATAATATAGAACAATAAATTTTCCTCACTATTATAGTCATTTATGAATTATTTTACAGAAACAAAGCGCGCTCAGAAAAAACGTATGAACGTCAAAATAACAAAAATCTGCTTGAAATGAAACTTTTTCATAACAATGGCAACACTGTGAACAAAATGGCTACGCGCGCGCTGTCGCGAGCAACAGCGGAACAAGATGAATGAGTGTCATCTCTTTCTAACAACGGTGCTCCCTGCGATCCATTTCCCTACCGAAAGAGACACAGCTATACAAAGTGTGTTTCCTTCTCGCTTTCGCTCAGTGGTTTCTCCGTTTACAGATCGGCCTGCGTGTGGCGACTTCTTAATGTAATTGTGTCACGCTGCCTCTTTCTCTCAGTATAGTGGCTATAGCTACAGAACATCTGTGGCGGCAGTATGCACCCTGGTTGGCTAGTAAAACAAAATTGTGCAAGCGAGTTAGAGTACTTGAGTACAGCGGTCGTATGACTAGTAGTAGTGATGAAATGGACTAATTTCCGTATACACGACTAAAATTGACTAAAATAGCGAGTTATTGTCTAACGAAACGTGAAAGACTGTTGTTTACAGCGCGTCTTGTGAACTTTACTATGATTTTTTATTGATAACATCAAATATAAGCAGTATTGCATGCTTCGGGAAACGCGTAGTGCGCGGAAAATATTTTCATATAAAGAAAAACATACATGAGATAGGGGGACGTCTCGAAAACGGTGAGTAGCTTTAACTTGTTTAGTTTATATTGCGAGGCCTCGTAACACTTTGTATGTGCTAGATACTCGTAGAATTTCAAACGTCCCCAATTCTATTGTGCTGGTTAATGAATGATTATTAAAATTGTAAGCTGCACCGAGCGCGCATTTATTTGTTTTTTTTTTTAACTGGCCGAAAGACCATTGCGTATGTTTTTTTAGTTTGATGTTTCCTTTGGCTAACTTATTATCGTTTTGTTTTTTTTAATTGGTCAAAATTTTGACAGCTTCTTTAGTTATAACTCGAAAATGTACTACATTTTTTTTTATACTTACCTAATCTTTTTCTTTGTTTTTCGATCTAATAATGATTGCTATTGCCAGTTTTCTCTTATTAGAAATAACTCCATCAGTCATTGAAACTTAGATCAACTAAACCATTTTTACTTTTTAGTAAAAATGCTAAAGCTAAGCTATACTGGGCTGGTCAGCACCCACAAGCCCACCACCCAGTCAAGTTAGGTATTTCACTATAATTTTGCTCTGCCTTATGTATAATAAAGAATTGCATGTATCATAATTTTGTTGGAAGTGACCAATGAACAAGGCTTACTGCATAACTATGGATATTGTGCAAAAATCAATCTTGTCCTCTCATTATTCTTTATGAAGTAATCCTATATCTACATGCAACTTACAACAGCTTTAGGGTGAACTCGCACCAGCGATGTGTGAAGATATGTTTTTATATGTTTGACACCTCACATGAGAGCAAGGTCTATCTCTGTTGGACTTTCACCCTTATACCCGGACACAACTGTTTCCATTAACCAAATCAATATTTAACACTGTACCTATATGATATCTAAAAGTCTTACAAATTATATTTCCATCGCTTCGGGATCTGTCCCAAACATTTCAACCTTTTACCATTTATAAATTGTTCTATGTCATACTTTGATGAGACCAATTTGACATCCAGTTTGTCAAATGATAATGTTACATGACTCAGCAGACATAGGAATCCGCGGGGAAAAATTGTTTGACAAGTAGGGAGTTCCTATAGCAATTAACTCAACTATCTATGCTACTCGTAGTTCTATAAACTAGTGGTCACTCAAGGGTTTGCTTGTAAAAATGTGTTTTTATTAAGAGTAAAAGAAAAATTAAATAATAACTCAACACTCTTCTTCGTTTTTAAAATCAATTTTATAATTTTTCTTGTCCCAATTTTTTTCTTCGTGCATGTCTCATTTACTATTGTTAAAGTAAACGAGGAGCAAGGAGAAATTGTTCCATATTTTCGGGCGTTAAGCGTCTCCGTCTTGGTAGTAAGAACAAAAAACACAATGTTGGGGGTGATCACTAGTATATAGAACGAGCACCGATAGTTAAATTTGTTGATATAGGAACTCCCTACTTGTCAAACAATTTTGCCACCTATGACTGTGTAAATCTGTACATTATGGTATAATTTAACTAAAGAAATATTTCCTTCTGCTGCGCAATGAACCAACCTAGCGAACTCTGAACAACAGCTAACAAATAATCAATACTATCATTATACATACTAGCTAACCCCACCGAACAACCTTAAATCAATGCAATTTAGATCCGAGTCTTGGTAAAAGATATAGGTGTGATGGGTTAGTATCCCGGGGTCATCAGAGTTGACTATACGAATTGGGTTGATGGGAGTTGCGGTTGATGGGGTAGCTAGCTGTCACTGCAATATCACTTTTTCGCCATCCTCGACACTGATAATTTAATTTCTTTTGTTGTATAATTATCGGTATTTTTTTTAATAAGTATTTACTTGACAAAATTGTTTACAAAACACAAATTGCCTCTATGGTCAAATCTGTGACTGCAATAAATAAGTCACTAACATGACGCAATAAATGACAACAACACTAACAATATCGCTTCGTATTTCTAATAACACGAATAAAACGAAACCGGGACACTACGAAATGTGAGAGTAACCACAATCAAAAATCGTAACTACCAATTTCTTATCTCTAAATCGCAGCTTAAAAACCGCAGAACCGATTCAAATGAAAGTTGGTACAGAGATAGTTTGAGTCCTGGGGAAGGACATAGAATACTTTTTATCCCGGAAATCTTCCCCTAAGGGGGTGAAACGGGAGTGAAAGTTTGTATCGAGCTACGATATAAACGAGTTCCACGCGGACGGAGTCGCGGGCAGTAGCTGTCTAATAATCATAATCGTAAGTCAAATCATTTGGTACTCACATAATTCCTGATGGCTGCCAAGTCACGGCTCAGGTTCTGAACAAATATTTCGTTAGGTTTAAAATGTTTAAATGAATCATTATTAATTGCGTAGAAACGTTCATATTTTTAAGATTAACGGAAAAATTGCGCGACAGGATGACACTGACAGATAAGAATTTTTAGTTTTTACGTGGGGACAGGCTAAGGCCATACCTGAGCACAATTATGATGTTGATGGTTGATGTAAATATAAAATAGGTAGCTAAGTACGTTGTGTATACGAAATTCTGTGTTTAAACATGGCCGCGAAATCTGACAGCATACCTTTCGATTGACGACGCTAAACTGAGCAAGTTGGTGCAATTGACTCAGTTTTAGTGTGCCACTTTTGGAGCGCTTATAACCTATCTATGTTTTTTTTATTACATCATTGCTTGAGCAGTTCGCGAAAAGTTTTTAGATACAAAGTTAGCACGTTCAAAGACTGACTTTTAACTTACTTACCTTTTTTGTTGCCCTTTTTTTAACAGCGAGTGAAGTTCTATGCTTCAGCTTGGGCTGAAAATCGTTTGTCTGTCCGGAGTCTGTCTATCTGTCTGTTACCTCTTCACGCTTAAACCACTGAACCGATTTAGTATACAGGGTGTTTTTCTGAATTTCCTTGAACTTCGGCATATTGCAGAGTCCATTCACCGAAACAAAGTAGCATAATTAGTTTTTCAAAAAAAAAAAATTTTTTTTTTCGATTTTCATACAAAATAATTAAATTTAGCATTAACGGTTATTGTACAAGAGTTAATGAAAAGTTAGTGTCAAATGTGATAATGTTCAAATGACATCACATGACATGCACGTCAAAAAACCGTTTACACTGGTTAAAGTTGCATAACTGATTAAATTAAAATGGTGAATATCTTGATAACAGGAAGAGTTAAGATACTGGTTTCTTGGAGAAATTACCTTTATTTGACCTAAGCTATGCCCCCTTTCAATTAACGGAAATTGGCGGGAACACGTTGTAGAGATAGTTTCAATCCCGGAAATTGTCCACTAAGGAAGTTATATGGAGTTGAAAGTTTGTATGGAGCTACGATATAAACGAGTTCCACGCGGACGGAGTCGCGGGCGCAGAAGCTAGTAACGTACGTACGGCTGTAAGATAACAATAACACGTGTCTCAATGATGTGATCGCTCGCACAAACCGATAATACCAGCGCAGCGGAACAATATCACAAACGTAAACACGTTACCGACTTACATAATGTACATTACACACCTAGGGCGGTAAAACAAGGTATCACGTCAGACTAATCAGTACTAATATTATTAAGGGGAAGCTTTGTAAGTTTGTGTTTTTGTATGTATTGACATCCTCAGAGCTTGCCTGTATTTGCCGTGACCGCGGTCCGCTCGTACGATGTAATAAGAGCCTTATCACACTTGCGATTTGCGAGCGTATTTTCTATACAATTATCAGTCGCGGCGAAGACGCTGCGTGATCGCCTTCATACAAAATACGCTTGGAAATCGCAAGTGTGATAAGGCTCTAAGTGTACCTACACTTAGAGCCTTATCACACTTGCGACGACTAAATATACATATATTTACATGCAAAAAAATCTTGAATCAAGAAGTTTATTACGGCGACCGCCATTGTCTTCCATAAAAGAGAAATAATCTACAATTAAGATGATTCTCTCGAATTAAGAGGAACTAATCTTCTCTCAACATAATTTTGGCTTCATTAGAGGTAATTTATCATGGTTCTAATGCATTTCTTGGTTCGGGAATATTTTGGTTTATACCACGGAACAAGAACATTGGGAAATTATTAAAGAACTTCTAGAGACTCGCAAGACAGGTGAATAAACAAAACCTTCTGAAATACGCGCTCCATCTAATATTTTTCCGCTCCAAAAGCTCGAGTTAAGTAATAAATCAAAACTGGATGGTATTCACAAGGTTTACCTTCAGCGCCCCAGAAAAAGTATAAGTCTCCCAACCACGCATTATTCCCTGGACCAAGGTATACTAGGACGTTCAGTGAGTCGGTAGAGGCCGATGGTGAATCGCTTGTACCGCCCAGCTATTACCACCAGGAAGTTGGGTCATTATCCTGAATAACAATAACAACTCGGCTACCCTGTGTTTTGAGAACTGGTTTGTAGATTACTCAACTGCTAGAAAAACTGTCTGTGTATCTGGCGCGCAGCTGCGCCGTTTTGAAATTATCTGTATTCTTAGTTGACCTCTGTAGCCTAGTTGGTAGTGACCCTGCCTACGAAACCGTTTGCTATGTAATTACGTATTTGTTTATCTATATAAGTATGTATATCGTCGTCTAGTACCCATTACAAGCTTTGCTTAGGGTGGGACTTGATCGGTTTGTGTAAGATTGTCCCCAATTGATTGGCTGACCGATTTTGTTGAAACGTAACTAAAAACCATCTCGATCACGTCAGCTTTCGAACAAAAATAAACCGCATTAGAATCGGTCCATTCGTTTAGGAGCTACGACGCCACAGACAGACACGACGAACTTATGAGACACATATTTTTGCGCCGGGGGTTAAAAAATAGCATCAATATGACACCATGCTGATAAACTTTTTTTAAGAGCCTTTGTTAGGAATCCAACCCACATTGCCTACAAAAATCTCATAATTTTGCTGTTCCCTAACCAAGTGTACTAAAATAAGCAGTTAGCCTCCCTGAACAGACCCTGCGAAAAACTTTAATCAAGAAATAAATTAGGTAAATCGTCAATATCAAGAACAGACGGAGATCCTCTTGAATTAAAATCATTCTCTTGAACCAAGACGATTTTCGTTCGTTCAAGATATCGTATCATTAGAAACAATGTACCATCTTCCTTATTAAATTTATGGTTCAGGAATACTTACCTCACATTAAGTAGGTATGTATTTTTATCTGTGTAGTGTTTGTGCCAAAATGCGAGTGGAATAGGTCTGGTATAGCCCAGATGCCCTTAGCCCTTCTAGACCCAGACCTTTGCCGTGCGCGCGACTGGCTCGCCTTGACCGTGTTCTAACCTGTTTGACACCTTCGAGCTAGTAGTCTCATAAACAGGTGTCCTGTATTAATTAGTGCTAATGTCAGAAACAGTTTAGTGCTTCTATCCATTTAATTTGCCAAATAAGTGCTTTTTCTCTGAAACCGTAACATTTTCAGGACAAATTATATAAACTTCAAACCCTGCAGGTTAGGTTAGGTTTGTTTTATAAAAACGGGCCATTCGCGAGGGTCAAAGTCGAATGCATCGAGCGAACCTTTGGCCCTCCTTGGCAGCGACATGGTTGGACAATCCTTGGGGCTTCAGTGGGTATCCCACACACCCGTCCGGTGTTTAATAAGCTGAAAGAATTTAATAAGCCATGATTTTTTTCATATTTTTAGAATACACGGTTCAAAAATTAGAGGGGGACACACACTTTTAGTGACTTTCGGAACGATTATCTCCGACTCTATTCACTTAATCCAAAAAAATGCTGAGAAACCTTATATTTACTTTGAAAGGCCTATCGATTGATGTGCCACACGTAAGCGAAGCAAGAAGCTGCGAAGAGAAGAGCGAAGAGAGTGCAATTACAAACCGTACGGTCAGCAAGCATTCCAACAAACCGAATCATTATGCAAAAAAGTGTCCAACCAATAAACGGAGTGGGAAGAGTGAGAAAGCGTGGAACGGAACATTGTTAACTGCACTAACTGTGAATATCAACTGGAACTGTAATAGGAAATCGTGACGTCACTGGCTCCTATTACCCCACTTTCCCCGAAACTTCATACGAACTGAGCGTTTTTAACCCACTCCAAAAAAGGCGGTTCTGAATCTTTTATGTATGTTCCGTGATTCGAACTACTCGACAACTATGATTCGACGACTTCCCATGGGAACGGGGACTCTCCAGGTGGTCCCATGATCATCAGGTCAGCGTAAACCGGAACCTAGAGAAATCGAGGGACTCTTCACAGCACACTTAAAGCGATTTGGGTACCGATTTGTATGTACGTATGTAGGTAAATACTTTATTGTACACAAGATACAGGTAAAAATGGGTACAATACACAATTCCAAAAAGTCCAATTTGTCCGAAAGCATATTTTTTCCGAATTTCATAATACCGATAGCCATGTCCTGCTGATATTTTTTTGATCCTTCAGGATATAATACTAGCCTAACCTAACCTATTTATGTATTCCATTTAATAATCCGCGTCCAAATTTTCGTTAAGTGGTAAATCATAAATGACGTTCGGAATTTCGAGATTTCGGAATATCACGATGCATTCGGACAACTTTGGAATTTTTGTATGTTCCCGGTAAAAAAACAGACAACTTAGGTTGACGGTACAGAGGCGAACGGAAAACGCTGATTTGCTAAAATATTGTTATTAAAGTAAATTATTGACGTTTCAATCAGTTAGTTATCAATCAACATCCTTAGGTTCCAAGCGGACCCTGGACAAGGATGCCACCGGGACCACAAAGATAAGGACCTCGTTCGTTATACTCGTGTGTACTTGAGACACTAATTAGTAAACACTAAACACCCAATAGCCCCACAATTAAATAACGAGCGGCATATCCTCACGGAATGGAAAACACGCGAAGATATTTAAAAAGCGGCAATTTAGACTGTATGCCGTGGAGATAAGACCTATTGCTTAACAGACTCGGGTACCAGGTTGAAAGACGTTACGAAATCGTTATCTTTAGGGAAAATAAACAGTGCAGTTATTAAGCTCCAATGTCTATAGTGCGGCAATATATAGATGGGAACCACTGGCTCCGATCCTCAATTATTTAATTTAATTTCCTCAATCGGCACATCACATGTTTCATTCAATAAGTATGGGAAAATGTTTTGTATGTATAATTACGGTTAAGGAATAATAAGTATTTATCACAAAACTCATTTTTATACAATCTTTTGTTGCCGGCCGTACTTTTTTGTATAAACATCAACTTTGAGTGCGTTCCAATAAGCCCAGACACGACGGGTTTAGTGTAATTGAGGAGTTGCTATGGCCACCTTACGTCACGATCATTAATGAAAAATTAAATCATCCCCCAAGGGGGTGCAATGGGGTGAACATTTGTATAAACGAGTTCCACGCGGAGTCGTAGGCAGAAGCTAGTATGGTTAAATAAAAGAAGATTCGTAACTGCAACTGTGAGTACAAAGCACGATTCTCTCTCCACTATTCATCTACCATGAAGGCCTCGCAAAGACCAACAGTACCAATTCAATGTCACCCGCACAAAGTGGACAAACGGCTCCAACAACTCGGCAAGAAAGCCGCGAATGGTCGCCGATAGTCATTGTGTGCCGAGGCCGGCAAATTGACCAATTGCCGTCGAGGGACCAATTGGTATGAAGCGATGCGTAGGGAGATGGCAGTAGGATGATACGATGATACTGAGTACTTATAGATGCAAATAATTGACTTTAAAAACAAAGTTTTAACCGACTTCAAACTCAAAGATTTGTATACATGGGTAGTTGACATTGTTGGTACAGAGAGAATACGAAGAAATAAAAATAAAACAAAGATTTATTTACTGTAGCAAAAAAACACAAAATTGAACAGAACATAAAAGGTGTGAGAACAGGTTCGGGGCGGTTTCGCCAA
Organism: Epinotia ramella; assembly: GCA_947578815.1. Taxonomy (NCBI): domain Eukaryota; kingdom Metazoa; phylum Arthropoda; class Insecta; order Lepidoptera; family Tortricidae; genus Epinotia; species Epinotia ramella. The sequence continues at coordinate 61,171,871 of OX388200.1, read as the reverse complement.
TAGGCATACACTTCAATGTGGTGCTTCGCCTTATTTGAAGAGTTCCCTCGATTTCTCGAGGATACCATCATCTGACCCTGACCTGATGGCCTGCAGGGACCTGGGAACTATTTCAAACAATAAAATATTTCTCCTAATCGGGCCAGTCGTCTCCGAGTAATCGGCGAACAAAAGTATCCGACGAATTGGGAACCTCCTTTGTAACCTGTGTAACCTAAATGTAAGGCTGTTGCTGTGTCCTCTATTATGTAGGTGAAATAAAGAATTTCAGTAAGAGAGTGGAAAAAAAAGCAGTAAGGCTGCTGTCAAAAATGTCGTTTTTGATAGTCTCATCCAAGTCGAATCAACCAAAACGTAACTATGTCAACCCGGTCTGTTGACATTGTGACAAGTTAATAGTGACGATAATGGCACTTAGATTAAGCGGCATCGGACCGAGGGCAATTAAATAAGTTCTCGCTTAGGTATCTCGCAGGTTCAACAGTTACGTAATTAATTATACAAACGAATTTACTATCTTAATGGTTAAAAGGCTGACGACACCGACAAAGTACAGTCACGGTTATTATTATCCATACTATAGTATATAATATTATGAATGCGAAAGTGTGTGTCTTTCTGTCTGTCTATCTGTCTGTTACTTCTACACGCTTACACGCTGAACCGATTTGCATAAAATTTGATATAGAGATAGTTTAAGTCCCGGGGAAGGACATGGGATGGTTTTTATCCCGGAAATCATCCCCAAGGGGGTGAAATGCGGAGTGAAAGTTTGTATGTAGCTACGATTTAAACGAGTTTCACGCGCACGGAGAAAACCATCCTATATTTAAATACAGGCTATAAACTATCTTCGTGCTAAATTTCATCCAAATCGGTTGAGCCGTTTTAGCGTGATAGAGTAACAAACATCTAAATATAAAATTATAATCCTTCAAATCATACACAAATCGGCTTAAGGGGTAATCACGTAACGTTTCGAACGAGCGTTAGAACAATTCAACTGTCATTTTTCCGTGTAAAAATTTACGTGATCGACTTGCTGGTCCCAAACTAAGAAAAGCTTGTACTACAACAACAGCTAACTGACCATCCGTGCACTTTATGTGCATTGTAATAAGGTTCTATATTAATACAGAATGGTCAGTTTTTGTGCTCACAACTAAATGCTCTTACCGGGATTCGAAGCCGGGCCCTCTTGCTTCGTGGGATCACTACAGACTAGGCTTAAGCGGTCGTTTCGGGGTAACTCCATCTGTAAACATAATTTCTAGAAGTGTCACTGCAAACATTAAAACGTGCTCCGTGTTTCAATTATGCACTGTCTTTGTTTGGTCTATATTACTCATTTAATAACACCGCTGTTATATCAATAGATGACATTATGCCATTACGAATACGTCTGTATTTGTTCATTGTTAATGTATTTACCAAACTATGACATAGGTGTGTATATAACAGCTTCTGTTCGACTTCCTAACTGAATTGTAGCCAGTCACTATCATGGAAGAGGTCAATATGGATTTGTATGTGTAATTGTGTATACGGATGAGTTCCGGAGATTACCCCCTACATATACATAGTTACACATTTTACTGTATAAAAGTAATGTTAAGCGAGATGGTTTTTTTTTTTTTTTTTTAATAAGTTAGGCATATTGAACGAGTGAGCGAAGTTCTCAGTTTCAGATTTGGCAAGTAATGTTAAGCGAGATGGTAATATATATATTTTTTTAATAAGTTATGCAATATTGAACGAGTGAGCGAAGCTTGCCAAGTTCTCAGTTTCAGCTTTGGCAAAAATTATTTGGTATGTCCACCGTCTCTCCGGCCGTTCTCCATTACAGGATGTATTTCTCAACCGACTCTCGTTAAATTTTTTGAGCATGTTCAAGTACTTAGTGTTTTTTTGTCGAATCGGTTTTTGTTTTTTTTTAATGACAGACTCGCGAGGTCTTCAGAGCCACTACATATACGTACCTCAAACCTATTTTGAGGACAAAACACAAAAGGTTTCTTACGCTTTAAGAAATCGTAAATATTGTGATATAAATATCACCTCGAACACAAAATACTGACTTTACCAACGAAACAGTAGTTATCAATTAACAGAACCGCTGAAAATATGTTTTTTTTTTAAGGAAATAGGATAAAAATGAAAAAGGGTGTGAATAAACAATAATAAAGCAAAATGTATCCGACGTGTTTCCTCATAATGGTCTCATACATAGCGCACGAACAGGAAACATAATCTAATTCTGTATGAAACGAATCCTCCGGAAACGCGTTATTAATTAATGAAACAATTAGCGACCCAGCCGGGTCAAATCATTGTTTAAAACACTGTGAAACTGCGTCGTCAGCTGCTGTTATCGCGGCCACGCTCGAGGTCGTGGGTTCGAATCCGGGCAAGATCACAGTTTACTTCGCAACATGGCGGCTCATGAAATGTTGCAATTTCTGACAACATCTAGGATCTAGGTTATAATGTGACCTTTGATTTTATTACGATGCCATTCGAACCAGTTTTTGAAGAGGAAACAATGTTTGTACCTACGGGAGAAAATACAGTTAAAGAACTTAACCAAAAAATTGAGACGAAAACGGACCTCACCGGCGGCAACCTAAGCGCTTCATACTGATTGACTTAAAAGTATGACGTCACAGTATGGTAGGTACTAATCGTTGTATGGAAAATCAAGTAAATAGCTGTTTCGGTCGCGAAATACTGCGTTTAGGTCACAGGTTGTCGTACAATTTCGTTTCTGTAAAAGCGTATAAGTAGTCGTATTCTATTGGTAGCTTTAAATTTACTCTCGGACAATAAAAAAAATGCATTTTTATTCTAAACTTTCCTTTTTATAAGACTTGCTGCCTGCGCTGCTTCACTCGCGCATTAATATAATTATGAAATACTAAGCTGATGCCCGCGGCTTCGCCCGCGTGGTTATAGGAAAATGTAACATATTGAATTTTCCCGTGGGAATTAGATGTTTTGGATGGAAAAAGTAGCCCATGTCACTCTCCAGCTTCTAAACTATCTCCATACAAGAAATCACATCAATACGACGCTCCTTTGCGACGTGAAAGAAGGACAAACATACACACTTTCGCATTTATAATATTAGTAAGGATAAGGATACTTAAGTATTAGCCTCCATCGAGAGCGTCCGTTCTACACGCATGTGGAAGACGTTTTTAAATCGGATAGGTGGTTCCGGAAACATACAAAGTTACAAAGCTCAGTCTCACAGGTTTTTCCTCTTTATAATATTATTGACCCATACTAATATACTTTACCTGTTACTATATACTTTACCTGTTACTATATACTTTACCTGTTACTGAAAGTTAGACCGCTATTTGTGAATATCGGGACAAAAAGAGTATATCAGTTATTTTTCGTCACATTCTAATTCTGCGGACAACATACTTATACCCGAGTTACGAGACAACATATACCCTTTTACTAAGTCCGCAACGGTATCTTTTTCTCAACGAATCTATTTTTTATTACACACGGGAAGTGTTGATTCATAGACTAATTAAACTTCAATAATGAATCGTTTAAGCAACTGCCCCGTTATTCCCCAACTTGTTTTAAGCTCACCTCACCTCACTTCACCAAAACATCTTGACGCCGCGATTCGTAGTAACTAAGGGTAATCAGATGTCTAGTTTCGTTGGGCGTGGCGGGTGGATTGAGGCGTGTGAACGCGTAAAGATTAACAGCCCAGGTATTCTGAGCGCTTCCTCTCACCTCACATCGAACGAAACTGGTGTAAACCATGACCTCTCATTACGCTTAGTTACTAAGAATCTCGGCGCCAAGACATACTATTAGGGGTGACGGGTGAGCTGAAAACGAGTTCAGAATCGGGTAGGATTCAGAAAGGGGGTGAAGTGAGGTAAGTAGAGACATGTGAATGTGTAATGTACGTTGTATGCCTACTTGAGATTATATCAGTTGGTCGAATAGTCCATTCAAAAACAAATCTATTCATGTCCAAGATAGAAGATTCCAATAACAATGACAGTTTTATACAAACTGGTCCATATTAAATAACCAAGTTATTGCAAATTTACGTGGTACGAGTAAATATATTTGTCACTGTATAATGTTGATGGGACGCAAATTCCAATTGAATTACACCATTCTAATTTGTAAGGATAAAGTATGGAAATAAATTTGTAGAAAAATAATAATGAGCAATAGTCTTTTGGTTTTTGACGAACAACATAAAATATTGTCTGGTAATTAATACATTTTCTTTCCTAGTTAGCTAATAGCATATTTCAATGCGCGCATCCCTCTCTCCTTATCCCACTTAAATCATATGTCCCGCTCGCACGTATATATTCGCTAGTATTCGCAAGGGACGAATAATAGTACATTACTACAGACAAGTTAGGGGTTGCTACCTGGTTGGCAACCCCTTTTCACGCCGAGGTATGTAGTAGTGCTTTTCTCAAACATGCATTGAAATAAATTAAAAAAAACTCCAAGAAATCACTTTGATTTTCATGACTGAACGCCGTGATCCTGTGCCACAAATTGTGGAATGGAAATTTAACAAGTGAAATTAAAAGATTTTTCAAAAAACCCTTTTCAAATTTTATAGCCTATGTCACTCCCACGATTAAGAGGAATCATATACATACATACATACGCTCAAAAAACATAACCCTTCTTCGGCAGTTCCAATTTTGTATGAAATGCCATTACGGATCTACGTTCTAGAACATCAAATAAAATATATGTTAATATTCACCATATTTAAAAGACCGTAGACGGGCTCGATACATAATTTGACGAAATCGGCTTGATAGAAAATAATTGCAAAGATTGGTCTTACAATCACATTAAACGGTTCTATGTCTTTATTTTTTGACGTATGGGTCTGCAATTAAAAATATGAAGTCAACATTCATACCTAAACCGCTAGCGAGTCATATTTTACAAATAATCCACCCTTTTTTTTATTTAAATATTTATGTAAGTAGGTATTATTATCTAAAAACCGGGCCGCCCAGTAACACTCGCTCTCGTTTACTCCCATACAAATAGACAGTGCGCGCGCTATCCAAAATCCGCAAGGGCATTTTGGTGTTGACAGCGTCTTAAGGCAAAGCAGATAAAAACCAAATTGACCGTTAGGTATATTGATATAATATCGCTTTTTTTATAACGTTTTAAAGGCCTGTAGGAACTTTAAAAAAGGACTGTCTTGCGAATCTAAGCTCAGCGCGACTAGCACAGCTAGTCTGAACTTGGTAGTGCCCACAGGCATAAGTCACATAAGTGTAACCCTGCAGAGCGCACACCACTGATAAATCAGATAACTGGACGGCGGAGGTGAAAGGGTTAAAGCATGCGACTTGTTCCACGTGGCCCTGGGCTTTCAATAGGAAATTGCAACTGAATACCACAGATATTTGATACTAGTAATTAATTTCCTGTTTTTTATGTAATGTTGTCGAAGAGGAACTTGAGAAATAATTAGGTATTTAATTTAATGTTTGATTACGCGTGTATTTAATAACGATTTTGACGTAGACAGGAACTTATTGGCACTAAACCTAACTTCCTTATTAGTTAAAGCAATGACGCGCCATCCATTCGGAACCGCCAACCGAATGGATGACTCGCGTACGACAAGCGTTGTGGAACCTTCCTATGCAACCCAAACTTGGCCTAGGGCGGAAGTTGGAGGCGGGGTTAAAAAAAAATTGTCGCCAGGTATTCGGTTGATACAGCATTTCATTATATAAACACATGCTCCAATCGGACGCCTCGCGAAAAAAAATCTTTTTCATATTTTTTTTCTATTTCCGCCCCACTCCAAGTTGGCTCAGTTCGGGTTGCACAGGGCGGTTCCACAACACTTCAGGAGCTCAAATACCGCGAGCCATCCGGTTGCCTCTTAGACACTGCAACTTAGCGTCATTGCTCCGAATTAAATATACCTAGCTAATATTAGGTAATAAAAGGAGGAAAAGTTATAAGTTTGTATGTTGCCTTGTTGCACCTGCCTGTAGAATGGACCTTCTGGATGTAGGCAATATAGGCTATATTGAATGCCGCGGCGCTGCCTATACGTTCTCTGCAAAACACGCGGGAACCGTGCGGGCATCTGGTTTTATATATAAACAGTAAATGAAATGCTAAAATTATTTGCCCAAAAAGACACCACAATCTACCACTGATATAACAAATTGCCCCATCTTTAAACCAGTAAGATGCTGTCGTGGTAATGAGAACTATATTTCATGTGCTCAGCTTACCCCCGTGAGAATACAGGCGTGAATTTATTGTTATGGATGCATGAGTTTAAGTTATACTCAGTTTTAATAGTAAGGTTATATGTATATAGTAGTAATACCTTATAAGCTTGTAACATAATTCTGAATCATGTTGAAATGCCAATCATTATGATGATACACACTGGAAAAATATATAGTCTGGTGCCTCGGTCACTTGACTCGATGTGATGTTGTGATGACGATTTGGATCGGCGCCGTCAGTGGCATTGACAACGGTATTCGTGTGAGCAAGAGATCAGCGGCGCTACCACGAACTACGAAAGTCGAAGTTCGTAATACATGCATCCCTGTCACTCGATTAAGGGAGTCCGATAGAGATGTAAATACCCGAACTTCGACTTTCGAAGTTCGTGGTAGCGCCGCTGAGCGCGACGTCTCTCTCGCACGTATGTCGCACCGCTGCCGCCGCTCCCAATCGTGGCCGAGGCCTAAGGCCACGTATGTGGACAGGCGGGGCGTCGCGAGAGTCTTTAATTACTAGCTTCTGCCCGCGACTCCGTCCGCGTGGAACTTGTTTATATTGTAGCTCCATACAAACTTTCACCCCCATTTCACCTTCTTATGGGATGATTTCCGGGATAAAACTATCATAGGACCTACCCCGAGATTCAAACTGTCTGCATACCAAATTTCAGAATCAGAATCAGAAAAGTATTTCTGCTCAATGATCAGCGGTTTATAACAGTGAGCAGGATATAATTATCTACATATTATGTACGAACAGTGCAAATTATTTTAATTAATTAACGTAAACCCCAGTTCATATCAGCTTTAATTAAATTGTAGGTTAAAGATTATCTTCTCGCCAAAATCTCATTACAATCTCATTGAGGTTGACATTAATTACGCTATCATTATAAATGTATATACGTCCGTCGTCTCCCGCGGATCGACATCTGGGCCGTTATTCGCTACGCGCTAATGCGGCTCAACCCGCCGGTCACCCGTCACGAAACTACACCTCTATTTAAGCTTGGTTACTACGCATCGCGGTGTCAAGATATATTTGTGGGTGAGCGCTGAGGTGAGCTTAAAACAAGTTACAGAATAGAGGGGCTAGTATGGTCACATGTGTTAATACTAAACGTCACGGAAGGCCGTCCATCCTATTGGATGAGGAAATCCAAATGAAGATGTGGACAAAAACCTGTTAAGTAGGTATACCTTATTCCATATCATCATATTCATCGCCAGCTTCTGCCCGTGACTGTCCGTGTGGAACTCGTTTATATCGTAATTCCATACAAACTTTGACCCCCGCCATTTCATTCCCTTAGGGGATGATATCCGGGATAAAAGTTATACTATGTGTGGGAAGGTCCCGGGACTCTGATTTCTCCGTGTGTCGGAAACACTTTCGCGTTTATAATATTAGAATGGATGGGTAGACCCGGTAGACCTCGCAAGGTGGACAGATGCCATGGTAAAGGTCGCGGGAGTCCGCTGGATGCTGGCTTAGGACCCGTCATTGAGGCACTCTGGGGGTGGTCTATGTCCAGCAGTGGACGTCTTTCGGCTGCTATGATGATGATGATGATATTCGTCATTCTCCGTTGCTAAATTTGATTAACTTGTCCGCTGTCACATCCTCGTACCTGAAGGAGACCAGGGTCCGATGGGAATTCAAGGAAAATAATTTTGACACGTAGCAAAAGTTACGTTCTAGAGTCTTCCCCGGGATTCTCTACCACTCACCCTTAAGGCAAAGCAAATTAATCGATATACCGCTACATTTTGTGTTTCAAGGCTAGTTACAGGTACCTGTTACATCTTTATCTCGGTAACAATAAACCCCGCTCACGTTACGTAAGTTTACATTGTATACTTGACGCCAAGTGGACTTTGACCTGAATATGATACATCATTTTCTTTGGTCGACAACATTCCACGTGGAATCGATGATGTGCAGATATTAAACATCGGCCAAATGCGAGTTCGTAGGATCGCACGCGGAGGGCGCAACATACCTACACGTATAAATAAATGTCGAGATTATACATGTGGTCCAAATGCGAATGCGAATATTAAGGAAGTAAACTAAAAACCCAACGTACGTAATCACTTTTTAATAATTTTATTAATTACAAGCATAAAAAGCAATCACAAGTCACTACACTACCCAAGTAAAAGTGCTTTCTATTGGTAAAAATTAATCACGTGGTACGGGTTGGCGCGCTTTGCGCATGCGCGAGTCGGCGGCAGGCGGCCGGCGCGGGCGAAACACGCCACGACGCGACACATATGCATTCGCAAAACATTCGCATCATTGGATGCGAATGCAAATGTTGATGCGAATCATTCGCATATGCGAATGCGAATATTCGTAACATCCCTAGTCCAAACAGTAACGTCAATACATTTTTTTGGATTCCTCCCACCCAGGGGTACCCGGAAATACCCCATGTATGTTCCGCGATTTTTTGTAGTTTAGTATGACTTTTTTATGATTTCATACGAAATTTCGGTACGGCCTTTAAAAAAAAAAAGTGATGTGTTTTTGTGATTTTGTTTACTGAAACATAATCTTCATAAATTGCTCTTTCACATGCACAGCAAGTAACTTCCTATCATTACTGCATGGTGCAACAATTTTGATCAAAGGAATAAAATTACGTTACAGCGAACTAAAGTTAAATTTTCAACAACATGCAGTAAATGCTAAGAAGTTAATTGATGTGCATGTGAAAGAGCCATTTATGAATATTATGTTTCAGTAAAAAAAAACATCAGTTTTTATTTCATACTACCGAAATTTCCTATCATATCATAAAATAATCATAACTAGATAACTACATAAAATCGCGGAACATACATGGGGTATTTTCGGGTGGAAGGAATCCAAAAAGATGTATCGATGTCACTGTTTGGACCATCCTGGACCATATGTCCAGCAGTGGTCATGCTTCGGCTGATGATGATGGTCATTGCACGGGAAATTCTTTGCAAGGAGGCAGGAGCCAGATCTAAATACGAGTACTATAGTAGATATGTTTGGTCCTCTAGAGCGGTAATACAAAAAAAATACCCAGAATACTGGTATTTGACACATAATGATCTTGTATTTATGACATGCGCTCATTAATAGGTTTTAAAGAAGTCATGTGAAACATCCTTGCAGCTGACAGTAATTTGTATTCATGTTTGTATAATTCACTAGAATCGGTTAAAGTAAACCATGACCTATTGAGAAATAAAGGAATATAATGGTAAAACAAATAACTGTGCACAACGACGATAAATTCAAATATTTACAACTTTGACAATACGTGTTAACTGAGCGATTAACCCGAAACACACGCACATACAACATTCGCCACGTGTTTGCACAATTGTTTTACAGGCCGTGCTAAATTTAACTCTAATGGTAAAGCAATAAGGTGTAAGATAGTGGGAGGCTAGGATGACAACGCTGTGGGTTAGAGAAATTAATCAAAAACTTAATTATGTTACATGAACCACGATACTAAAACCCAGTCGACGTCAAATGTTAATTTGGGAACTTATTCCATTCTAATATGGCAAAAAAATACACGTTTAAAGGCGATGGGCGAAACCTTATTATATTTTCATCACACTTGCTCGAAAAGGGATTCATAATGCGCAGACGGGCGTAATGGTTTTTTTCTTAAATTGTACCTATCTGTCACTCATGCGGCAGTTACAGAGCAAAGAGGTTTTATATCAAATACGATGACTGAAAACGTAAATAGTAATAAATTTAAACTTAAAAAACTACTTAGACATTTTTAACAGAATTATTTACAGATTTAATATGTAGTTATTTAGTGTCTATGTAAAATGTTTTTAAGTGTTTTCAAATCGTGGCTGTATACCGAAGGGTCTTTGCCATACGCGCCTCACGTCAAATTCAACAAAATGGACGACTGACATGTTGCATTTTTAATTACGATTTGTATTCATTTCATGTAAAATGTAATTGTTTCCTCGCAAATGTGATGAAAAACATTGTGTATAACACGGGCGTAAGAATATTGCAAACTCGAGATAGACTCTTGTTCGCAATATTCCACTTACGCCCCTCGTTAAACAATGTACTATTTCATCACACTTGCTCGAAAAGGGCTTCATAATGCGCAGACATACAGAGCTGTAATAGTCTGTGTTACGCCCACGGGCGTAATGGTTTTTTTCTTAAATTGTATCTGTCACTCATGCGGCAGTTACAAAGCAAAGAGGTTTTATATCAAATACGATGTCTTAAAACGTATTTATAAATAAACTTAAACTCAAAAAACTACTGAAACATGTTTAACTGAATTATTTACAGATAATATGTAGTTATTTAGTGTCTATGTAAAATGTTATTAAGTGTTTTCAAATCGTGGCTGTATAGAGAAGGGTCTTTGCCATACGCGCCTCACGTCAAATTCAACAAAATGGCCGACTGACATGTTGCAGTTTTTATTACGATTTGTATTCATTTCATCTAAAATGTATTTGTTTCCTCGCAAATGTGATGAAAAACATTGTGTATAACACGGGCGTAAAAATATTGCAAACTCGAGTCATCAAAAGCCCTCCGCCTTCGGCGTCGGGCTTCTGATAGACTCTTGTTCGCAATATTCCACTTCCGCCCCTCGTTAAACAATGTACTATTATAGCCTTCGTAATTAGTTTACGTCACTGTTGGCTGTAAAGTGGAAATGACTGTTCGGAGAATATCGCCTGCCATTGCCTTCGTCTGGGGGACGACATTTTTGCACACACTATTAGTTCGTAGAGATATTATATAATCTGTGGTATTTGGCCTGAATACTGAACCTCACTATAGGAACAGCAGCATTCCCGCGCGCCTCACGGAAAGCCCGACACATAGCGCGCTCGTTACTTGCCTCCCGGTCGTACTGAAGTAAACATATTCTTAATTAGCTACCTAGGCCTTCTCATTTCAAACTCCCAGGTAAGTTCCCCTAAACTCACTGGCCTGCGGTGGCGGTCAATAGTAAATTTGACAATAGCTGTCAAAATTGTCCGTGAGAGGCTTAACCAGTATTTTTTACAAGTCTTAAATGGCAACACTTAGGCTCTAGAATTACAACTTGAAATGGGTCCTTGGTAATAAAGGACGCCTAAAGCGTGCGTTAGAGGGAGAGGGCTATAATTCGATCTCTTTCGTTTACATAACTGCCTCCTGCTCACGCGCCAACGTTGGCCCAATGTGTACAGCCGGAATAAGTTTTTTTTTTTTTTTTAGTTTATAGGTCGCAGGTAGGTATATTATTAATCGCCCTCGTCTTGGAGTAGGTTTAGGCCTTTATCACAGTCCTGGGTTTGTAATCTTTCATTACTGACGATATAAACTAATATTGTGTGAAATAGAATCTTTCAAAACGGTTTTTTTTCGAATATTGTGTAGTATTTGAAAGTGGTATGACATTTGTAAAGAACGGTACCGTTAGTACAAATCCATATATTATTAATATCATAAATGCGAAAGTGTGTGTATCTGTCTGTTACCTCTTCACGCTAAGCCGCTGAGCCGATTTAGATGAAATTAGGAATAAAGATAGTTAGAGATCTGGGGAAGGACATACGATAGTTTTTATCACGAAATGGAGGGTAAACGTTTATATACTAGCTATGATATAAACGAGTTCCACGCGGACGGAGTTGCGGGCAGAAGCTCGTGATTTTATTTAATACAATATTAAAGTGGCCGTCAATAGAATTTGCTAACTATGTAAACAAACCGCCATATTGAAATTGTCTTTCACTATGGCGGTTTGTTTACATAGTTAGCAAATTCTATTGACGGCCACTTTAGTTACATTACTCACCCAGCACGACTCACCCAGCACGACTCACCCAGCACGACTCACCCAGCACGGGCACGGCACGGGACAACAAAAAAAAACATACATCGCATGTGTATGTGGTGTAATAAAGTGTGTTGCAAAAATACAACGAACGAAAAAGCCATATAAGTCTAATTAGCGCCGAAAAATGGCCCCAGAGAATGGGTGCGCATGCCATTATGCGGGGTCAAAACGATGCCAGGCAGCCGTTTAGTACGAAGCGACATACGGGGGACGAGCGCATACCGGGTTTTAGGCACGTTTTTGGGTAGAAATTTGTAAGGAGCTCGCATATTATGTTTATTTCGTTCGCTGACAGAATACCATTCGATTTCTCAAACTCACGAATCATGGCCACCCTAACCCAGGTGTCCAACCTATTTTCTTATCGCATGCTCAGGTGCGATAAGAGGACGTTGACCCTCGTCTAATTATAAATCTCGTGTTAAGATGTGTAGCTATTAGAGCTGAGCACTGCACGACTACCCAAAAAAGTATATATATGTATGTACACTCGCGGTCAAAGAAACCGGGTCAGTACGAAAATTTGTAATATCTCCTAAAATAATAAAGCTAGGGACATGAATTAAACTGCATATTGTAGATAATTTTATACTGAATTAAATAACATCAAATGGTGGAATCGTAATTCTTTTGTTTAATAAAATTACATAGGAAACAAAAAATCAACCAATTTTACGTACAAAAATAAGCAGTAAGTACTTCACATACAACACAAAAAATAAAAATTAATACTTCGTATTGCCTCCTCGGGCTCTTCTTACAGCTTCTAGACGATTCGGCATGCTGTTTATTAAGTTCTTTATGCGTTCTTGCGGGATATTGTCCCATTCTTCCACTAACGCCTGTTTCAGGTCTCTAAGTGTAGCTGGGGCGGGGTTTCGAGCTCTTACACGCCTCCCAAGCTCGTCCCATACATGCTCAATCGGATTTAAGTCCGGACTCCTCGAGGGCCAGTTCATACAGTTGATACCAACCTCCAAAAAATAATCTCTGACAATTTGAGCTGTGTGTGGCCTGGCGTTGTCATGCATAAACATAGAATTTCCACCCATATTAATTAAGTATGGGCCGACATGCTCATTAAGAATCTCTTCTACATATCTTGCACTCGTTAATGATCCATTTTCTATTAAAACTAACTCCGAGCGACTCTCTGAAGAGATTCCAGCCCAAACCATGACTGACCCACCGCCGAACGCCACTTTTTCCTCAAAACATGCTGGAATAAAACGTTCACCAGGCCGTCTGTAAATTCTTTGCCGCCCGTCATTTGCATAGAGCATAAATCTGGATTCATCGGAAAACAAAATTCTTGCCCAATCTTCGTCACCCCAGTATCTGTGATCGCGGGCATAAAGTCGTCTTGCTGTTCGATGTATTCTTTCAAGTTTTGGGCCATTGGCCGGCCTATGTGGGGTCAAATTTGCTTCTTTGAGCCGCCGCCTGACAGTCCGCTCGCTGATGCCGTCCCTTCGGGTCTCTAAAAGCTGATTTTTCACTTCAACTGCTGTGAGGTGCCGATTTCGGAGCATGGTTGTAACAATAAATCGATCTTCTCTAGCTGTAGTACATCTTGTTTTGCCGGTTCCTGGTCTTCTAAGGTTCTGCCCAGTTTGTAGGTAACGTTGGAGGACTCGCTGCACTGTAGAAAGTGACACACCTGTTCTTCTCGCTGTATACCTCTGACTTCTTCCTTCTTCTAACATAGTGATGATACGAGTACATTCATCTCGTGTTAGCGGCATGATAGACATTCAAGAATGACCACAAAATAAAACAATGACAGCCTTTTATCATAGTTCTTTGACAGATTGAAAATAATTGCTTAAAAACAAGCAAAAGTAAAACGAACGCAATTTCAAATAAGTACCCAATTGGTCTTTTTTTTTCAATTAAACCTTTTTCCAGTTACTACGTAGAACATTGAAGGTTGAATTTAGAAGGATATTAAATTCTCTATAAAACAGAGTTAGTTTCATGCAGATACGACCAACGATTTACAAAATATTGAGGTTTTCGTCACTGACCCGGTTTCTTTGACCGCGAGTGTATATACTTTATTGTACACAAGACACAGAATGTATACTCGTATTTAGATGTTTACTTGTATTTGTATGAACCTAGCCGGCCGCGCGGCTCCGCCCGCGTTTATAAAGAACTATTAACTGATGCCCGCGGCTTCTCCCGCGTGGTTATACGAAAAATGTAACATATTGAATTTTCCCGTGGGAGTTAGATGTTTTCCCGCTGGAAAAAGTACCCTATGTCACTCTCCAGCTTCTAAACTATCTCCATACAAAAAATCAGATCAATACGACGCTCCGTTGCGACGTTAAAGAAGGACAAACATACAAACACACACTTTCGCATTTATAATAGTAATAAGGATGCAAGCGAAGCCTCGCTCGGAAGGAATTGCATATGTCCATCTTGAACGTCCATTCTATACACTGGTGAAAGAATTATTGAGATCGGATAATTTAGTTTCGGGGATTGCCCGTTTGATACAAACTTAAAAAGCTATCAGGCTTTTTATTAGGGTTCCTTTGCCCACGGAACCCTTATAGTTTCGTCATGTTGTGTTTATAATATAACTATTAATGGGGAAACATGTTCCAGAAATGACATACTACATACAAACTTTAAAAAGCTACAATACCTATATACATATATATAGTTATAGATGAGCAAACAGATTCTATATTGAGCAAAAATAATCGACTGTTTAAATATTCTCCCCAATAATAATGATTGAATATGCCGGGCAAGTAGATAAAGTATTATTATATAGACGGACGAGCACAGCGAGGCCGGATAGTAATACGAGGCAATCCCTTTTCAGGCCGAGGCATGGCCGAGGTATGTAGAAGGTTAGTTTTCATGTGGGCTCAGCGGTATTGGCTTTTTTTCTGAGGCGAGATTAATTAATATATGTAAGCCCCAAATAAATAGTCATGCAAAAATATCAGTGGAACGGTATCGAAAAAAATTGTTGAAATCGTTGGATTTCGTTCGAAAATGTGCTGAGGGGAACGCAAAAGCGGATTTTCGAACGAAATCCAACGATTTCAACAATTTTCTAATTTGCCCTTAAGGTCGCCAGAGCTTCCGAAGCGCTATGTTGAAAGTGTCGGCAACTGGTCTGTCGCAATTGCAAGCGCCCATCATAGGCTACTATCTAGTCTATCTTGGTTTGTCATTGTCACTTTAATCATCATCCTTCTATCGTTATTCTCGGTTGTGCCCTGAAGGAGTTTGGGGTCCGCTTTGACACCTAAGATACTAATTGGCTCTAGTTTTACGGAAGCGACTGCCATCTGACCTTCCAACCCAGAGGGAAAACGAGACCTTATTGGGATTAGAGCGATTTCCACAAGATGTTTTCACCGAAAACTGCTAACTATCCAATGATGTTTAAATATCACCGATCTGTCTTTGCTTGTCACCTCCGTGTTATTTTGTCTGAATGAAATCTCATCAACAATCTCCGTTGTTACAGAACGTCGACAAATGAGGCTGTAAGCCAAGATGTTCAAGCTACTGGGGAACCTGAGCGTCTACTTCAAGTACCAGGACATCAGAACCGACAATGCGTTGTTCAGGCTCCACAACCTCTTCACGACGGTCCTGCTGCTCACCTGTTCGATCATCATCACGGCGAGCCAGTTCGTGGGGCAGCCGATACAGTGCATAGTCAGTGGCATTCCGGCTCATGTGGTCAATACTTTCTGTTGGATCACGTCGACGTTTGCCATGCCGGATGCCTTCGCCAGGGAGGTATGTACCTATATACTTTTTACTCTTTATTGACGTAACTGGTGACCGAACGCTGGCGGCTTTCTCGCGCAACACATCAGCATTGCAATTTAGTGGGGAAATGCCGTCAGCATCCTCGGCACAATGCCTCGAGCCTACCTTACATTTAATTTATAATATATTAAATCCCTTCGTATCGAAACGTCCCAAAAGCAAATGTTATAAATTAACCGCTTAAACCACTGAAGCTACGGGTGGGTTGCACCAGACCGTCTGTAATCGTAAGCGGTGTTCTGTAAAATATGAATGTATCGGCGCCATATTTAACGTTGATCGGTCTAACGGCAATCGTAAGTTAAGGGGATACCTTGATCTGAGCCGAACACGCCCCCTAGACAGAGACACGCTGACGCCTTCCGCGCACGAGGAAATGAGATGTAAACACTCTTCGGGAATGGCTTTGTTGGACAAATTTCGATAAAATCCTAACTTAGCGAAGATTTATTAAAATTTCATAAAGTGAGATTTTAGATGAGACAAAATACTATAGTATTAACTTGATTGTGTCGTAAAATAATGTATCGTTTGAGTAGGCTGAGTAAAAAAAGGAAAATACAGACCCAACTTTGGAATTTCTTTCTATCGAGGAAATTTTAAGCAATCGTGTATCGATAAAATCAGATGAACAATCATATAGTGAAGAATCATATATGTATCTGAAAATCAGACCTTATTGTTTCTTAATCTAGTCAGAACGGCGTTTCGAAGCACGCGATAATTTCCAATGCACCGCCCCTATATAAGAGCGGTTCTCCACGACGACTTTTTGCAGTGATCAAACGTGCGGATCACGAACGCACGATTGTATTGCGACACTAGCCATAGATCACTTGTATCGATACTGTTTCGCATTTAGAGCGTTGCTAAAAGTTGCTCTGCGCAACCGCTCTGCGATGAAGTTTGCCATGGAGATAGATTTTATCCCGCAAATCGTCTCCTGAGAGGTGAAATAGGGTCGATAGTTTGTAATGGTTGTATGGAGGTGCGATTTAACGGAGATCCACGTGGATGAAGTTAGTACTTTTTAATAACACAATAATTGGGCGTACATAAGATACGAGAGGATGATTCACGGTACAACGTTCCTCAGGCCGCGGACTGGCCGCCAGCGCGCAGCGAGGCGAAGAGAGGCAGTTCATATATTCGAGCGACTTCAATGTATGGGTAGCCGCTAGTCGCCCCGCTGCCTGCTGGCTTCCAGACCGCGGCCTTCCCGTCACCGAGTTTTCTTTCTATACGCTCGTGCGCCGGCCGGGAAACTGTGACAGCCGGCAAAGTTGCGTCAAATATTATTACTGGAGTATGAGAACCAAATCAGTTGCGTTCTCGCTCGCTAGTGTAGTGTGACACAGACACTACTGTAGTCACACTCACGGACCCGAAAGACAAAACGTACACTGCGGCGTTCCCGCCGGCGGGGACGTCCACCGCGAGATCGGGACAACACAGACTCATATAGTCCCTATTCGTCCCGGTATAGCCACATACCGGGTAGAGTCAGTCCGACTCAAGTCTACCTGAGTTTCTTGCTTGACTCTTCTCGGCTAGACTAGGTTTAGTGAAACAGCGGCAAAAATGACGCGATGATGTAGCTGGATACCACTTACACCCCAGATTCGGTTGAAAACTTTCAACCAATCTCACTGGAGCGCAAACTCGGAGAGTATTCCAGTGTTTAAGGCCCCCGCGTGGTCTTGCCGGTTTACTCTGGATTTTCTCCTTTTATCGCTTTATCGGGTTCGTCCTACTATAAGCATCAGTCAGGGATCAATTTTCTTTATTTATTTTTCATTTCTTACCTTGCAAAATGACCTAATCGCTTATCTGTAAACTAAAAACACTTCAGTTCAACGGCCACTTACGCGCTGTGCTCTAAAGCACTTATTGTGTTTTGATTCTGTAAGTGCCTAGGTGAGTGTATTGTGTGAAATTAAAGTAAGCCATTGATACAGTCGCGTGTATATAAATAGGTGTATTCGTTTCTGACCCTAGTGTCTGGGGAATAATGCTCAAATTAGTAAACAAATAACAAAATTGGGAGTTCTACAGCTCACAGAGCTGCTATCTATCGCGGCAACCTAAGACAAAATTATGGACCATATTCAAATTGTTGCTTAGCATTTTTTCCTCTAAAATGCCTGTCCTTGTGTCATTTACGGTGTGTACAATGGAGACAAAGAAAGTCGCTGTTACATTATCTGATTGGTGGCATTGCGCCAAATTTTACATAAAACTTCTGAAATGCAAGTTTTTAACATAAGCGCTTTTAAAACGTATTAACAACGAAAATGCACCAGCATTTACAATGTAAATATGTAGTCATTAGCTTTAATATCTGCTATAACAAAGTGGGAAAAAACATCTGACTCGTTTTTCGTGTCGAGGTTCCTGTCTGCATGCAGAGAGGCCCGATCAACGAACTAAAAAGCCACAGAAGTCTAAGTAGCGCCGCAAATGGCTCCACAGAATGGCTGCCATTGCCATTATGCGGGGATGGGGCGGGGGTGTCAAAACGATGCCAGGCAGGCTCTCAGGTCGTGTTCCTAGGAGTGAGGGCATGTGCACGCCGCCAGGTGCGCCATGGCAGTGCGGCTCTCAGGTCGTGTTCCGAGGAGTGAGGGCACGTGCACGCCGCCAGGTGCTCCATGTTGCGGTGCTGTATCGCAAACACATCGGGTTGATTGGCCACGATGTTGTCCCCATCTGGCCATGTCTTCCAGCTGCCAGTTAAGCTTACTATGGGGCTTGTGGCACCTTGGCTTACCTGGTAGAGGTCGCGGGAGTCCGCTGGATGTGGGTGACGCAGGACCGGTCATTGTGGCACTCTTTGGGGGCCTATGTCCAGAAGTGGACTACTTTCAGCTGATACGATGATGGGGCTTGTGCGATATGTGTAAGATTGTCGCCTAGTATTGATTTATTTATTGTGTTGACCTGTAGAGACAAATCCAGGTCCTTCGCAAGAGGAAGTAGTGATAGGACGAAAGATCCGGTCTTAATCTTGCAAAATTAGCATTACGTTTCAAGCCGCGCGACAGGAACAGGCTAACTGATTGAATCAGTTATCAGAGCAAGGCTGATTCACTGTCGTGAGGTCAGGAAGAAAGTTAGATTGAGGACCTAATAACTAATTAAACTTCCTACATGCTTTTTTGATGCGTCACCTTACCGTTAGGGGACGCATCAAAAATAGATCGATAAAACGTTTATTTGTTTGCTACAAATCACACAGAAACAAAATCGTACAAAATCAAAATTAGGGTCAATCGCCAATAACTGGCCACCCTTCAATAACTGGCCCCCTCATACTAAAAATTAACTCTGTTCCCCAACAAACAGAATTCCATTTAGTATTACGTGGTTAGTTATTGAAGGGTGGCCAGTCATTAACACCTTATACAAAAAATGAATTCCATTATAGGTGAAAAGAGTTCATTTTTAGTATGAGGTGGCCAGTTATTGAACGGTGGCCAGCTATTGGCGATTTACCCTACAACAAATATTGGATACACAATATTGACTAGCACAGGCGTAATAGTAACATAATAAAAAAAGAAAAACTAACATGCAATTGCGGTGTGCGTTGCAGCAAAACAAAAGGGTTCATGGCTCAGTTATACGCTTCGCTCTTTCTATAGAATCACGAAAAGGTAAAGTCAGGGTCAGTGTGAAGAAAAGGTACCATAATAATGCCGTAAATGCGTAAAAATTGGCAAGACTAAACTTATATATGTAGGATCATGATATGCCACACTACTGTAAGTGCAAACCTCTGTAAGTAAAACATATCGAATTGAACCCGTCCAGAGGAAAACACGTTAAATTACAATTGGCAGCACATGAGAGTCAGTGTACGGCACAGTGGTCGGCATATATGACGACCGCTTTAGCCTAGTTGGTAGTGACCCTGCCTACGAAGCAAGAGGCCCCGGGTTCGAATCCCGGTAAGGGCATTTATTTGTGTGATGAGCACGAATATTTGTTCCTGAGTCATGGACGTTTTCTATGTATATTTAAGTATTTATTTATCTATATAAGTATGTTTATCGTCGTCTAGTACCCATAGGACAAGCTTTGCTTAGTTTGGGACTAGGTCGATTTGTGTAAGATTGTCCCCTAATATTGATTGATTGATATTGATATATACTATAAAAAGGCATAAGTACAGTTTTATACGTTACTCCTATGTAATAAGAAGAAAGCAGTTAGTAGTAATATGGTTGAATAAAAAGAAGCGCGTTTGTGTTACTAATTAGGAGTGAAGAAGAAATATCTTAGCTGTTGCGTTTGTGAAATTACGATCCGGAAGAAAGCCTATACCATAAAAAGTCACCATAAAAATTGCATTTCTTGGTACAAGTTTTTTACATAGCGACGCGTCGATATCGTTAGCAGTTTAGAAGTAGCTGTCTACCTCCTGTCTCCCTCATTTGATCAGCTCGCGGTAATGACATACCTAATATTGCGTTGTTACGCAACTATCTATTCCACATTTCAGCTCAATCGGATACTGACAAGGGGCTGAAAAATTAACTGTATTTAAGAGGACAACGTACAGTCGAGTTAATAAATGTATATACACGGTTCTAAATGTTAAAACTATCTGAGCAACCTAATGCCCTAAACAATAAAGTCGTGCTCTGTACTTTTATACGAACGATAAAAGTTAAACTAGTGGCTCTGATGATCTGTAGAAAAGAAAACTATTAAGGCGGTGCATTGGAAATTGTCGCGTGCTTTGAAACGCCGTTCTGACTTGATTAAGAAACAATAAGGTCTGATTTTCAGATATATGATTATTGACTATATGATTGTTCATCTGATTTTATGGATACATGATTGCTTAAAATTTCCTCGAAAGAAAAAAAATCCAAAGTTGGGTCTGTATTTTCCTTTTTTTACTCAGCCTACTCAAACGATACATTATTTTACGACACAATCAAGTAAATACTATAGTATTTTATCTCATTTAAAATCTCACTTTATGAAATTTTAATAAACCTTCACTAAGTTAGGTATTTATCGAAATTTGTCCAAAACAGCAATTCCCGAAGAGTGATACATCTCTTTTT
Organism: Epinotia ramella; assembly: GCA_947578815.1. NCBI lineage: Eukaryota > Metazoa > Arthropoda > Insecta > Lepidoptera > Tortricidae > Epinotia > Epinotia ramella. The sequence goes on along the minus strand of OX388200.1, from coordinate 61,150,820 downwards.
CTCGTGGGCGGAAGGCATCAGCGTGTCTGGTAAAGTTTTGTTTCGGTAAAACTTATAGTAGAGCCTCGTACATCCGTCCGGACAGGACTGAAGCATAGAACTTCGTTTGTTTCGCTTCCTTCCTCCCCAAAATATGTAGGAAATGTGTAGGTAAAGTGGAACACATATTCGTGAATTGAACGATATGGACCTATGCTATTATAAGGTCTCACCAACACATCCATCCCGTCACGGAATCCCGAGAATATGTCGCAGCGGCCCATTGTCGGCGACGCGTAGCGACGCTCGCGCGATCGGAATATTGATGCGGTGCATTGGCGGGTTAACGGCATTTTGCACGTGTTTTCGGCTATTTAGTACACATTAACACGTTGCCGGACCTTATGGATTTAAGTATTCGATGCGTTGACAGCTAGAGACACATAACGCTGGTCCCCTTCTCTCAACACAGCGCAACGCTTTTGTAAGGTATAGATACGCATACGCACCCCAATGGGCTGCTCCAATAACTCAAAATATGAGCGAGATGGTATTCCGCTTTGCTATAGCTCTCTTAGATAAGGTTTGTTTCCAAATAATGTCCGACAAAATCCAGAAGAATATCAACTAAACTAATGAAATTAAAAGATTTTTCAAAAAACCCAACTGCTTTTTTAGAACTTTATAGCCTATGTCACTCCCACGATTAAGAGGACTCCAACGACACCTCATATGTCGAAATCCGTCAAACGGTTTAGGCTGCAGGGCGTGCCAAAGAAATAAGCCACATACATACATACATACGCTCGAAAAACATAACCCTCCTCTCTTCGGGCAGTCGGGTGAAAACAAAGTAAACGATAAAATTGTAAAACAATAAAACCGGCCAAGTGCGACTTGGACTCGCGCACGAAGGGGAACCCACCATTATCTATAAAAACGGCAAAAAAAAAACCCGTTTGTTGTATTTGTTGTTATAGCCGCAACAGAAATACATCATCTGTAAAAAATGTCAACTGTCCAACTGTGATAGTTGGACAGTTGACATTTTGGTTCATGAGATACAGCACGACGGACGGACGGACGGACAGTGGAGCCTTAGTAATAGGGTCTCGTTTTCCTTAGGGTACGTAGCCCTAAAAAGGGGCTCAAGCCCGGAGCACGGCGGTAGGGTGCCCAGAAGGCTAGCATTGGATGACAATGCGTTGAGCGAGGTAAGCTGCACGGCTAGCACGCGACGGCGCGCGAGCTCTCTCGATTTTTCTCGCACTATCCGTCTCTCTCTTATTAGAACACTTAGAACAAGAGGTATAGTGCGATAAAAATCGAGAGTATGTCGCGGCCGTCCCATGCTAGACGTGCTGGTCACCTGTCGCGTCAACAAGACGTTTGGCCAGCTCCTTTGAAGGTGATGTGTGCACCTGGATCGCACACACATGGAAGATTATCAAAATTTTCCATCTATCATCAGACCAGCTAGTCGATGCATTGTCTCCGAACTTGCACCTATGCCAAATGTCATCTCAATCGGATACCGGAAACCGTCTTATGTCGTACAAGTTTTTGCTGACATGTTTACACTCTTGCACCTTATGCGAGTATTATACAACTTTGAAGTCGACTGTGCCGTGCTCAATTGTTTGACAGATACTTATAAAAAAAAACCGGCCAAGAGCGTGTCGGGCCACGCTCAGTGTAGGGTTCTGTAGTTTTTGTATTTTTTTTTCAAAAACTATTCAACCTATCAAGTTTAAAATAATTATCGTAGAAAGTTTTTATAAAGTTCTACTTTAGAGATTTTTTTCATATTTTTAAAACTTATGGTTCAAAATAGTGACCGACCGAAACATGTTATTTTGCCGAAACCGAAACCGAAACCGAAGGTTCGGTTTCATTGTCGTTTCGGCCGAAACCGAAACCGAAACCGAACCTTTTATAAAAAAAAAAAAAAGTCCTTAAAAAGTCGAAAAAATGTTAGTAAGCCCGTTTTTTTCTAAAATTAATATCTTGCCGACCTATAATTACAGGTTTCTACTTTCAAAGATTTATCACAATTAAATTTCAGCACAGTTACAGAGGTTCTGTTTGAAAATTTAATTTAACTACCCTATAAAGTGAAAAAAATACATTATTTTATTTTATTTGTAACACAAAGTTAACGATTTTTTAATGGTGGTATAAAATAAAACAAATTTATTATTAAAATATGATGCTCATATATAATGTTTAAATATTAGTAAAGCGTTAAATATTAACTATGACATGACGAATTCACAACAAAAACAAACTAAAATACTTGATCAAACTACTTACCATTATTCGCGGAACAAACACAACACGTATTGACACGTCTACACGAGCAAAGCGCACTGATTTAGGTAGTTGCCGGCGGAGTCAGGCGAGCGACGCCATATTGCCAGCCGTGCCGAGCGCGCCCGACGTTAGCCGAGCGCGACCCGAAGGTACGATGTTGTAAGTTTCGGCGCGGCCGAAGGGTTCGGCCTCTTTTGGCCGAAACCGAAACTCGGGCCGAAACTTGATTTTTTGGCCGAAACTGGCCGAAACCGAAACCGAAACCGAAATTTCGGTCGGACACTAGTTCAAAAGTTACACATTCACATTTTTTTTTACTTCTGGAGCAATTATCTCCGAAAATATTGAATTCATCAAAAAATAATTTTAGTAAACCCCTATTCATTTTTAAATACCTATCCAACAATATATCACACGTTAGGGTTGAAATGAAAAAAAAGAAAACACCCCAAGTTACGTATAGGGGATGTACCCTAATAAAATAAAAATAAACACTTTTTATTTTACCACTTTGTCGGCGTGATTGATGTACATATTAGCTTTCTAGTGCTAACGGTTACTGAGATTATCCGCGGACGGACGGACAGACAAAGCGAAACTATAAGGGTTCCTAGTCGACTACGGAACCCTAAAAACTAGCTTCTATAACTCCGCCCGCGTGGAACTCATTTATATCGTTACTCTTTACAAACTTTCATCCTCCATTTCATCCCCTTGGGGGATGATTTCCGGGATAAAAACTGTCCTTTGTCCCTTCTCAGTTATAATATTAGTATAAGATACACCACATACCATACGAGGGGCGTCTGAAAAGTTCTAAGCCTAAGGTATTTCGAGGTTATATATGCGTTTATGATACTGGCCACTAGAAAGGCCATTTAAAAACCAATTATTAAAAAATAACATGTCATGTTTTTATAATTCTGTTTCGAGATATTCAACGGAAAAGTACATCATGTGTGAATTACCAACGAATATTACGAAAATTGAGCACCGTGCTGTAATTAAATTCCTTACAAAAAGTGACAAATCACCGCAGTGTATTTTTGAGGAAATGGCTATTATTTACGGTGATTCTGGGCCTTCTTATGCCACGGTCAAAAAGTGGAGTCGCTTATTTAAACTCGGACGGGAATCGATCGAAGACGACCCCCGCTCAGGGCGGCCAATATCGGTAGTGACCGAAGAAAACGTAGCAAAAGTCAAAAAGCTGGTATTAGAAGATAGAAGAATGAAGGTTTGGCAAATAGCTGAAGTCTTAGGTATTAGTAAAGAAAGAGTCGGAGAAATTTTACATGAACATTTGTACATGAGTAAAGTCAGTGCTCGTTGGGTACCGAAAATGCTAACGGCCTTCGATAAAGTACGTCGTGTGGAAACTTCTCGGGCGTTTTTAGAATTGTGCGAAGATGATTTAGATGAAGTTTGTTCCCGAATAGTAACTGTTGATGAAACATGGATCAGACAGTATGATCCGGAGTGTAAGTCTGAGTCGATGCAGTGGATTGAAAAGGGTGAAAGGCCGCCGAAGAAATTTAAAGTGCAAAAGTCGGCCTCTAAGTTAATGGCTACGGTATTTTGGGACTGTGATGGCATTCTTTTAATCGATTATTTAGAAAAAGGCTCTACGATAAACGGAACTTATTATGCAAATCTAATAAGACAGGTGCGACAAGCCATAGTTGAGAAAAGGCGGGGTAAACTAAGGAAAGGCATTTTGTTTTTGCAAGACAACGCACCCGTTCACACCGCTAATGTTGCGAGGCGTGCTCTGAAGGAAGTTGGTTTTGAGGAAATTGACCACCCACCCTACAGCCCAGATCTAGCCCCAAGCGATTATTTTCTATTCAATAATTTGAAGAAAGAGTTGAGGGGAAAGCGATTTAGAAGTGACGAAGAGATGAAGGCGGCGGTACAGGAGCATTTTGAAGGGCAAAATAAAGATTATTTTTTTAATGGCCTAAAAGCACTGTATAAAAAATGTAAAAAATGCATTGATTTAGGAGGAGACTATATTGAAAAATAAACAAGAGTTCATTTTTGTAAATTGTTTTTTTCTATCTTAGGCTTAGAACTTTTCAGACGCCCCTCGTATATCCTAAAGACCCCGCTTAGCCTAATTTTTACTTACAAACAAAGCTGCCATACTTGCGGGGTGCGGGGAACATCTAGTGCGCTGTGATTGGTGCATTCAAGGCCGCGCGCGTAATTGATTGGTCCGGTGTTTCAAATATAGAGTGAATTCACCGTATGTGTGGCAGAGGGGGTCGCCCGACTAAGCGACGTCTATAGGTTTACTGGTCTGTGGTTTATACATTGTGTAACACCTGTTTATTGTTTGTTGTCAGGTCGGCAAAGAAGTGGCGCACCCTGGCGTGAGGAACCCGTACGACGGCACCTACGAGAAGAAGTACTACACCTACTACCAGTGGGTGTGCTTCGTGCTCTTCTTCCAGGTAACACTTGCAGAAAGGGGTGGCAAACAAGTGCGTGGCACACTCCTGAGCCCTCACGCTAATGGTTTCAAAGTATGTGAATTGTGTCGCGTCCCTGCTGAGGCGCCTGCGCGGCAGCCCGAACAGCCTCCTGCAAACGGTGGCGGCGCGCCTGGATGGTCCCTTCCTATTCCACTGGGATAGGTTGCATAGGGCATCCAACTGACGACTTGCAAATAGTAATATAATACCTACTTACATAGTTTTTAAGACCTTTATTGCTAACGAATTATGGAAACACTTCCGAAATAAATTATTTGATTTGATTTGATTTGAATTTATTAAGCTTGTCAGTTTGACCAAGAGTCAAAACTTATAATTGATGCGTATGTGGATTAATCAAGTATTTTCTGTAGCTAGTTGCCACGGCTGTCTCATACGTCACTTTCAAACTTTTTGATTTAATGAATTTCAAGCTACTTTGTATTTTTCAAAGAAACGCAGTCATGTGGTCTCCTGGCTAATAGGACAGAATAACTATAAAAAACCGGCCAAGTGCGAGTCGGACTGGCGCACGAAGGGTTCCGTACCATTATCTATAAAAACAGTTAAAAAAAAAGTTTGTTGTATGGGAGCCCCCCTTAAATATTTATTTTATTTTGTGTTTAGTATTTTTTGTTATAGCGGCAAGAGAAATACATAATTTGTGAAAATTTCAACTGTCTAGCTATCGCGGTTCTTGAGATACAGCCTGAAAAAAAAAAATTTTGTTGTATGGGAGCCCCCTTAAATATTTATTTTATTTTGGTTTTAGTATTTCTTGTTATAGCGGCAACAGAAATACATAATCTGTGAACATTTCAACTGTCTAGCTATCGCGGTTCTTGAGATAGGTACTTACAGCCTAGCGACAGACAAAACGGCAAAAATGTATGGCAGCCCCCCTTAAATATTTATATTATTTTGTTTTTAGTACTTGTTGTTATAGCGGCAACAGAAATACATCATCTGTGAAAATTTCAATTGTCTAGCTATCGCGGTTCTTGAGATACAGCCTGGTGAGAGACAGACGGACGGACAGCGAAGTCGTAGTAATAGGGTCCCGTTTTTACCCTTTGGGTACGGAACCATAAAACAGTTGATTTACCCAGATGTTGTATATATCATCATATCAGCCGGAAGACGTCCACTGCTGGACAAAGGCCTCCCCCAAAGAGTGCCAAAGTGACCGGGCTCCAGTGGACTCCCGCGACCTTTATCAGGTCATCAGTCCACCTTGCGATGGTCTACTCACGCTGAGTCTTCCGGCACGTGATCGCCACTCGTGAACCTTCCGGCCTCGGCCATCGGCTCTGCTTGCAATGCTGTCTATCTACATCGTTTTAAACAGTGACCCAGAGGACCATGGCATCCAGCTACAGATAACAGTTGATTCACCCTATATTGCATGTCCATTCCGTTTAGAACTGCACCGCCAACACGTGTCTAAGCTCAGGCGTCAATACCCGTCCATTATCACTTGGACGGCGACCTAAATCGAGTATTTTCCGCAACCTCGCATGTCTACCACCGTCTATGAAACCGAAACTCTATTGTCAACCGATTAAGGTCGCTTTTATAAGGCTATATAATGAGATAGGAGGTTGTATGGACGTCACGGCTGACTGCCGTTTACTTGTTGCGTGTTCAGTTGTTTGTCACTTTACCGTAATTTGTGGATTCGTATGAATGAAGACGCGAGCGCGAGTCGAAGCGTGTCTCATGTCTCTGTTTCTCCAAATAATAATGACAGAGATAAAAGAAACCGATAACCTCGGGACATACCTGTTCTGTCACTGAGAGAACTGAATCGCGATACAGCTGAGTAACGCTTTGTACGTCGGTGAGATATAAATGTCATTTTCACACCCACTGATCAGAAAAGAATCATTCTTTCCTTCAAATGCGGAATCAAAGCTGTACTTTTCTTTCCTGTTATTCCCTGTTTAACTCACATTTTCCTCGTAAAGGTGTGAAAAGCAGCATGTGCCACTCTTGGGCGTAAACACTTCACGCTCAACATTCTATTTAGTTTTACTGCTTCCCTCAGGATTCATACCGCCCTCGCCGTAAATAGTCCCTAGAGACACAGCAATCTACTATTTTTGTATGGGTCTGCACCCGGGTACGTCCTAAAACTACGACCAAGACCACCGGGGGATGGGCAGCAGCATCCCTGGAGTGCGGTGGAAATACTGCGATCGCCAACCCGCATGCCAAGCGTGGCGATTATGGCATATACCCCCCAACGATAGGTACAATAAAACCACGGCCCCGAGGTTCTGGCGACCCCTGGTACCCTGGTTGTGGTACCAGCGGGGTCAGGGGTGCGAAGAATCTCCGGCGAAGGCGGGTGGTGCAGGACCGGTCACTTTGGCACTCTTTGAGGGAGGCCTATGTCCAGCAGTGGACGTCTTTTGGCTGATATGATGATGATGATGATGAAATGACAATTGAGTTGTCCTAACGTACGTTCGAAAAGTTACGAAATCACCCCCCTGTTTTAAGGTTCGAAGTTCGAATACACTATAAGTATGACGAAATGTGACCAAACTAGGACGGAAAGGAACTAGGAAAAATTGATTCACCTATTATATAGAATAAACCTCAGGATGGACAAAGCCTATATTTAATCCCGTGGCATACTAGACTCTGTAGCAAAATATATATTCAATTATTCATGCTCATCAAACAAATAGTTTATCTTACCGGGACTCGATCCCAGTGACCGGCAGTTTCGTAGGCTGGGTCCGTGCACACTACGCTAAAGGTCATCTAATTACATTAACAGCTGTAAATCTCTGTATAGATTCGTCATTGAGATACACCGTTTCCAAGAGTAATGACATGACATTATTTGGGTGTTGGTCACTCGACGTGTTAATTTGACAGTCGTGACATTATTGATCGGGATGTCAGTCGGTTAGGTCAACGCACTGAACTGTTTTGTTATGATTCACGAGTGTTTGTTTTGGGCAATGTTTCCGTAATAAGGTTCCATTCCGGTTCTTAGGATCTGACACCAGGTGGCCAAAGCGTAATAATTTACAGTCATTTATCATCATCATCACACCAGCAGAAAGAAGCCTTTTGCTGGACAGACCTCCCCCAGAGTGCCACAATGCCCCGTCCTGCGCCGCCCGCGTCCAGTGGACTCTCGCCTTTACCAGCTCATCAGCCCACCTTGTACGAACAGTCATTGCATCGTATTAATTAATCCGATATTGTTCCCAGGCCATAATGTGCTACACACCCAAGTTCCTGTGGGACTTCTGCGAGGGCGGGCTGATGCGCACCATCGTGATGGGGCTCAACGTGAGCGTCTGCAAGAGCAAGGAAAAGGAGAAGAAGAAGGACCTGCTGATCGGGTATCTGCTGCGGTATGAGAAGGTAGGTCTACCTTGCACTGCCAGAAACCTAGCGGGTGCTCTGTTCGCTTTCCTCCAGCCACATTACAGCCACTAAACGCAGCCACCACTAGCTAGCGGCCGCCACTAAACGCGACCACTCTGTCGCCCATGCCCTGGCCGCCAGAAAGCGCAGCCACTAGCAGCGAGCGCGAGCAGCTTGTGGCTAGGACGCTGTTACTAAACGCCTGGTGTGCCACGATGTGGCCACGATGCTGTACAGAATGTATGATAGAACTCGTCCTCAGCTTGTGGCGGCCACTATGTCTCAATCTGCGGCGGCTCTTAGCAGGATATATTTTTTTTGGATTTTGTAATCCAAGCGTAGTGCTAATAAAATGTTGGATGTGAATGCTTGTTGTCCACAAGAAAGGTAAGTTTAGCCCTCAACAACGTCCAGCAGGCTACCCATACCGTCTGTTTGTGTTTGTTCTGGGCTGGATCGTTTGGACGTCGACGTCGTTCGGCATCACCGAGGCTTGGACTATGTACCTTTTTTTTATCAAGTCTTGATTTTGAATCAACAAACAGCCACTCGATATACACAGCACAAATATCATACAATGTTGGAATTGTAGGATCGATTTGATTCAATCGATCAAAAATATTTTTTATGGCTATTTCGACTATTTTGAACCTTCATCATCATAAACTTAAGAGCCGGGCCCTTGTCGGTGGAGTAATCGCCACCCTGTTCTTCTCTCTGCCACTGTTTTGAGCTCTTGTTGTGACATTACATTAACTTTCTCTTCAGCTTGGTCCATAAACGCACGTCTTGGTCTTCCCCAGCCTCTCTTTCCTTCTATTTTTCCTTCAATTATAGTTTTTATGTAATTGTCATGACGTATCAGGTGCCATAACATATTTCCCCTTCGGTTTTGAATCGTTTTTGGTACCTAGTATTTTGGATCTACCGGGTTGATATAACCTAAAGACTTATGCCTAAAATCTGTCGGTATATTCGGGCCGGTGGTATGTAGGTTACTGTAGCGTTTTATACGGTTTTTATGCAATAGCCGTAAACGAAGCAACCCAATGAATATTTAATATTAACCATATACTTTTGTTTGGTGCTGCTTCATCGGCAAATATCTGAGAGCGCACGAAAGCCAAACCCAGAACCAACCAAACCAACAAGTTGTCAAGTAAACTCTTCAAACACGACTGTTCCCATTTTAATCAATAAAGTTGCATCGATTTTGTTATTACGAAATGCCAACCCGACTGCGTGAATAAGACGACAATAGCATTAGATTACAATTTTTCGTGTTGCGTCACGATTTGACTTAGAACGCAACCTTGCGTCACGAGGGCTATTAGAAGACAACTTGTTTGTGACATTACACCAAAAATTCTATATATTGGTCAATGTGGGTCTATCTACTATTTCTTGGTGAAAATGTAAGAACTCATGCCTGTATTGGAAGGCAGACCACATGTGTTTTCAGTGCCTCTAGCAAATGTAAGTTCCAAGATGGATAAAATATGACATTGCAGTGATAGGTTGCTAGCACGCCCACAACACGCATCAATCCTTTTCCCATATAACTCATCATCTCTTTTGACGACCGGTTAGCCTAGTCGGTAGTGACGCTGCCTACTAAGCTGAAGGTCCTGGGTTCGAATCCCGGTAAGGGCAAATATTTGTGTGATGAGCATGAATATTTGTTTCTGAGTCATGGAAGTTTTCTATGTATTTAAGTATTTATATCCATTATATATATCGTCGTCTAGTACCCATAACACAAGCCTTACTGAGCTTACTATGGGACTAGGTCGATTTGTGTAAGATTGTCCCCTAATATTTATTTATTTATAATATTATTTTATTTATTATCTCTAACAATTCATCTTCTTTTCATTAAGGTTTACTGATCGAGCTTTGGCACCAAGTCATTTTGTTACAAGTTGTTTTCTCTGCAATTAATCCACTAATATTATAAATGCGAAAGTGTGTCTGTCTATCTGTCTGTATGTTACCTCTGTACGCTTACACCGTTAAAGCGGTTTAGATGAAATTTGGTACAGTCGAGTGCAAAAATATGTATCGATTTCATCTTGTCATAAATACTGTACCAAAACCTTAATCCGTTGACATAAGAGCTATGGGACATATTTATGAGTAAGTTGTATGCACCCATATTTTTACACTTGACTGTACGCAGACAGTTTGCGTCCCGGGGAAGTTTTTATCCCGGAAATCATCCCCTAAGGTGGTGAAACGGGGGGTGTGAAAGTTTGTATGGAGCTACGATATAGACGAGTTCTACGCGGACGCAGTCGCGGGCATGCAGAAGCTAGTTTCTTCATAAAACATGTATCCTTTTCTCGCAAACACAAATGTCAGAGACCCATAAAGACAGTCAAAGTCATATCGGCGTTTTAGCTAAGATAGGTTTAATTAACGTTTATGAATAAGGGCTCGTCCATTAATTACGTCACACGAATTTCATGACTTTTTAACCCCTCCCCCCTCCTTGGCTACCCTCTACCCACTGGTGTGACGTCACATAATTAGCAATTTTCAATTTAGAAAGGTAAAAATCTGCTAAATCTTTTTAGTTTGAGTGAATAGAAATTAGGTAGGTAGTTAGCGTGTTCGTTTTTAATCAAAATGAGACGCTTTCCGAGCATGTTTGAGAAAAGGTTAGTTTTTACCTTCAGATGGATCACGTGCAGTCGACGACAAGTAAGGAGTCGATCCTAAGAGCCTTATCACACTTGCGATTTGCGAGCGTATTTTCTATACAATTATCAGTCGCGGCGTACACGCTGCGTCAACGCCTTCATACAAAATACGCTTGCAAATCGCAAGTGTGATAAGGCTCTTAATCCTCCTGTCAGATATAGGTACCGGCCGATAACCGACCGGCGGCGCGACACAGTGGTACTGCGTACGTTGTAAATTGAAGATTTTATAACAAATTCGCTATTTGAGAAGATTGATCAGTTAGAACAGCCATAAAAATAGTATCAAATTTACAGCGAAGGAAAGTACCCAAACAAATACGAGTATGTAGAAAATACAAACCATTTTAACATACAATTGAAGTTAAACAAAATTCAATACACTTTAGATTTTATAAATATGTTTTATGTGACGTCACGAAATTTGGGACTCCTCCCTCCCCCTTGTCACAACATGTCACACTTTGTAAACCCCCTCCCTCCCCTTATACGTGTAATGTAATTAATGGATGAGCCCCAAGTGACTAAATAAATAAATGTATAAGACTTAATAACCGGTAATAGCAAGATGCTCATGTATAAAGTCACGTATTTACATTTGAGGAAGACGGTTCACATGGCACTAAGTTTAGTATTCTAGGCACCGTGCGTGATGAATTCTGAAACTCACGCGCACACTACTACCTAACTATAAATATATGCTTAAGTCATGATGTGGCCAGCTATTAACATTGCGCAATAACACTGATATGAACAGGAAAATACATTTATTGAATCAGAAATCTATTAAAGAAAATAATAATAATAATTTTGTATTTTATTAAATTGGGCCTTGAGGCTTCACCTATCCTCTACAGTCTTGAAAATAATATCTAAATAAAAAAGAGGCCAAGAGCGTGTCGGACCACGCACAACGAGGGTTCCGTGCCTATAAAAATGGTCGTATCGTTACTGAAATCTTATGGCACTTACGTCCTTTTCTTTAAGGAAGGCAGTTTTTTAGAAATATTTCAAAAACCTATCTTGTTCGAAACAATTTTCGCTGAAAGAATTTAATAAGCTCTATGAGCCTGATTTTTTTCATATTATTAAAATACACGGTTCAAAAATTAGAGGGGGGGGGGGGACACAATTTTAGTGACTTTCGAGACGATTATCTCCGACTGTATTCACTTAATCAATAAAATTGCTGAGAAACCTTATATTTATTTTGAAAGGCCTATCGATTGATGTGTCACACGTGGGCTTGCAATGAAAAAATTTTTTTGTCTTTCAGTTTTATGTATGGAGTGCACCCCTAAAACAATTTTTTTTTTTAGTAATTTAATTACAAAACTATGTAGCGGTTAACAAAATACCTACACCTCAAAATTTTATTGAAATACACCTTATAGTTTTCGAGTAAAATGCCTGTGACATACGGACGGACAGACAGACAGACAGACAGACATGACGAATCTATAAGAGTTGTATCTAAACGTTGCGAAATGCCATGTTATATCTTTCTCGACCAAAAAGAATAAACTTATATATAACTACGAATTACAGGGTCAGGCTCTCGATAGAAAATCGATTGTTAAGGACCTTGGGATCCTTTTCGATGATCAGCTTAGCTTCCGTTGTCACTATGAATACATAATTAGTAGGGGAAGGCAGTTACTGGGTTTCATTTTTAGACTGACCAAGGGTTTCAAAAGGCCGGGTAGCTTGCTAACGCTTTTCTTTAGCTTAGTCAGAAGTGTCCTTGAGTATGGTTCGCCGATTTGGTCTCCGTACTACTCGGTACACACCAACAGTATAGAACGAGTACAGAAATATTTCTTGAAGATTCTAGTACTCAGGTATAACCTCGGACGAACATATAAGTCATACTTTAGTAGGCTGAAAAAATTTGGTATTCCTACACTGGAAGCCCGCCGCAAAATGTACGACTTTTTATACTTACATAAAATTTTGCATTCTAACATCGATTCAACTTGTCTGCTTTCAGCCTTAACCTTTAACACGCCCCGTTTCAGAGGTCGCGCTTGCAAAGTTTTTTCCCTGAGAGTATACAGAAACAACACATCTTTCTATAATCCAGTCACAAGGATGTGTCGTCAGTACAACGACTTGGCTGCTAATAATAATACTGACCTAATTGATATATTTGATCCACGCATTACTAAATTCAAAAAGTCCTTAACGGACGTCCTCTTCTCTACTCACCGTGAATAATACTAAGTTGTTACTCTAACTTTTGTTTTAGATTTGTTTAAGTTCGTTTCAGACGTTTTTAACATTTTGGACTTGTTTTTGTGATTTATACTTACTGCATATGATATTAATATTCAATGCAGATTCGTCGCTGCTGCTTGCATACGCGCTAACTTGCTGATCATGCTGTGTGCACTTGCCTTGGATGTCATGCTAGTCTATAAGCTATTCATAAAGAACCATTGTATCTCAAAATGTATGATATCTGTAAAGTGTACCTAATAAATAAATAAAAATAAAAATAAAATAAAGTTCTGTTTTTTGCCATTTGGCTACGGAACCCTAAAAACAACCTATCAAGATAAAAAATATGAATAACTAACAGTAAAAAATAAACAAACACCATATTTTATTATTAAATGTAATTAGAATATAACTAAATACCTAATAACACACAATTAACCAAATCAATAACTACATGTTTTTTTATTTTTTTGTTTTGTACTGCTAAACAAAGCAAGAAATAAAAGTCTTAGCAATTTATTAAATAAATTTACGCCTGTATTAACGTTCATCCACAATTGATCTGCTTTGCCGTAAGGTTGGCTGGTAGAGGATGCTTCAAAGTATGAAGTTCACCTTTTGTACCATAAGTTCTTCTCTTGTGCAATAAAGATTAAATAAATATATTAAGTGACTCTGTGTCTGTCTGTTGCCTTTCCTCGCTTGAACCCCTAAGATGATATTTTGTACAGAGATAGCTTCCATGGGGGGGATGAAAGTATGGAGGTGCGATATAAACGCATTCCACGCGGACGAAGTCGCGGGTAGAAGCTAGTATAGAAACAACAATCGAAACACTATTGAAAGCACGCATGTGCCAACGCCAATTCCCCTTGATACCCCAGATTCCCCCTGGACCACCACCAGGGTACCAGCAGGGTAATTCTGTAAATTTTCGACCGCGCGTTAAGGTTCGTCCGGACGGACGTTCTCATCTTTAAACGATATCTTAGAATAACATGAAGCTTGTATACCACGTATACACTATGGGATATCTAGGCCGGAAACGAATTTCTGTTATTTTATTAGGAACTAAACTACGTTTGTATGGAGAGCCGACTTGACTCATCCGTCCTGGCGACCGGTGAATCACACATGATAGTAAAGTTTACTATCAGTCTGCTAGAGGCTTAAGACATGAACTTTCATTTTCATTTACAAAAAAGTCAATTGACATGTCCAGGCATTCGAAAAGTTACATAATAAATGCGGAATAAAGTCGAACGCGATCGTGACATTACTGTATCGAAAGCGTGGAACAGTACCTTAACCCGTGACGATCCGAATCCCAGTTGCGCAAGAGCCGATGACCGCGCGCTCCATCGCGGGCTCGCCGCGGCTGGTACCGGTTCTTTATGGTGTATAGCCGTCGATGGATGACGCAAGAGCCAATGACCGGCGGAAAAATGCGTGTCGCCGTCACGTTTGGATGTAAGGCGAGGAATGCCCTCAGTGAAGGGCAAAAACTGTGCCTAATTTGTTCGATTAGGTGGTCCACATTGAAAATAATATAACAATGATTAAAATAAAGTCTAAATTACATAAGTATGTTCCAAATAAAATAAGCGGCAATTCGATCCTACGTCAAGACGAATGTTTTTTTAAATCATAGACAAACGAATGAAGTCCCTATTCTCATGTCACTCGAGATCAAATATCGTGCGGTTTATATTAAAAAAACATACTAAATTGACGTTTCGCATCGATAACTGTTTTAATATCTATGAATACTAGAATAGAGACCCATATGAGTTTTGACAGCTGTTCTAAATTTAAACTCATAACCTTACAAAAATCTGTACTGTAATAACATTAAAGTACAGATTTTACCTACTACCACAGACAAGAACGTTCTCATAGCAAAATTGGTTGTCATAATGCTGGTAATTTTCTACGGTTTCTGAACGCATTTAAGAGCACTAGTGATATGTGCGTAGATAAATAGTAGTTTATGCAACTGATACATAATCAGAGGCCTTAAAATACGAGTGTGGTTTTATGAAACGAGCGTTAGCGAGTTTCATAATAGGATCACACGAGTGTTTTAAGGCTAAATTATGTACAGTTGCATACACTACTTTATCTACACACATATCATAAGTACTCTAAGATGGGTTCAGAAGCCGTAGGAAAATGACCTGCATTGCTACTATAGTGCTACCTGTAAAATATCTTTGTTGCAATCATGGCTGCATTTACGATATCCGGCGAAGTGTGAATATCGTTCTCGGAGTCACTACTACTCATATTTTCAACTAAAATGTGAATTACAAACAACTTTTCACAATACTACTTTCGTAACAACAAAGAAAAGACAAAAGTAATGGCGGCAATTCGATCCTACGTCAAGACGAAAGTTTTTTTAAATCATAGACAAACGAATGAAGTCCCTATTCTCATGTCACTCTGTATGGACATATAAATATGCTATATTTTCTCCCGCGGCTATGCCCGCGTTATATGTAATACGAGGGCAAAACCCCCGCGGGTAGCTGAAGTTTCTATAAACATTCAATCGTATTACATCTACTTATACCTATGTCTAGAAGCACAGCACTCTACGATCTAAACACCCATTTATTTATTTATTTATTGTTTTATTTACTTGTTATACCCGGCGAACGGGTTTTAGGCACGTGTTTGGTTAAAAAATTGTAAGGAGCTCGCATTCTACGGGTTTTTCGTTCGCTGGTTCTACCACGATTAGTACGGAATTCCAACGTTTGACTACGTCATAATTAGCTGTCACAATTAGTTATATTAGTATGGGCCATTTTGAGAGACCCCAGGCAAAGGCTGTGACTATGATTAATGAATAAGAGCATTTGTATATATTTTTCAACACCGTTGCTCGTAACGCACCTCTTATTATGTCGCTTTTAGGCTTATAATCCTGGGTATTAAACACGCGTGTTTTATAACATTACGACACTCGTGTGTTATGGTTATATCCCGATTAAGTCACGTTGGCACCTTGCAGCAAGATGTATGCATGAACACAGTGCATTCTTAAATTAACCGGGTTGTACAGAATGTACAGCTTTTTTTTAATTCTCGGCAAATTGATTCTTACTCGACTAAACAAATTAAATCCTTTTTGTTAATTAATTTACTATTTCTTTTTGGTTATGATATAGAAACGTTTATTTTAGTAAAACTTCACTTTTGATAAAGTTTTAATAGTTATTTATGCTACAAGTGTGGAAAGTAGGTGATTTCCGACGAGTGTCATTTTTATACATGAGCGAGTGAAGCGAGCGAATGTATAATTCGACACGAGTCGGAAATCATCTTTACGCGCGTGTATCATACAACGTTTTACTATGCCTTGTGTGAGGAAATATAGTAAACGTTGAAATGTCTGTTTAAAATAGACAGGTTAAAATTGAAGAACCTAGATAGATTGTCAGGTACCTACTTATTATCTGGAACTGCATTTAACAACTTCTCCACATCTTTGGCTATCAAGCTTATTCACTTAAAAGTTAAAACCATTGTATTGTGGCTTGAATAAAATTAATTTTGAGTAACTCAGTTTATTAAACAACAAAAAGACGCTGTACCGTCGTAGTTCTAACTTTCTAAGAAACATACTGACACTATTGAAACGCAATAAATCATTATTATTATTGATTACTCACTTTCACTCGACATTTTTAAGATATTTACATAAAATAACTCCAAAGTAAACAACAATCACAACAATGGCGGGCTTTTTAGATACATGCGCGGTCAACATTATACGCATTGCGCATGTGCAAGTTGCCATACTGTCGTATTGTAAAAGGCATAAGAAAGATATGCGTTCAGCCAAACACATTAAGTAAATGAATATTTTAATTTATTTATTGACCAAATTCAAAATTCAAAAAGATAAATACATCATTTTATACATTATTAGTATTTATGTACCTTTTATATGAAAGAAAACGTGTAATTGAAATATTTGTAAAACTTTTCTCGAGTAATAAAAACTCTTTGTGTCGGGCTGACGACCGACTTGAAAATTAAAAAAAAAAGTAAAAAGCACTAGTGCGAAAAAGTGGCACTTTCCGCACGATTTTGTTGCTTGGAAAACGCTCTTTTCGAGCACATGCATTGTAAAAATATTTATTTCATTCTGTATTGGCTGTTTAGAGTTTTCATCTAAGTCTGGCTGTAGGGCTTAACACATGCGCGCGCGATGCGCAAACTTCACGAAAAAAAACTGCTGCGCGCCATTAAAATTATCAAAATTATTAAAAGACTAGAAAAGTGATAAATAGAATGGACGCCACTGGAAATCCTTGGCGATGTACAATATGTGAGTAAAAACATGTTGCCATCATTAAGTAAAGAAAACAGCTTGGCAGGCCTATACAACTTTCATCTTATGAAAAGGATTTTTACCTCGCAAAACGGGTTGAAAAACGTCGCATGAAACGCGTGAGCTTTGATAATTATATCCTCGGCTCTCTTATCACGGCGCTCACCTGCGGTTCGCGTGAACAATTGCGCCTCTGATGTAATTATCAAAATACCTCACTTGTATCACAATGTACTATTGTAGTGCTTGCAGTTGGTGGTAAGATAACATCGTAGCATGTTTTTGCGTTATGTAGACTTTGTCGTTGTGAAATTTGGTGCGTCCCCAGGCTCATGCTGCTACCGTTATTGTGCAACCCGCCTTTCCGGTTTTGATATTTCGTGTTTTTTGTCACGGCTGAGATTCACTACACTGGTCTTTATTTTATAACAAGCTGCCTTCGCTTCGCCCGCGTACCCGCGGGATACAATATAGCCTAATATAACCTAGTTAAAATAATGACGCGAAGGTTGCCTCGCGAGAATTTCATTCCAAGACCAAGTTGGCAGTTCGGGTTGCACAGGGCGGTTCCACGACACTTCGGGAGCTCAAATACCGCGAGCCATCTGAGGCTCTATTATAAGTTTTACCGAAACAAAACTTTACGATCGCGTTTACGTTTTTACCCTCAATTTGTATGGGATTTGACAGCTAAACGCAAACGCGGTCGTAACGCTTTGTTATAGGTTATAGGTGTACGCGGGCTTGGTTTCCGCAACTCGACGTCATAATAGCGCCTATTTTGCGTATGGGTTATTGGCACTACTGTTATTCGTGCCAACCCAGTTCCACCAGGAAGCCTAGCAAACCCTTTACGTTGCCGACGGCCTCCGGTAGCGACCCCGGTGTTCCGAGGTGTTTTGCCCGGTATTCTGTCACCCCAGGGTTCGGACTAGCGAGAGAGAGCGAGCTGGTTTCGTGATTAAGGGTATATAATCGTGGGGTGTATTGATATTCGCTGGAAAAGCGGACAGAAAACATGGAAATGTATGGTCCCTAAAGAACTCTCGCTGTAGAGACCTATAGAGACGCTTTAGCTGTCGTCAGCATATCCTCAAACCAAGAAAGGGTTGGCAACTTGCTTGTTACAACTCTGGAGTCGCAAGCTCTTGTAGACTACAATATCTGCTTTAAATTGGTCAGCACTTGTACTTACTTGTTTACTTCCGTCGTAAAACAGACATTTATTTCAAAAGCATATCCATACCAATATTATAAATGCGAAAGTGTGTCTGTCTGTTTGTGACCTCTTCACGCTTAATCCGCTGAACCGATTTAGACGAAACTTGGTATATAGACAGTTTGAATCCCGGTAAAGGGCATAGGGTGGTTTTTATCCCGGAAGTCATCCCCTAAGGAGGTGAAAGGTGAAAGTTTGCATGCTACGATATAAGCGAGTCAGTTCCACGCGGACGGAGTTTGACGTGGTTTGAGTTTGTCTGGTTTGAAAAAATCTTACCTCGCCGAGTTTTGACGCCGGTTCGTCTCGAGGCAGAGGTTTTCTTTCCGAACCGGTGGGAGTTTATCGACATTCATAGGTGCATGTAGGTAATATTATTATGCATAAATTGAAGAATAAATAACGTTGAAATATTTAGTTAAAAAAGCTTATTATTCAGTCAACGAATACTTAAATGGTAGCTATAATATGCAATACATCATAAGATCTTTGGACTAATATATGTACCTACCTACCTACTAGCATAATTACATTATGTGCATGTTACCTAACGTTCACAGGTAAATGGTTTGAAGTTTGATTCTATGTGTCCGAAATAATCGCAATCGTGCCAGCTAGGCTGTATAAGGATAAATTGGTCGAAAAATACATGTTTCATTACTACGTATGTAGGATGTCTAAAGTGGTCTTTCCCGAGCTTCAAAGGATATGCAAATTGCGGGTTCGAAGAATGTTTAAGGATATTATATGACTGTTGGGTTTTCATTAAGTGCATTCGTCATTTAATGTTTGTTTGTATTAAAACAGCAACGGTAATACGATAACGCTTTGTAATGATAATAAGAACGAAAATGCTTGTATATTTCGATGAAAAAGCGATCATTTTAACTTCCACCTCAGAACCTCCTTTTTCCAGACAACACGACTTCTGAAATTCAAATTATTGCACACCAAGTTTCACCTATATTAAGAGCGGGTTAGACATGAAAGGGGTAATTATCTTTTTTAACCTCGGGTAAATGCGTTTACTAATCCTGTCCTGTTAGGCGCAGGACGGGTATGACGGACTAACCGAACCTAAAACTGGACTACTCGTACCGTCCAAAACCACCAATGAGCTCCGGCTACGAAAGGGTGCCGCAGGATTGCTCTTGGCATTCAACAGGTACCTAACAACAGTTCTATACCATAGGGTTGGGGGACTAAATTTTATATGCCTAATGACGAAAATTCTATTCACTCAAAAAATTACGAGATACAATAACTGTTTTAATATTGCTTGACAGAGAGGGAAAACGCTTGAGACCCGTGACGTCACGGATACATGACAACCGTTTCCTATGAAGGTGCGTTTTGCAGAAAAGGGACAGAGTGCACTACTAAAACTTTGGACACTTATATTAACTTTGTAGTTATTTTATTGACTTGTATGTTACTGTTATATTATTATTGAATATTTTAAATTTGGTGTCAACATCCCTATTGAATATAATTATCTTCCATTCGACATCGACAGTAGTAAAAGTGTCACGCTTCACCGACCATCGAGTACCGCGTTCAAGTTCCAATAATGCCAACAAAAATAGGCTCTTGAAAGCGAAACGGTTGTCTCTAAATTACCGTTAAAATTACATCTGTTAAGCGATTCGTGAACTATCCACTCGTCTCTTTCGCACCAACTAGTCCCACAATACGGTAGTTGATAAGAGTAATAATAATTACCTTTAAAACAAAGTTTGACCGAATTATTTGAAGAGTTCCCCCGATCTATCTAGGATCCCATCATCAGATCCCGACCTGGTAACTATGGGACCTGACCACCTGGGAAGGATTACTCTTTCAAACAAAAAATACGTTTTTCAAATAGAAGAAAGAAAGAATTAAAGACTCCGTCGAATTGGGAAGTCGGTTAAAAATAAATTATTCTTATATTACCAATAAGCTACCGACTCTCGAATGCACTGTCTCCTCTCTCACGATAAAAGTCGAAAACATCACGCTACAACTTATTTTCGATATTATGAAGATCATCGTTTGACCACAGAAAATCGTGACCTCACTTGGTTCCTTTTCTACAACCTAAATAGTAAAATTCTGATAAGAAAAGTCAGTGTACAACTTGTCATAAAATTGCCCAAATTGTCGGTGTAATGTGGCCATCGTAACGACCGCGCAGTCGGGTCAAATTTAGCTGGTAAGTTGAGCGTCGTGAAGAAGTGCTCTAAGCTAAAGCGGTCATCCCACTGCCGCCGCGTATTGCTGCGGCGTGCGGAGCGACGGTTCGCAACTTTGTATGTAGTACCTCAGTTTGTATATAAATTCCCCACGGTACCTCACAATGCGCCGCACCTCCGTCCGGCGAATCTACGCGTCTCCGCACGCCGCAGCGGGAAGCGGCGACAGTGTGTCATGTGCCTAAAAGCTATAGGTACTTGAAAGAATTGTTAAGAGCTTCTGGAATAGATAAAAAGATGTTCCCACGACACATTCCCCTCATCTCGGTGTTATCCGGTGTTTTAAGGTACTTAAGGCACGGTAGGCACTTGAACGGGTATTACTGCCATCTGAACTCCCGACCTTAATCCAAGAAAAATACGTGTTTTTTATATGTTTAATTTTAAAACGTTATTCTAAAACCTATGCGAATCAAGAATCCTACAAACTTTGCACCCGGAGGTAGTTGATGTATCTTAAATATTATAAAGCTAAAATATAAATATAAGTTTTAATCTTTATTTTGGTTAATTTATATTTATTAACCAAAATAAAGATTAAAACTTATATTTATATTTTTTCCGACAATTAAGGTGGTAATTAAGTTATCATACCTGCTAGTTGTCAATAAAATGACTGGACTATAACGGGGAAAGTAGACTTTGTTGGTGAAGGGTTCAAAAGACAGGCTGACTTGAAAGTTTAGGGTTTTCAAGCCAGCAACTAACCCTACTACTGCTGTCATAGACTACCTGGGTCAGCTTTCTGCACGTGCAACTGCAAATACACAACTCACTCATTCATTTGCCATAATTCATGATTGTATTTCCAAAGACGGAAGCGCACGGGCCGAAGTTGTCACCTTGACCTATAGCCAGCTACAGACGATGCGGGCTAGATCCAGGTCATGCTAGATTAGCATAGCGGCCCGACGTCGCCTACTCACAATTACCGTGTCCCTACCAATTCCCCCACAACCGGTGACCTACAAGCTAACAGGCGTTCTTTGCATCTCCAAAAACTGCGGGTCACAGACGGACAAGTAAACACCGAGTGATCGCGTAAGCGTTCCGTTGGACCGTTTTGGTAAGGACCACTGGAAGGAATCCACAACTAGCAGCGGGCTGATGGTTACCAGTTTATCAGAACGTTATCGTTGTGGATAAGACAATGCTTGTTAGAACGTGACGCATGTCAGCAATCCAAATGAAATGAAATGAAATGAAAGCTTATTCACGAGAACATATGGTAAAATACATGTTATAAGTGTTATTGAAAATAGTTATTATGACATGACTATGTCATTCATATCAAAATTAAAATTAAATTTAAATGCGTGCAAATATTTTTAGTTATAAATGTCAAGATACTAAAACTAAAATATAAATTGATTAACTGTCAATTGCCTAAGATTTTGATTTGATATGTCATTATTATTAGATTATAATTTAAAGTACAATTCTTAAATGTCAAAAGTGACGTACCTAAGTGCTAAAACTTATGACTAAAATATTCGTCAATTGTGTAAAAACATGCGTTACATAAAATATTTTGGAAATTTAAATTTGAACTCAGCGTTTGGCAGTGTCTTAATAGATGACGGAATTTTGTTAAATATTCGTATACACATATAGTATGCACTTTTCCGTTTGCTTCGAGCTTGCACGGAGGAAGTGTCATATTATTTTGTCTGAGTGGTCTATTTGATATATTGTTGAATTGCGGAAAGAGTTCTAAATTCTGTTTTACAAATACCATATATATATATATATTATAATATAAAAATGCAAACGTTTTTATGTCTGTCTGTCTCTTCACGTTTAAACCGCTGAACCGATTTAGATGAAAGGTATAGAGATATTTTGAGTCCCGGCATAGGATAGCTTTTACCCCGGAAATCATCCCCTAAGGGGGTGAAAGTTTGTATGGAGCTACGATATAAGCGAGTTCCACGCGGATGAAGTCGCGGACATAAGTTAAAAAGGGGTGTGTAATGATTGGTATAACAACTTTTGATATATTTTCACTGGATATAACAACATTTAATATAATTTCATGGCGTATAATGTTCAAATAGTATAATACATTTTTGATATAACATTTAATGGATATAATGTATATTGGATACTAGCTTCTGCCCGCGACTCCGTCCGCGTGGAACTCGTTTATATCGTAGCTCCATACAAACTTTCACCTCCCACTTCATCCTGTTGGGGGATGATTTCCAAAATAAAAACTATCCTATGTCCTCCCCCATGACTCAAACTATCTCTATACCCATCCAAATCGGTTTAGCGGTTTAAGCGTAAAGAGGTAAAAGACAGACAGACAGACACACTTTCGCATTTATAATATTAGTAAGTATTAGTGGTATAATATTTTGTAAGATATATTTTTTTTTCACACACACGTTAATTATTTTAACCTAACCTTACCGCCAGCGTGTCAACGTCACCCCGCTTCGCGGGGTGCCTTTTTCCGCTCTAAGGGACACAAGCTAACCCTAACCTAACCTACAAATAATACCAGTGTTACAATTATTTGTCGTTTTTTTACTGCGGGGGGATTATGCCAATAGTACATTATACCAACTGAGTTTTATATCGAACAAAGTTATATCCCATGTATGTTATACGTTATGCCTGTTAGATTAATAGTTGTTATATTACAAGTTCATTATATCTGTTGATAATTATATTACATGAGAATATATCGAATGTTGTTATATCAAAAGTGCATTATATCCTATAATCGTTATATCAAAAGTGCATTATATCCTATAATCGTTATATCCAGTGAAAATATATCAAAAGTTATTATATCGATCGTTACGCACCCGTTAAAAAGTGATACAATGTCCTCCACAATGCAACGGCCGCTGGATCAAGCTTGAAATACTGCGACGCGCTTGCGCAGTAACGTGTATCACGATATTGTATCGTGAAATTTTGCGAGCAGGTTCGTTAATTATATCGATTTTTTGTCGAGTAAATTTATCAAAAAAATGTTTTTTTTTTAATACAGTCTCGTGTTCTCTAGCTCAGAGCCGTATTACCTAATACCCGTAATTGCTGGACACGGGCCTCCTCTCGGGGCTGAGGTAGTTAAATGATATCATTCCCTCTCAGCCCCGAGAGGAGGCCCGTATCCAGCAATTGTACATAAGTATATGTACAGGCTGATACTGAAAAGATGTCAATTTAAATTTTTCTTGAAGTATTATAGATCGTCAGAACCGAATATCGAATTATAATCGGATCGTTAATGTATTTTTAATTCTAAACAATTTGCACATCATCTTACATCTAGAAACCTGTTTAGAAACAATAACGTCCGTCCCTTTTTTGTATTGAGTTTCTGCAGTGAATAGGCGTCGGCAAAAAACGCCAGATGCTAGTCAAAATCATAAGTTGGATGACATCTTACAATAACCATTACAGCAATTTGGGTCGTGCAGAGTAGGAGCAAGGTCGGTTTTTCAACGGCTTAATATGTTGCAACAATAACCTATGATATTATTCAAAGTCCACTTGCTAAGGACACCTGACAGGATACAGCGCAGATGTAGACGAGCATGTTTGGTGCAGGAATACTGTGACAAAGTTCTAGTCAGCAGAAGGGTTAACTGCGCCCACCCCTCGAAACAAGCTTTTATTTAACTTAAGACAGTGCGTCTCGCTATTCTGTAAATTGTTTTAATCTTACCGTTCACCCACAAATATATCTTGGTGGATCGAACGATACATCGTTTTTTAACCATAGAAGTCTAAGTAGCGCCGCAAAATGGCCCCACAGAATCGGTGCCATTGCCATTATGCGGGGTTGGGGTTAATTCGAACATGCGCATACCGGGTTTTAGGCACGTGTTTGGGTAAAAATTTGCAAGGAACTCGCATTCTGTGGTTTTTCGTTCTCTGTTATTTGTGTTATTTATTTATTTGAGTCAGGCAACAAGGCCCATGTTTACAAATACCTTACAGACTGACATACACTACAATATACAAAACTTATAACATAGCACAACAACACGTTAACACGGCGAAATCGCCGGAAAACTACACTCTTCAGCCAGAACTCCTCCTTCACGAAGGTCGATAGTCGATTTCTGAGTTACTAAACACTGAAATAATCAATTTCAATGTGGATACAAGTCGAGGAGTGATTACACATATAATAGGGTAAACGTCCGAATGCTCGACACTGCACTAGTGTTTGACAGGGACACTTTATGTCAAAGCGACATACACGTCTTAAATTCGAATGAAGAAAAATCCTCTTAGTTCGAATTTAACGCATATCGCTTTAACATAAAGCGCTCATGTCATGCACTAGAGCAACGTCAAGAAGTGGTTTATCTCTACTATATTAGTTAACTATTGAGATGCAGGTTAAATTATCTCGTGAATGCTCTATGAAGCACGAAAGAAGACATCTACAATATCTACGTCAGTCCATGAGGTATCTAAGTTAGCTCTCAGTAGGATATAACCTCCTTATTTACGAGGTAAAACGTTTAAGGTTATAAGAACATTCTCTTCTCAGAATAAATTGCAGAACTGGAACAACCGTTACCAGCAAGCAGCTGAAGTTTACGCTTTCGACAACGCACAAACCAACATTATTTGACCTCCGGCCACCCATAGTTGTTACTTAAATCGCGGTCATGATACATTGGTTGTTGATTTGATAAAAACTGGCTGTGATCGGCTGAACCAGCTCCTTTAACATCCTAATTAAGGCTTTCCTTTTATGCGTAGTTAGCAAAACAGACTGTGTATAGTCGTAATAAGAATGGTTTCACGTTGAACATGTGTCTAGAGCCTCGAGCGTTCTGTCAAAAATTTTAGGGCGCGTATTTCGTTTGTTGCCATTTCTACTTTAAGCTTCAGTTAATGAGGTTCGTTTTGCATTAACAGGACGAGGTCTTCGCAGTGGTTTTTGCTTGCATTTTTTGCGGGTCTGCATCGGCGGTGTTCGTTAAGATTAATCTATAATCTATGGGGTCGACGGCCTGAGTTTTTACCATAGGCAAGATCCACTTTTTACTCGACCGTCCTGTGACCGGAGTCAAAAATTCGAGACCTCTGCATGGACAAGACATGCGGCATGTCCATTGCCGGTTTTCCAACATTGATCTAGTCGCCCCTGGCAGACTATATTTTTTTATTATTATAAGTACGTCTTGACTCCACGAGACTCTTAAAAAGGGTCTTTCCTTAAGATCGTTCGAACTTTGAAATGTAATCAAATAACCTGTGTAGCTGTGATACAACAATGTTTATATTATTTTAAAGTACATTTTGATGAAATTATTTATGAAATATAATGTCAGCCAAATCGTGGACCAATTTTGGGCGACATTTTCGCATAATTGGGGCTCAATTTCGTGAAGAACGCGGGTAATGTTGGCCTTCAAAGCAGCAGTTGTCTGTGGTTTGTCTGCATGGACAAGAGATATGACGTAGACCCACAGAAAGGATAGAGTCAAGCGGTGTTAAGTCACACTATCTCGGTGGTCATTTGATGTCGCCACCACGCGATTTGACGAAACCCTCGAACATCTCATCTGTGTCCCATGCAGAAATCAATTTCTACAGTGTATAGCGTTTCATGATGAAATGTCACGATTAATTATATATTCCCGCCAAATATGACAGCTATTGCTTTTCCAAGATGGCTGCTACGCTGGAAAAGTTCGAGCGTGACTATTGAAAAACCAACCGGACTAAAAATGGAACAATACTTACACCAAAAACCGACAGAACTCGCTAGGCGTGTAGGTTCATACTACTAGCGCCTAGCGGGCTGAGCCGGAATTTGAGCAAACATTACAGACGGGTTCTTGGTTGCGAACGTGTTAATCGTCATGCCATTTAAAGGAAAATCATTCTGGCACGCACATCAAAATGTATTGTTACATTAGGAAAGCACTTAGAGTTCGAAATAAGTAAATCTAGTACAATTCCCTTTGATATCCTAGATAAACTAAGAAACGTAGACTTGTCCGATAATATCTTTTGTTTTATGGAATGAGGTATGTGTCATGATGGCAGCGGCAGACAAGCCTGCCTGACAGTAGAATCGGCAACGCATGTGACACCCTCGGCGTCCCAAGCGTCCACAGGCTACGGTGCCCGCTTACCATTTGGCCGTACTCTTGTTTGCCAGCGACGTCGTATAAAAAAGTGGGTTTTGTAGCCTATTAAACGCTTGCGACTTTAGAGGGGTTATATAATAAATAAAATAAATATAAGGGGACACAACACAATCTTACACAAATCGACCTAGTCCCATAGTAAGCGCAGTAAGGCTTGTGTTATGGGTACTAGACGACGATATATATAATAGATATAAATACTTAAATACATAGAAAACATCCATGACTCAGAAACAAATATTCATGGTCATCAAACAAATATTTGCCCTTACCGGGATTCGAACCCAGGACCTTCAGCTTCGTAGGCAGCGTCACTACCCAGTAGGCTAACCGGGAAGAAGAAGAAGAGACCGGTCGGTCGATAATAACCCCCCGTTAGGTTTTTACCCAACACGGGGACAGTCGCCGTAAGGTGGTCGTGTGTATGTTGTGTTATCAGACGTGACTTGACCCCGTATAACGAGCATCAGTTACGACGCGCACAACAGACAGACGGACATAACACTCGTGTTGCGGTATTTTTATAGCTGTAAGATAACTCGGTAATATTCCGATGAGATATTGTTTTCCCGTTGCGAGGCCAGATGGCATCAGTTGATCCAGTTAATATTTTTTTCTTTCGTTAGTTCTTGAGATCTAGAACTCCGCGCTCCATGGAGATGCAACCGGGATCGCGCTGAAATTAGTACTACGGTAGTTGTGCTAACACTAAAAATAAATTATTAAGGTAAACGACCTAGTCCTCTAAGCCTAGTTCTCAACGTGGACACTTTATGTAAAAGCAATATGGGTTGAATTCGAATTGAGAGGATTTTTGTTTCTCCGTCCAAAAATACAATGTATTTTGTTCAAGCCTTATGCCTTTTAACACTTTCGCAACCGGACTAAAAATGGAACAATACACCAGAAACCGACAGAACTCGCTAGGCGTGTAGGTTTATAGTTACTGCCCGCATAGCGGGCTGAGCCGGCATCTAAGCAAACATTATATACGAGTGCCTACCAGGCGGGTTCTCGGTTGCGAACGTGTTAAAAGAAAGCATTTATTCAAGACATAAAACAAAAAAAAACAGTGTCATCGTTCTGACATTTCATCAAGCAGCAGACATGACCTATCACACAAAGTATCCCATTTTAACAATTCAATAAACACTATAATGCAGCGGTGAAGATCATAGAAAAAAAATACCAGGTGTACATCCATAGACACTTTACTCGCTAAATGGGTCTTATTGTGTAGCGATAGGGTGTAAAGTCGGTTAGTTAAATATGGCTTTGTGGTAGCATCTGTCGTTGGACCCCTCTCGCTGGATGGGGTGGGACCCCTGAAGTACATAGGGTTCCGTGTTAAATACGCCGGGGATCCATACTGTGATTGTCTAATTTATAGGTATACTAATATAACTAGGTGCCCGCGCGGCTCCATTATAAATAAAAATAAAATGCATTTATTTCGGACTACTTATCCTACTACCAATTCAATCTATATTAGTCCAGTCAATGAAGACGAAATAACTAAATTGATACGTAAACTAAAAAATAAAAAAAGCTATGGTATTGACGAACTTCCACCTGCTTTAATAAAACAATGCAATGCTGAACTAGCAGCTCCACTAACTAGACTGATAAACCAATCTTTTGACGAAGGCGTCTTCCCGGAACTACTCAAAATAGCCAAAATTAAACCAATCTTAAAACCAGGCGGAACTGCAAACAACCAAAATCAATACCGACCTATTGCTCTGCTACCTTCCGTGTCAAAATTTTTTGAAAAAACGATGGCAAATCGGTTATATAAATTTCTCGAAAAATATAACGTCTTAGACTCAAATCAACACGGATTTCGAAAATGCCATTCAACAACTTTAGCAGTATACAAATATATAACACATATCTTAGAGCACTTAAAAGTGAAACAATATAGTATAGGTCTACTCTTAGACATGACCAAGGCATACGACAAAGTATCCCACGAAATCTTACTGGCTAAACTATACGGCATGGGAGTACGCGGCATGGCCCACAAATGGTTCCAATCATACCTACAAAATCGGAAACAATACGTCCAAATAGATTATTACGACCACCAGAGCCGAGAGGCAGCGAGCGTAAACTCCCAACTACGTCAGACCACTTGCTCCCTCCCTCAAGGAAGTATTTTGGCCTGCACCCTATTCTTAGGGTATATCAACGACCTGCCTAAAATTTTGGATATAAGTACAAAATGTGTCATGTTTGCAGACGACGTCTCTTTGCTATTTAGCGCTATGGACAGTACCGAAGCTAACCGAAAACTTTCGACCCTTTTACACACTGTCAAAAAATGGCTTGCCGAGCATAATTTAGATATAAACATACAAAAAACAAAAATCATTCAATTTAAACCGATACAAAAAAAATCATTAGAATTGGAACTACAAATACACAACAATACAATAGAAGAGGTAAATGATTTCAAACTGTTGGGTATAACTATAGATTCAGGGCTAAACTGGAAAGCGTACATCCAAAGTCTCAAAATAAAAATCATCAGATTTATTTACGCCCTTGGCATATTAAAAGCAAATACAGATTTTCAGTCGGCTTTATCGGTATACTTTGCATATATTTATTCTGGCCTCCGATATGGCGTACTTCTCTGGGGAGATAGCACAGACGCCAAAGAAATATTCGTCCTGCAAAAAAAGTGTATACGAATCTTAGCGAATGTACACATTCCTAACAGCTGCCGCCCTTATTTTATCAAATACAAACTGTTGACACTACCCTCAATATACATATTGGAGGCTGCACTTTTTGTCAGACAACATACAGAACTATTCCCACCGAAAATCGATACTTATAAAACTAGAAGTCAGTATAGAAATAAGCTGTTACTACCTAGATCTAACTTAGCTATGTATAAGAATGGACCACAGTATAAATGTATTCAAATTTTTAATAAAATCCCTAATGCTATCAAATACGAACTAAATGATAAAACCTTTAACTCAAAACTGAAAAGCCTATTAATAGAAAATTGTTATTACACAGTCAACTCATTTCTTGAAGATAATACGTTAGATAATTATGACACCGAATTAGTATAGGATCTTTAACTTGTAACTTGACATATCGCTGCTACCACTTTATTATTCATTGACATTAAATAAATATTTACTATAATGAAATGAAATGAAAATAATTTAATCCAGTACTAGTCCATATAAGCAAATACATCAGAATAATTAAATTAAATACAAATGATACAAAATAGATTAAATTATACTTAATTATTACAAAATGTTATTAATAATAATTATATATATATATGTATAATAATTAGGCAAATTAACCCAATCGGCCATTATTGTAACGGTTTTTTTTTTTTGACGTTGCTATGTTGGAGTTCCTAAATTAATTCATGAAGGTTATTAAACTACCTACTGATACGTCAATTTATTATATTATCTTACAATTAGACTAGCATTAATAGAATAGAACCGTATTATTGTTTGCCCCTACAGGGTGTCATAAACTGGCCAATGATTGTAACACCTTACTCGTATTACGTATATGACAATGCAATATTGCCTTTATTTAAAAATGTACAATTTTATGCCTCGAACATAAGTGCCAGAATGCGGTTAATTTAATTTAATGCATGTGTGTGTAGTAGTAGCTTTAATTCGCCTAGAAGTAGCTTTAATTTTAAGAAATACTTGCTGTGCCCTAACAGGGTTCATGTGTGAACCCACCCTAATGTAACACCTATTTGTACCACATGGAAACTATGCAATAAATGAATAAATGAATACTTAGATCCATTGTTACTTAAATGTAAAGAGGACCAGTGCCTCAGTAGGCCACCGTCCCATCTGTGGGGCACCGCGTTCAGGAGACTGTGGCGGCTGCGTATATGCTGTGTTATACGTATTGCAAAGCCTTTGGATGAAATATAGCTCATGTCAATCCAGAAACTTCATTACACAGATCGGATAGGTAGCTCTGGAGATGACCACCCAAATACAACCTTAAAACCTCACAGGCACCTCTCGGCCGAGCGAGAGTAGCGGACGATATTCTCCGTTTCAGCTTGGGCCAAAATTCTGTTCTCTACACTCTACTTGCTCAACCGGTTCTCGTGAAATGTTATGAGCAATTAAGTTCACATAGCACGTAGAACCGATGGCCGTTGGAGCGGAAAGGTTCGTGAATTGCGACCACGTACCGGAAGACGCAGCGTCGCCAGCGTCGGTAGCCCCCCACAAGGTGGACTGATGACCTGGTACAGGTCACGGGAGTTCGCTGGATGCGGGTGGCGCAGGACTGGTCACTTTGGCACTCTTTGGGGGAGGCAGTCCAGCAGTGGACGTCTTTCGGATGATATGATAATGATGATGATGAATTATAAATAAATAAATAAATATTAGGGGACAATCTTACACAAATCGACCTAGTCCCATAGTAAGCTCAATAAGGCTTGTGTTATGAGTACTAGACGACGATATATTTAATAGATAGAAATACTTAAATACATGGAAAACATCCATGTGACTCAGAAACAAATATTCATGCTCATCACACAAATATTTGCCCTTACCGGGATTCGAACCCTGGACCTTCAGCTTCGTAGGCAGCGCCACTACCCACTAGACTAACCGGTCGTCACATAATTAAGAATTCATAGAATATGGACAAACTCGCCCCACATTCAGATTTTAACGAACACCGCTTACGAACCATTACCAACAGACGGTTCGGTGCCCGCCCGTAGTGATCAACAAACTTTGTGAGTATTCTTAATCATTGATCATTATAAATATATTGATCATGAATGTCATTACTTGTCGGCGAACGGTAACCCACATCTATTATTAGCACTGCATTCTTGATCATAAAACCGGGCATTCACGGCGTGTCACGGGTCAATGGGCACTTGACAACAATTGACAGACGGACATACCTTCCATATCAGTTTAATTGGCCGCTGAACATTGACCACTTAGAGCCTGTGCTCATGATCAGCGACTACATTCGAAATTCCATGCTTATCGAATGAAGCGTTCCAAATAGACATTAACTATATTCGCTGCCCGCGTGCCTCCAACCGTCCGTAGTAAAAATCGAGGCGAAACCACGGAATAAAATATACCGTGTGTCCATCCCGAAGGGTTATGCTATTATTTGGGGTTAGATCGGTTGCCTCAGGATGTTATCCTTCGACGGAAGCTGTTCAATATCAAAAGATATGTCCATCCATATCCATACTCCATACCAATATATAAATGCCAAAGTGTGTCTGTCTGTCTGTCTGTCTGTCTGTTACCTCTTCACACTTAAACCGCTGAACCGATTGCGATGAAATTTGGTAGGGAGATAGTTTGAATCCCGGGGAAGGACATAGGATAGTTTTTATCCCCGATATCATCCCCTAAGGGGGTGAAATGGGGGGTGAAATTTTGTATGGAGCTGCGCGATATAAACGAGTTCCACGCGGACGGAGTCGCGGGCAGAAGCTAGTACTAATATATAAATGCGAAAGTGTGTCTGTCTGTCTGTCTGTTACCTCTTCACACTTAAACTGCTGAACCGATTTAGATGAAATTCGCTACGGATATATTTCGAATACGGTGGAAGGACATAGGATAGTTTTTATCCCGGATATCATCCCCCAACGGGGTGAAATGTGGGGTGAAAGTTTATATGGAGCTACGATATAAACGAGTTCCACGCGGACGGAGTTGCGGGCAAAAAAATTCAAGTAAATAAAAACAACAAATAAATATGAAGGGATAATGTTACACAACTTGAACTAGCCCTTGAAGCGCAATAAGGCTTGTGTTATAGGCACTAAATGGAGATATATATATACAACGTGTTAATAAAATAACGCAAAACCTGAAAACAGTTTGTTCAGAATCGAGAGTAGAATGCGAAAAAAATAAAAAATAAAAATTTTGACGCGATTTATTTTTTACATTTGTATGGAGCAGGTCGCCCCAGTCGGCCAACACTCCATACAAATGTAAAAAATAAATCTTGTCAAATTTTTTTATTTTTTTATTTTTCGCATTCTATGCTCGATTCTGAGCAAACTGTTTTCAGGTTTTGCGTTATTTTATTAACACGTTGTATATATATATATAATAGATATGTTTAAACACATTGAAAACATCCATGACCATGACACAGGAACGAATATTCGAATTCGAACGAACCTTGGCTTTTGGTATTTTTTCTAAGTATATAAGTGTTTCTGTAGCTGTTGGTTCTCCAAATATAAATAAATAAACAAATTAATTAATGCCCTTACCGGGATTCAAACACAGGACCACTCTAGCTTCGTAGGCAGCGTCACTTCACTACCAACTATGCACAACCGGTCATCAGAAATAAGTATTTAAAACCCAGAGGTAAAATAGGGGGTTTCCATATCACAATAGGCATGATGCCTCATGTTCAAATTGATAACGTAGTGATGCTAAATGGATAGTAAACCGTCAAATTATCGTAATAAAGTATAAATTATAAAATATAATTCAAATCATAAAAGAACCTCGAAAGTTTAGAAAAATTATGTTTTTTTTTTATTGTTCCAGAGTAAATTTAAAGCTGCCAATAGAATCCTTACGCTTTTATAGAAACAAAATTGTATAACAACTATGTACTTAAACGCAGTATTTCGCGACCGAAATGACAATATACCGGATTTTCCATACAACGATACAACTACTTTGTACAATTGTGACGTCATACTTGTGTGTCTATTCTATCAGTATGAAGCGTTTTGCGCTGCCGCCAGCGACGTCAATCTTAGTCTCAAATTTTTGGGTATTTATGTTCTTTAATTGTAGTTGCTCCCATACAAACATTTATTCCTCTCCAAAAACTCGTCATCAATCAATTATTCTGAGGGGTACTTGTCTAGTGCAAAAATGTGTATCTATTTAACCCTCTCATAAATATGTACGAGTACTGAAACCGGCTGACGTAAGAGCGATTTAGAAGTAGGAAAGTTGTGTGCACCCATATTTTTACACTGCACAATTTCGTAACTTTTCTAGCGAGTGTTAGGACAAGTCAACTGTCCATTTTCCATATAAAACATCTGGTACCGTACCGTACGTACGAAACGTTACGGAATCGAGTAGCAGAATGAATATCGGCGCGGTAGCCGCTTAGCTACAGTGCTAAAATCAAAGTTCTTTATTCTTCAATGTGGGCATTTTACATACACATATTAGGCCAGTCATATCGAACATTAAAACGGGCAGTTGTGTTTTTTTTATATATTGCTAGGACCACTACCAGTACCGTATATCCAAGTTTCCAGCTTCGAAAGACCTGTGCTAACTATGCAGCACTCGAAAAGCCACGAAATTTTCTCACTTTTCTTGGTATTGTCAATATAAGTCCTAAACTATATGCGATTTTGAAAATAAAAATCTACACGGTTTTTTAAGTAGACTCATATTGCAACGAGTACAATTTGTGCAGCAACTTGCATATAGGGTACTGGTAGTGGTCCTAACAGCATGTCAAAAAATCACAACTAGCCGGTCAGCTTGCGATTCTAGCGATTTGACTGACAGTGGGTTCTGTAACGTATGTTGTATTAAAATGATTCCGATGTATTTTCCAGGAACACAAGATGTACGCGCTCCGTTACTTCGCCTGCGAGCTGCTCTGCCTCGTGAACATCCTGCTGCAGATGTGGCTCATGGACAGCTTCCTTGGCGGCGAGTTCTTGACATACGGCACGCGCGTGCTCGGCTACAGCGACGTGCCGCAGGAGCTGAGGTCAGTGGGGAAGGGCAGCTCCGAGCAGACTTTACGAGCGGTGTTACTCTTGACTGAGTGCTCGTGGTCTATGGGCGGGTTGCAACAACTTACGATTATAGATCCATCAACGTCAAATATGGCGCCGGCAGCTGTCAGTCCATACAAACTTTTCCTACTTTCCATACATTCAGATTTTAACGAATACCGCTTTGCCAAGTAAGTTGGCACAATTCGCCCTTGGGGTCGGTTGCACATCGTAACTTGGCACAACTCGCCCGTGGGGTCGGTTGCACATCGTAACTTGGCACAACTCGCCCGTGGGGTCGGTTGCACATCGTAACTTGGCACAATTCGCCCTTGGGGTCGGTTGCACATCGTAACTTGGCACAACTCGCGCAACTACGTAATTATCTTTATGTGTATTTCGCTTAGCGAAACCTTTTTCTGCTGCTCGGTCGAAGGTTATGTGTGATATCTGTTCTTTGTTGCATTTGCATTGCGAATTCATTGTTTTTTGCCATTGCTTTTCGCTTGCAATACTCATACCATTTGCGTGTAAGTTTCCTATGAAAATCTAGAGTCCAAACTCCTTCACTGCCAGCACTTCCAGCAATTTTATAACGATACGCTCGTAGCCGATGCCCTCGCTTTCCCGCTGAGTAAAGAA
This sequence comes from Epinotia ramella, assembly GCA_947578815.1. NCBI lineage: Eukaryota > Metazoa > Arthropoda > Insecta > Lepidoptera > Tortricidae > Epinotia > Epinotia ramella. The sequence continues at coordinate 61,115,373 of OX388200.1, read as the reverse complement.
AAGCGCCTACGAAAAAAGCATGCTAGGCGGCTTGGCAGTATTTTATTTAATCGCATGGCATACATTGTTTGGTCTCTTTTTTTATGGTTCCGTAGTCGACTAGGAACCCTTATAGTTTCGCTTTGTCTGTCCGTCCGTCCGCGGATAATCTCAGTAACCGTTAGCACTAGAAAACTGAAATTTAGTACTAATACGTATATCAATCACGCCGACAAAGTGGTAAGATAAAAAGTGATTTATTTTACTTTATTCGGGTACCTCCCCTATACGTAACGTGGGGACTGTTTTTTTTTTTAATTTCAACCCTAACGTGTGATATATTTTTGGATAGGTATTTGAAAATGAATAGGGGTTTGCTAAAATCATTATTTGATAATGTTAATATTTTCGGAGATATTCGCTCCAGAAGTAAAAAAAAATGTGTCCCCCCCCTCTAACTTTTGAACCATAAGTTTTAAAAATATGAATCTTCAAAAATCTCAAAAGTAGAACTTTATAAAAACTTTCTAGGAAAATTATTTTGAACTTGATAGGTTGAATAGTTTTTGAAAAAAATTACAAAAACTACGGAACCCTACACTGAGCGTGGCCCGACACGCTCTTGGCCGGTTTTTTTTAAGTTTGTCCCTCTTTAGCGTGCAGGGTTGTGGTAGCTCCTGCAGACGCGAGTGCCAGTTGGCCCCCCTTTGTCTTGACAAACACTCACTTGTGAGTGGGCAACTCGACTGTTAGGAAGGAGTTCTTAAGCCGCCAGAAGGCCTCTAACTCGGCTTAACGACTACTATCATAGACAGCAGCCGGGATCAACTGCTTAGCGTACCTTCCAAAGCACGGAAGCGCTCATATTTTATAGTAATCACTCAATCAGGCGGTCACCCATCCAAAGACTGACCGCTGTCATCTTTGCTGTACCTGCGTTATCGTTTCCGACTCGCAGGCGCCGCTAGGCTATGAGCGCTTCGGGCAGTGCTTGGCAGTGAATGTGTTAAATGCAATCAAAGGAAACAGGAATCGTCCGGGGGACTACGTACCTTCGGTATGACGATTATTTGATAAATCTGCATTAGGCACTTTATAACTCTCGATGCCGACATGCGCCCCTTTCAAAAATAAATTTTACAAATTTCAACTGGCAACACCGAAGCGCTTGACAATGACTGGCCATTAGACCAGTGTTGCCAGATTAGACAGGACTGGTAAAAAAGTAAGCTTTGTGACAAGGGCCACTGATTTTTAACCGACTTACAAAAAAGGAGGAGGTTCTCAATTCTGTTGTATTTTTTTTTTTTCTAATGTTTGTTACCTCTGAACTCTGTCATTGATGAGCCGATTCGTAATTTTTTTTTGTTTGTAAGTATATGCTTCCATTTTTATGTATATGGGTCCCATTTTTTTTTAATTCAGTGGATGATGGGATCCATGAGGAATTGAGGGAACTCCTCAATTATATTAGGCACGCGTGAAAGTAAGTACGTACAAAAGTAGGTCACAGATTCTGATAAGATTCCGTTGAAATAGCAACTAATGAAGTACCAAAGGTGATCCTTGTGGAATCGACGGAAGTCCTCAAATATTATCGGCCCACATACAGCGATTGGGTTTTTTTCTCTAATAATCAACGCATTTGCTTTCGTAAATCAGTTCATGTGGTAAATTGGAAAAGAAATGTTCTCGTGGCTTGGCGGAGTACTAAATTGAAGTCGGTTAAAACTATGTTTTTAAAGTAAATTACAAAAACAGTCATATATGCTTGATCCGTATTTCATAAAAATTCACGCCTTTATTCCTAAAAGTGGCAGAGTACATGAAACTTATGTTTTAGTGCCACTCTTAGCATAAATGTGGGTAATAAAGATCCACAAAATGTGATATCGTAGTGATAGTTTGCTAGCCCATCGCCCACGACTTCTTCCCTCACTTCATAATATAAAACCGGCCAAGTGCGAGTCGGACTCGCGCACGAAGGGTTCCGTACCATTATATATAATAATAAGTTACAATAGAATTTGTACGAAACTATTACTTCTTGAAGTACATTTTATAAGTTGGTCGACTATTACTCGTAAACGTGTAAAGCCTACTTAGCTGTGATAGTTTTCCTTTTAACTTCGTTATATGTACTACTACCATGAATTTTTTCACATATCCCAAAAAGCCATTTAGCTAGCAGGGGGTGGGGACACTGGAGTCTAACAAAAATTAGCACTTTAAGGCTTAATATTTCACAAACGGATCGTTTAATCGAAAAATTGTTTTCACAAACCCCCAATATTTTTAAAAGACCTATCCAACGACACCCCACACTATGGGGTAGACGACAATAAAAAAAATCATCCCCACTTTACATGTAGGGGAGGTACCCTAAAAAAAATGTTTTTCAAGATTTTATTTTACCACTTTGTCGGCATGACTAATATGTATATTCATGCCAAGTTACAGCTTTCTAGTACCAAGAGCCTCTGAGCTAAGCTGCGGACGGACGGACGGACGGACGGACATAGCGAAACTATAAGGGTTCCGTTTTTGCCATTCTGGCTCCGGAACCCTAATAAACGGACAAAACATTTTATTGCGACTTCTGTGTTGACAGTTGCCGAGGCAAACGTCATTAACACGTTCACTGCGGCTCAAAATATTGCTAACTTTCAATTAGTGCTGTAAGAGGTCTTTATGCCTTAACTGTACCATTTTACCGGTGCGGTTAGGGGCCTTAAGACCACTCAAGGAACAAGAATATTAAAATGATTTTTTTGTAATGAAATTCATAAATTTATGAATGATACTTATATAAGGCTGTTGCTAAAGGATTGTTTTGTCTTGTTTTGGCTTCGCCCGACGTTCTCATGTCAGAATATGGAATAATGACAAAAAAATATTAGGAGGCTTTTAGGCCCCTTACAGCACTGAATTTGAGGTACATTTGTATTTACTGCTAGTGATGTTCCTAATAAAAATGCATTTTATCGATAAATCAAAACTCTTTATTATATATTGCAAGTGAATGACTGAATTTGCAGTAGCGTTTTGGTAAACAATTCCTTCTGTCGTAGTAGCAACAGTTGGAGGACAAATAGTAATATCTTCAAGGATTTTTATTCTACTAGAAGACGGCTCACTTACTTTGTTAGCTTTTGTAGTAACTTTTTGGTAGACTGGGCGATATTTTGGCACAGAGGTATCGTCTTGCACTTCATTCTGATTCTGTGCTAATTCTAGCATTCTCCGACATCTCTTGTTTACACGAACCATGATTCATTACCTATAGATTCGATACTTAATGATAATATTACTCACTAACCAACAACACTTCTTGAGTATTTAACTTAAACACTAAACACAATTGACGCTTACTACTTCGAATGTACGTATTTTCACTTACGAGCAAATGCAATAAATTACGTACATTGCTCATAGACGCGTGCACATCACTGGGTCATAGTTCGACTATCATAGATACAGACAGGTGCGGGAGGGGGCGGATAAGCCCGTACTACCGATATGAGGTCTTTAGACCCCCTATCCGCACTGGACGTACACTTTTCACTCTCAGTGCGATGAGAGGCCTTAAGACCTCCTGCGTGTTTTAAAGTGTCAAAAAATTCTACATTATAATAGAAATCAAACCATATATTGGACTCTTTTCTACCTATACAATTCTATAAGCTACGAGGTCCGCACCAGAGCGAAACCACAATATTTTTGCCCGCACCGCCCGGGAGTACTAGCAGGGGGTCTTTAGACCTTCTATCGCAGTGAACGTGTTAATGAACATCTCACGTTGAAAAACAAAATTCTATACGCGAAGACACGTAAAGTGGCTAAGACAAAGAATTACAAATGGGTCTGGATCAAAAATGCCGCGATTCTAGTTAGAAAGGACTTCTAACATAGTTCCGCTGTGATTCGTATTCGTAGGGAAGATGGGGAAGTTACGAGGTTTACGGCGATATTACACTCACGAGCAAAAAAATCGACTCAAACTTTTTTTTGGATTTCAATGTGCAATATCTCTAAAACTAATATAGGTATTCGTAGCATAGTAGCATTTTCTGAAAGCTGGAAATGTAAGTGAAGATGTGCACAGGTCAACTTGTGATAAGCGACTGATAAGAAAAACAGGTTTACACCTGTTTTTATACATCCTGAAGGTGCTCAACTCGTGGGTAGTTCAAGGCGGTTAAATTTCAATTCCCGTTCAAAAGAGCATATCCTGAAAGTTATGCGTCTGATTTTCATGATTGTTTCGTTTTTTTAAAGCTGAATAAATGTATAATAACGTGGTATACTCATTTTTCCTGTAACATTTCTCAGTTGCGAAAAAATTGCCCTAAACCAAAAAATGTGGCGTGAGTCGATTTTTTTGCTCGCGAGTGTATATGGACTCAGTCAGTTTATTTGCATGAGCAAGTTTATGAACTGACTATTATTACTTGCCTTTGCTGATGCTTTTGCTATTTCTGTTTCTGATTGCTAAAAATATATTAAATTGAAAGAAAGAAAGAAAGAAAAACATTTATTCATGACACATAACAGATGGAATATGATGAAAATTTAAAAAAAAATACTAAAAATAAAACATATTCTGCTAGTGTCACGAAAAGGATAAATTGGATCACCACACAACATAATTGTATTTCTTTCCTCGGAGTTATACATTATTTAGATAAGTTCTAAGATTATGGATCAAACTAATATCCAATGAACTTTCTACTACCACAACAGTGCTGGTTTGAAATCTAAAATGTTAGAGATAGGTAAGGGCTTCGATAAAATTAGTAAAAAAGTAATTAAATACGTAAGCGATATAATAGCTGTCCACCTAAGTCATATTGTAAATTTGTGTATAGACATGGGTTTATATCCGGATAGGTTAAAAATATCTGTTATTAAGCCTTTACATAAAAAAGGAGACAAAGAAGATCCTCAGAACTACAGGCCCACAGCTCTAATACCTGTATTTTCCAAAAAAATTGAAAAATGTTTTTGCCAAGCTTTGTATAAATATTTAGATACTTTTGACTTATTGTGTAAAGAACAAAAAGGGTTTAGAAAATATATGAACATAAACGTAGCTATTTATGAACTCATAAATATTGTTATGGACAGTCTTGACAAGAAAATACCGGTTTGTGCCCTTTTCACCGATATGACCAAAGCTTTTGATCATGTAGATCATGAAGCCCTACTGAAAAAACTTTACAGATATGGTGTTAGAGGAAATGTATTCAATCTCATAAAATCATATCTCACTAATAGATTACAACACACTGAAGTGACAAGAAATTGTGAAAACAGCAAAACAGATAAAGTATATTACGCATCGCGTAAAATATGGCGTACCACAGGGCAGTGTACTGGACCCTCTGTTATTTTTGATATACATAAATGACCTAAACATCCCATGATTTTGTTTGCGGATGATAGCACTTCTATTATGAAGTGTACTGACTTGACTAATTATGAAAATGACATCAATACTGTAATAAAAGATATAATTATATAGCTTAGTAGTAATAATTTAGTAATAAACTTAAACTGATGACCTGGTAAAGGTCGCGGGAGGCATTGGGAGGGTCATTGTGGCACTCTTTGGGGGAGGCATATGTCCAGCAGTGGACGTCTTTCGGCTGATATGATGATGATGATAAACAAAACTTGACCAAAACAAATATAATGCACGTTTCCCAACGGATTCAATCAAAAGACATGAATATTAATTACGTCGGATACGTTATTGAAGCAGTAAAAGTCACTAAATTCTTACGTTTACACATTGACAGCCAGCTTACATGGAAGTACCATGTACATGAAATCTGCAAAAAGTTAAATAAGTCATCATTTGCTCTATACAAGCTCTCCAGAATAGTAAATATAAAATCATTACTTATTGCCTATATTATTGCCTATATTATTGTTACCCCGTATCTTTTACACTTATATTTATAATGATAATGGCTGGTCTGTGTTTACACCGTGTACCATAAAAAAACCTTTATATTCCAGATACGACCCCATGATCTACATATTCCCGCGCGTGACCAAATGCACGTTCCACAAGTACGGAGCGTCCGGCAGCATCCAGACCCACGACAGCCTGTGCGTGTTGCCGCTCAACATCGTCAACGAGAAGACATACGTGTTCCTGTGGTTCTGGTACGTCGCGCTAGCGGCGATGCTGGCCATGCTAGTGGTCTACAGGTCAGTACAATAACACACGGCAGCCTGTTGCCGCTCAACATCGTCAACGAGAAGACATACGTGTTCCTGTGGTTCTGGTACGTCGCGCTAGCGGCGATGCTGGCCATGCTAGTGGTCTACAGGTCAGTACAATAACACACGGCAGCCTGTTGCCGCTCAACATCGTCAACGAGAAGACATACGTGTTCCTGTGGTTCTGGTACGTCGCGCTAGCGGCGATGCTGGCCATGCTAGTGGTCTACAGGTCAGTACAATAACACACGGCAGCCTGTTGCCGCTCAACATCGTCAACGAGAAGACATACGTGTTCCTGTGGTTCTGGTACGTCGCGCTAGCGGCGATGCTGGCCATGCTGGTGGTCTACAGGTCAGTACAATAACACACGGCAGCCTGTTGCCGCTCAACATCGTCAACGAGAAGACATACGTGTTCCTGTGGTTCTGGTACGTCGCGCTAGCGGCGATGCTGGCCATGCTAGTGGTCTACAGGTCAGTACAATAACACACGGCAGCCTGTTGCCGCTCAACATCGTCAACGAGAAGACATACGTGTTCCTGTGGTTCTGGTACGTCGCGCTAGCGGCGATGCTGGCCATGCTAGTGGTCTACAGGTCAGTACAATAACACACGGCAGCCTGTTGCCGCTCAACATCGTCAACGAGAAGACATACGTGTTCCTGTGGTTCTGGTACGTCGCGCTAGCGGCGATGCTGGCCATGCTAGTGGTCTACAGGTCAGTACAATAACACACGGCAGCCTGTTGCAGCTCAACATCGTCAACGAGAAGACATACGTGTTCCTGTGGTTCTGGTACGTCGCGCTAGCGGCGATGCTGGCCATGCTAGTGGTCTACAGGTCAGTACAATAACACACGGCAGCCTGTTGCCGCTCAACATCGTCAACGAGAAGACATACGTGTTCCTGTGGTTCTGGTACGTCGCGCTAGCGGCGATGCTGGCCATGCTAGTGGTCTACAGGTCAGTACAATAACACACGGCAGCCTGTTGCCGCTCAACATCGTCAACGAGAAGACATACGTGTTCCTGTGGTTCTGGTACGTCGCGCTAGCGGCGATGCTGGCCATGCTAGTGGTCTACAGGTCAGTACAATAACACACGGCAGCCTGTTGCCGCTCAACATCGTCAACGAGAAGACATACGTGTTCCTGTGGTTCTGGTACGTCGCGCTAGCGGCGATGCTGGCCATGCTAGTGGTCTACAGGTCAGTACAATAACACACGGCAGCCTGTTGCCGCTCAACATCGTCAACGAGAAGACATACGTGTTCCTGTGGTTCTGGTACGTCGCGCTAGCGGCGATGCTGGCCACGCTAGTGGTCTACAGGTCAGTACAATAACACACGGCAGCCTGTTGCCGCTCAACATCGTCAACGAGAAGACATACGTGTTCCTGTGGTTCTGGTCCGTCGCGCTAGCGGCGATGCTGGCCACGCTAGTGGTCTACAGGTCAGTACAATAACACACGGCAGCCTGTTGCCGCTCAACATCGTCAACGAGAAGACATACGTGTTCCTGTGGTTCTGGTACGTCGCGCTAGCGGCGATGCTGGCCATGCTAGTGGTCTACAGGTCAGTACAATAACACACGGCAGCCTGTTGCCGCTCAACATCGTCAACGAGAAGACATACGTGTTCCTGTGGTTCTGGTACGTCGCGCTAGCGGCGATGCTGGCCATGCTAGTGGTCTACAGGTCAGTACAATAACACACGGCAGCCTGTTGCCGCTCAACATCGTCAACGAGAAGACATACGTGTTCCTGTGGTTCTGGTACGTCGCGCTAGCGGCGATGCTGGCCATGCTAGTGGTCTACAGGTCAGTACAATAACACACGGCAGCCTGTTGCCGCTCAACATCGTCAACGAGAAGACATACGTGTTCCTGTGGTTCTGGTACGTCGCGCTAGCGGCGATGCTGGCTATGCTAGTGGTCTACAGGTTAGTAAGCGAAACAATTAGGCCACTAACGGCGGCTGCAAGTTGCCGACGAGTCCTTTTATGCATTTTGTATAGCATTAGCGCACACTGGGCGTTTAGTGGCCGCGTCACGTGATCACACCGCGATTAGAATATACATAATTAAATGTAACAAAAGTGACCGTAATGTGTGTTCTAAACTAAAACGAAAGCATTGCCAGTTTTTCATCTAATGTAATCTAATTGTCCGCAGACTGATGATAATCTTCGTGCCGTCGATCCGGCCGCGGCTACTGCACGCTCGCTCGCGCTCCATCGCCATGGAGACCGCGGCCCTGGTGAGCCGGCGGACGGACGTGGGCGACTGGTGGCTGCTGTACATGCTCGCCCGCAACATGGACCCGCTCATATACAGGTACAATACGACTATCTTACACGAATCAATAGGCAATGGGGACTACATTTTTTTATGATGTAATTCGCACCAGTTTTTGGTGAGAAACAAATGTTTGTATGGGAGCAACTACAATTAAAGAACATAAATACCTAAAACTTAGAGACAAAGACTGACCTCGCTGGCGGCAGCGCAAAACGCTTCATACTGATTGACAGATAGGTATGACGTCACAACGACATTTGTTAGTACAGAGTATTTGAATGGAAAATCAGGTAAATGGTTGTCATACAATTTTGTTTCTATAAAACCGTAACGATTCTATTGTTTACTTTAAATTTACTCTTGGACAATAAAAAAATGCATATTTTTTCAAAACTTAGAGATTTTAATTATATTTTATAATTTAAACTTTATTACGATAATTTGATGGTTTACTATCAATTTGAACATGAGACACCATGCCTATTATACCTCTGTTAACGGACATAATTGTCTACTTTTTATCTCGAATATCCAAGGGAAATTGTAAACAATTTACTAATTTCAATGTTATGTTTGCAATATTGAGGTTGGCTGGATACATATTTTTGGCAAATTGTCGGTGTCGTTATCTTTTTTGCTGACTGTACCAGTCAACCACTTTGTGTCGAAAATCCTATCATGAAACAAAAAGCGTCGTATTTTAAATGAGCTATTTTCTGCTTCGCGGTGTTAAGATATTTCCTGGTTGGATAGCGTCACGTGTACGATAGTATAAGCAATTTAATCAAAATATTACTTGTTCTGTCTTGGTCTTTGTTCCACTCACGTTTCACTGCATGGTTTCGTTACAGACAAAAGCTATAGCAACATAATAAACAGAGTATAAAAACTTCATAACTACCAGCGTTTCACAAAACAATGTATATGTCCTTATTTCTGTCTGTCTAAACCGCTGAAACGATTTCGATGAAATTTCGCAAGAAGAAGTTTGTGACCCACGAACGACCATACGACAGTTTTTAACCCGAAAATCATCTCTTGAGGGGATGGAATAAGAGAGTAAAGGGGAAACAAATTGTACGCAGACGAAGTCGCGGCAAATAGCTGGTATAATTCAAAATGGCCGCCGTAAAATTGAAGATGGTCCAAGGAGGAGTTGGTTCTATCAAAAAGTGTTGTAAAGGCGTGTACAGATATTTATTTACGTATATTACTACAGCTGGCTGGAAAAATAGTATCTGTAAAAAAAATACTACTATGGTAATCTGTATGGTGATTAAAACTTTCAGTCCCAAGGATACCGTGGCGTTACGCTTGTAACCGATAACATGCTATGCTCCGTATGTAGAGAAAAGCGTCTACTACAAGAGCGCCTACCTTGCCGGTCGCAAAAACGCTGGCCTCTCCATACAAACGCAGTTTCGTTTACATTTTAAAACGATTTGCTATAATAACAGCATCATCATATCAGCCGAAAGACGTCCACTGCTGGACATAGGCCTCCCCCAAAGAGTGCCAAAGTGACCGGTCCTGCGCCACCTGCAAAGTCTCTAATCGCTTCTTTATTTTTCTATTCAAATTTCTAGCAACACAGGTTAGTACCAGTTTCCGGCCTAGATATGGCGGATCCAATTGTGTATAAAAAGTTTCACGTCATGCTGTTTCAAAATGAGAATCCAACTACGTTTGTATGGTGAGCCGACTTCGCCGGGGACTCAAAGCATTGACGAGTCTGCGCAGACGTAGTCGCGGGTAAAATCTAGTTTGTTATAATCTTAGAATACCATGTACGTTTCCAGGGAGTTCATAGCGGAGTTCTCGAAGCGGCTCGTCGAGAAGTCGTCGCCGCGCGCGTGACCCGCGGGACCCACCGTGTCCTTCGTCGGCGTGTGACCTGACACCCGTGTAACCTGCCCCAAGTCAGAGGTGTACCCTATATAACCTGTCTGAAGTTCAAGGTATAGATGTGTAATTTGTCTGCAGTCTAATGTATACCCTGTGAGCTGTCAGTGTCTGAAGTTCAAGGCTTAAATGTGTAGGTTTTCTGATGTCCAAGGTATACCCGTAATTCCTGTTTGAAGTCCAAGGTATAAATGTGTAAATTGTCTGAAGTCCAAGTCATGCCCGAGGTAAAAACTTGCGGCTTTATTTTAAATAATCATGAGTACTATACTATGAGACATAATTGTATCTTTCAAATTACCTTGTAGGTATTTTTTTTATTTACGCTCTCTTTTATTTTTACAATATTTTTTAAAATATTAATATTTAAAAAAAGTTCGTGTTGGGTGTCGCCTCGTTACATTAAGTAGGAAAAAAAACCAGGACTTTGAAATCTATTGTAATACTCATCCCTTATTCATAAAACTTCTCCAGCCGTTTTAAAATGGGTTGTCTCACTTGTACAAACACTAATGTCAAAGTGACAGAAAAGGACAAACGAATATAAATCAATTTTACCAAAAACAGGGTGGAGAGAATGAATGAATACCAGAAAAAACACAATTAGTCTCAAACTTAAAATAATACCCAAGTTTGAGACTAATTGTGGTTTTCTGGGCGAATGTTTTAGTAAAGGACCGCATTCTGTCTCGAATTTTTTGATTTCTTTATCGCAGGCACACGGGTCGGGCGACAAATACTTGAGATCTGAGGCTTTCTTTTTTTACCGCCCTTGGTGTGGCCTCTATAAGCGCAAGGGCCGGTAGTTGACTATTGGCCGGGAGTTGCGTAAAACTTTCATGACATATTGTATCGTATCAATTTCTTTATTATTTTTATGTCACTAGTTAATTTAATACGGTAGACTTGGACTTCGGATAATATCGTTAATGTTCGAATTTCAAACGTTTGGTGCAATCGAATTTTAGAGCGGCGGCCAAAATGCCCGCTTTTAGACGTTCTTAAAGACACGCTCAATTTTATTCCGGGAGTTTTCCTCCGTAGTGTTATTAAGGTAGCAACAACATTTTAAAGCTAACGAGTTGTTTATGATGCTTCAACTAACCTGTGGCTTTTGCTATACGAACGCAAGGCCTCAAAGGATGTTCACGCTATTTCGCTCCGTGCTAAGCTATGAGTTTTTCGGAACTTATGTACGGAATATTTACCGTTAGCTTTTCGGTGAAGGAACACATCGTGAGGAAACCGGTCTAATCCCAATAAGGTCCTGATTTCCCTCTGGGTTGGAAGGTCAGGTGGCAGTCGCTTTCGTAAAAACTATTGCCTATGCCAATCCTTGGGATCAAAGGGGACCCCGCGTTCCTTTAGGGCACAACCGGGAATAACGCTGGGGGGATGAAAGCTGCTGACTCGTTGACGCGTGAACTCGAGGTCAGATGGAAAAATGGTTGTACTGTCATGTAGTTTAGGATATAGGCATTTGCAGCTGTCAATCAACAGCAATTTGATATTCCTATAGTTTTATATACAATATAACCTTTTAATATATACTGTTGGGAGTGTACAAAATTCATTCAAATTTAGTTTAAGTTGTTTTTATAATCAATTAGGTATAATGTTGACGGTTTTTTTAGTTAGAGGAAGTGATCCTGTGGAGTGCTGCTTGGCCCAGGCAGTTGTAAGTGAATATTATCATTAACCTAGTGATACTAACTTTTATATTATATGCTGCTATTGCATTTTTTACAGTAATTTTAATATCTTAAAATATAAATCACTACATAGTATAAAACAAAGTTGCTTCCCGCTGTCTGTCCCTATGTATGCTTAGATGTTTAAAACCACGCAACGGATTTTGATGCGGTTTTTTTTAATAGATAGAGTAATTCAAGAGGAAGGTTTATATGTATAATATAGTACCCGTGCGAAGCCAGAGCGGGTCGCTAGTATTTTATAATGAAATATAATTAGAATTTTCCGTAGATTGTAGTGAGAAGCGATTGTTATATATTTGTTTATTAATCTCAGTTTTAGACAATGGTTCTAATGATTTTTACGTTTAAAGTCGTGGTCAAAAGGTACCATTTTGTCGGTCAGTAAGGCCAACGCCGCGCCGGTTTGTAAACGCTTGAAGCCTAAGGAATGCCAAGCTAACTTAAAGCTACATATTGACTAGCTTTGTGCTCCAAAAAGTAACATCTCTTATTCAAACGTCTTAACACACCTCCGTTCATTTCTTACAAATCTCAAAGTAACAGATAAAGACAAACAAATTAACGGCATTTAAGCTAAAATAGGTTTGATATAGGTTGAATTATGCCTTAGATTCATGGGAGGTAGCCTGTATATGGGCAGATTGTGAGTGGCGAGTTCCTCAGCTGGGCTAGGCAGCACTCCACAGGTCTAGGAAAGCGCTTGGTGGAGAGGGCCTGACACTGCCCTATATCCAAGGTCCCTGCCCACCTAAGCTACTGTTAAGTGTAGGTCGACATGGTTTATTACAATTTGGGGGACTAACAACAATAATGTGAACAAGGCTTTTTTCCATACCTAATAAAATAAGCCTGCATTTACCTGTGACCCGTTTCTAGTTACGATTTTACCATTCTAAACAGGCAAGGTCTGATGGCTTCTTTATTGGTTGCTTAGACTTGTTAAATTCTTCCGCCATCTTGGTCCTACTTGCATGCACGGATTGTTATATACCAGCGGCAGAGCGCCCTGACAAGCCGACTCCCACAGGGTTGCCTAAAATTTACTTTTAGACAACTCTATAGTTATATACTCTAATCTCAATCATAACTTCTTTAGTTCCGAGTTGCCAATCGAAAATTTCACGCGTCGTCACTGTTATAGACTATGGTTTTTAAAGGGTATTGATGGAGTGTCCCTCGAATTGAAATAAACGGAGGACCGGTCCAAATTCCGAACAATAAGTATAACGATTAGCCTAGACACGACGTTTTATGACTAATTCGGTTGCCATAAGGTCGAGTTTTGAGTAACCATACAATATAGTTTTAGGTGTAAATTCGGAATTTTTTACCTGTCTTTTTGAGATGTGGATAATAAAATGTGACTGGTATTTTCATATTTAGCAGTGTGGTTTTTATTACATAATGAGATGAAGTATACAATAATGTACATGGAAAAATAGACATGAATAACTAAGATTTTCCAAAAATTCCTTATTATGTGTATTACCACACTGCAAAGTATGAAAAGCTTGACTGAATCGTTGATTATCACTAGATCTGACTGAGATCTGAAAAAAAAAGACATCATCAAATCATCTAGCCTCTATTGGGCTTCGTATTGTAAAAATCACGAATAATCTTTGACATTTATAGAATTACTGTTCAACTAAAACCATGGCTTGGATCTCAAGGCCGCTTTTAGAAATGTACCTGCAATTTTATATTTGGATTTTAATTACTGTCTCAAATTTCATTTTCAGGACTAGTAGACGATCTTTAATGTACAGTCGAGTTCAATGATATGTATACACTTTTGCACCTTAGTCCATTGTAATAAGGCGAAAAATGTATACACATGTTTGACGTCGACTGTACAGTAAGCTGCAGAACACGTGAGCACCGGCGTACAAGTTTATCTTTCTCTGCAGCCGACTGTGCCTACTAGTTCACAACAGAACAAATACATATTACTACACGATTATGAAAATTAACCAGTGTCAAGTTTTATAAGTAGTTACGCTGTATTTCTAAAAGCGCCAGGAGTGTTTGACCGCTATTCCGTTTAAATGATAATAAGTGATTATATTTTCTCGACGACATTTGTTAACAATGATCAATAACAAATGAAACAAACTCATCAAAAATCATGTTTACTATGAATTAATTGTGATATTTATCCATTTAGTATAAGATAATTTGTATGATATTATGTATCTTTATCAATATTGCATGCTAAATAAACATTAATGTGTTTTATACATAGTACTGGCGGTAGTTCACTAGTAAATTATTTAGACTGCCTATGAGACATGTATTACTGTGCCCTTGGATCCGCCCGCGCGAGATATTTCTGTCAATTCGACTTTCTCCTCCTGGGAGTTTTGTAAAATATCGTATCCAATGTAATCCAGCACTAAGGCATTAGTTTACATCTAAAAAAAATTCCGCAGTCTTAATACGTTACATGTGGATCTTGTAAGTGCAAAAAAAAACAAACAAACGATTGACTTTTAATGATTAATGCAGAATAATACTTTATACACGTTATACTTGTTCGCAAACCGTGCAAAATGACCGGCATTATAACATTTATAACCTTCAGTATTACTTACACAATTCTCGTAACGTGATACCGTTACGGCAGCACATCATTACAACTGACAACTTTAATACAGGATTTAAAATGTGGGTGTAGATATTGTTATATACGCGATTGTTTATAATTGGGCATTAAAACACACCACCAACTACAAAATATCGTGAGTCATGTTTAAAATTATACTTATTGAAGAACCCCTGGAGGGTGTAGCCGTTGGTTAATTCACATTTTAAAATGAAATCGCTTCGACTCGTGTTGCTCAAGATCACACTGTTATAATGCCTATAATTATGAAGTAGTATTATAAACTATTATTCTGTTACGAGTGAGCTCGTTCCACTCATAGTTGACCCTGAATCAAGTGACTGTTAAAGCGTTAATGAATTTTGGGCCTTATATTTGTAGTTAGTTCGTAAATCAAAGGACTCAAATTGAAGTGTTCATTTTGACCCTATTTTAAGGTCGTTTTTGATACTTTTATATAACGTCAATTATGTGTGTCGTGTGCGAATTTGGTGGTTAGGAATGGTATGTAATATAACCGTTCTATAGCCCTTAAGTACTAATACTAGAAATATTCAACTGCAGTAAAATTCTAACCGTTACGAACTGCAATCTAACTGCCATTGCGCAGTTGATGTGCAGTCACTGTATAAGCCGCAGTTGGAACCCCCTTTAGCATCGTTTACGGACAAAAATTGCGTTGCAAACACGCAGTCATAAACATAAGGATGTGTCGGTGTTTATGTACAAGCCGTGCGCTATATCTAACACGCTTCACGCCTTGCCCGGCGCGCCGCGTGACTGTAATTGAAGCTTAACGCCGCTGAACGCATAACACAATTATTTAAGAACGTACACACATACTGAAAAGTGAATTTTACATGAGCATACATTCCCTTTTAAATAAATGACTGAAGATCGGTAGTCTTGTATGGAACCCTGCAACTTGTATGTCGATCGACTGTATGTGTATGTTTAGGTGGATGTGAGCTAAATTGTATTTGTATATTGTGAATTAGATAATAGGATATCCATGCCTAAACGTGTCTGAACCTTACTCTAATGTTTACCTTAGATTTATTTAAATCGCATAAGGGTCATTATTTTGTGTGTGTTGTTTCTGCGTTAAATGTAATGAAATTCGAAAATGAATTTGTTTTGTTTTTATTCCGGCATAAATATTGTGCACAATTTTTAACTAAGACTGAATTTCTGGCGGTTCGGACACCTTTAACACTGCACTGTTAAGTATTATATCATTATGACACGGATTATTGGCAAGTTTTACTATCATGTAGGCTAAAAGAATCTTATGACTGCATGTGTTATTAGTTTATTCGGCTGGTTTGATCTATACATACATCGTGGAACAGAATGGAATCGACTTTTATATTAACCTGTATACTATGTACCCCGGCCATGTGGACCGTGGATCTGCGAAACTTTGTATTGTATGCCATAACGTGGCTGGATGACACAAGTGTCCAGTCGACATGACAACAGAGCCAACAAGGATCGTTGTTGACCCTTCAAAGTGCAGAGACTCATGACCCTTCATTGGCAATTTACACGGCATAGAATCTCTGTGAATTTGTAATAACGGCCAATGGTGCTCAATGTACTATAATATAAGGCCTAGTTTATAAACAGGCGTAGCGTCGGGCGGCGCGGTGTACGCGCAAATATACATGTAGCCGCGCTAGTTCCGGAACGCGCAAATACAAGCGTATATGTGTATTGTTCGCGTTCTTACACTCGTTCAACAGCCCGCGTCGTCCATAAACAAGGCAGTTGCCCATAATGAGCATATATGTATAGAATCTCAAGTAATTGTGTACCACAAACCGACTCGCATTTATTTGAATAATATTAAGTAGGACATTTAATCGTTATTATTTAAGCGAATGTTTAGTACATTCAATTATTATTTTTATAACATTCATTTTGTGTCGGAAACTTTACAACGGTAATTAAGATATTGCCGCATACGTCGTCGTTTTAATGCCATAAAAAAGCTTTTATTGTATGCATTATTATCAAGGATTTTATATGTACGAAATGTCAATGATATCGAGGCAAGATATCGGTTTAAATGTAAAATTTGACTCTATTTAAACTCGTCTTAGTTTAGAAAGAGACAAACGTTGATTTACTCTGATATTCTTGATTAATTTATTGATTATTAATTAAATATAATAGTCTCCGTTCGGTAATATGTATATAATTTTATAAAATTACCGATATTTTGAGTGTCTGATGGTGTTTTTACACTATTATTAGGCATACTCGTATGTATACAATTCGATTTTATTTATTTTTCAATGAATTTTACCTACGAAGACACTTCTCAATGTAACTAAAGCTAAGTAAAAAAATGAATTATACTATTTTGATTTTTGTACGAATTGTTTTATTCCTACTATCCTCTTGATAATCGGTATATCCTACAAATGAATACAAACAACTGACAAACATGTATAATAAAATAAACTAAAAACGAATTAAAATATATTTACAAGTAAATAATTGGCTAGTTTCTAATTTAGTGTTTAGTTTTCTACTTTAAGCTTTTGCTTTTTGCTAATTTTTCTTGTTTTTACAAATAATTGTTATCTACTTTTCGTCTTTAAAATTGAATAGGACGAGTAGTTACGGAGAGTACGCATTACAAACAAGTTTATGGATTATTGGACTTATTAAGTCTTACATTACTACTCAAGTAGACTAGGCTAGGCTAGTTTCCCACTTGATAGTTAAGAACTATTATGCAGAGATGCACAAAATACTTGAAAAAAAGTATTTAAATACACAATGCAAATACTTTTCTAATTTAATATTTCAAATGCAAAATACAAAACACTTTTGCCTTTTGTATTTAATAAATTTTCGGAAACATTTGACCTCCTTAAATTATTAATTTCTTCTGCTTGAAATCGTAGCCGCCATATCTGTCAACTGTCAGTGACGTTAAAATGGCGGGCTTGCCATAACTATCCCACAGTAATAATTTCGATCCGGTGTTGTGATAGACCTTCACAAAACGCATATTAAATTCTAAAGCATAAAAAAAAGACCGGGTTGCACTCCGGGAGTGCCGGCAGAAGTGAAAACTCAATAACATTGTAACAGTTTTTCGATGTCACGTGACATCTTACGGTGTCACCCTAAAAATGAATTTGACGCAAATTTATAAACAATTATCAATTATTTAGGCGGACGGCCCGCGGGCGCGTTGAACTCAAACTCAAACTCAAAATGATCTTTATTCAAGTAGGCCTAGTAACAAGCACTTTCAAATCGTCAGTTTTTTTTTAAGTATTTTATGAAACATAAAAAATAAAAAATAATTTTATATGAAGTAAAAATTGTATAGAAAATACTAGTGAATGTTTCTAGAAAAACAATCTAATGTCAAACAACAAAATATAACGAGAATTAAATAATTAATCTATTAATCTATCTCTTTCTTCACGCCGACAAATCAAACAAGGATTCACTCACATCTCAACTTAAAAATAATGCTTCAACGGTCTCACAGTTACCTGTTAATCCCCAAAATCCCCGATTAAATATCCATACAACAAACAATCGAGAAAATTCTAAAATAAAAGCCATAGAAAATAAAATTTCTGAGGGAAATGTGAGCGGTGCTGCCCCCGCCTTCTTTTCTCCAATGATGATTTGGCTACACATTCAGCCGGAACGCATGGAGGACGCGCGGAGAGAGAAACATCCAGTTCCTTCCGCTGCCTCTTCGCTTCCAGATCCACCAGCCACTGACGCTTCTACGATCCTCGTGTCTGAAGATGCCGTTCTTGGTGCCATATCTTCGTTCCCCAATGGCTCTGCTGGTGGACTGGATGGACTGTCGCCGCAGCACCTAAAGGATTTAACCACCTTTTCCATGGGCGACACGAGATCGGCTCTACTGAAGGAAGTAACGGCTTTGATAAACCTGATGCTTTCAGGCCGCGTCAATCCCGAGATCGTTAGCCTCGAAGCTCTGCTGCCGGAAATTTCATCAAAAGTTGACCGATTTCTTTAAGCCCCGGCAGTTGGGCTTTGGATTCAAAGGTGGCTGTGAGGCAGCGGTCCACGCTGCGCGTTCCTTTTTGAGTCGTCCGGACTTTGAAGTGTTCGTAAAAATTGATGTCAAAAATGCCTTTAATTCGGTGGAACGCGGTGCTCTGTTAGCAGCAGTGAAAAAAGAACTTCCGGAACTTTATCCCTACGTGTGGCAATGCTATGGAGCACCAACTAAATTACTTTTTGGAAACCAAATCATTTTATCAAGCATATGGGTTGCCAGCAAGGAGATCCGCTTGGGCCTGCGATTTTCAGTCTCATCATCCACCCAATCATCTCTAATCTAAATTCAAAATTCAATCTGTGGTACCTCGACGACGGAGCCCTTGGCGGAGACGCGTTGACGGTTCTACAAGACTTGCAGCTAATCATAAACAAATTTTCAGAGATCGGCCTATCTTTAAATTTCACTAAATGCGAAATCTTTTTACCTAATCACCTTTCATCAGAAAAGAAAATAGAAATTTTAACAAACTTTAATGCTGTTCTGCCAAATATTTCCGTCCTCTCAAATTCATCACTCACTCTTTTAGGCTCACCTATATTTGACGAATCAATCAACCCTGTCATTGACTGCAAATTAAATTTATTCCATCACACATCCGATTTACTGTTTCAAATAAATCCCCACATGGCCCGCTGTATCATTCGATTCTGTTTGTTCACCCCAAAATTTATGTATTTACTCCGTAGTTGCCCAATTTGGAAATTCCCTACCATCTTATCACGTATTGACGGTTCTCTCCAGGCAACACTCTCCAAAAGCCTAAATATACATTTTGACACGTTGCCTTGGACCCAAGCGGTTCTCCCCATAAGACTAGGTGTTCGCTCCGCGTCCAGCGTGGCATTACCGGCTTTCCTGTCCTCCGCATATGGTTCGCTATCTCTAGTCAGTAACATTTTAAACCTTCCTCAGTTACCTGATGACGAGATAGCGAGCCTGAAGGCGGCCAGGGAAGCTTGGTGTGTTTCGTGCCCTGGAGTGGCCATCCCAGTGAATCGGCATAGTCAGAGAGCATGGGACTCTCCACGTCTGCTGGCAACCCATTCTTATCTCCTTTCCAGCAGTCCGGACGACTCCGAACGCGCTCGTATTCTGGCGGTATCTTCACCGGAATCAGGCCACTGGCTCCGCGCTCTCCTATCCCGTCAAATAGGCACAGTTCTGGATCCAAGCTCTCTAAGGATTGCCATATACCTGAGACTTGGCGCCAGAATCTGTGTTCCCCATACGTGTGCCTGTGGCAGGGGTGTGGACCAGCTGGGACGACATAGCCTCTGTTGCTTTCGAAGCGCCGGTCGTTTATATCGCCACGGCACCATTAATGACCTAGTCCGTCGCTCGCTTGCCACCGTCTCTATACCAGCGACCTTTAATTAGAACCCGTGGGTATGGCAAGAGACGATGGCAAGCGCCCCGATGGAGTCACTTTGGTGCCGTGGAAGCTGGGTAAGGCTCTGGTGTGGGACGCTACGTGTGTCGACACATTCGCTCAGTCCCATATCCAGGTGACCCGCTCCCAGGCCGGTGGTGCAGCCGACCAGGCCCAAGTTCTTAAGCGCCGCAAATATTCGTCTTTATTAAAAGACTACGAGTTTGCGGCGCTCGCAGTGGAGACACTTGGGCCCTGGTCGTCTGACATGAAAGCATTTATCAGGGCCCTGTCGTCGCGGCTGGTCGACACCTCAGGGGACCCCAGAGCCGGCGTTTACCTCGCGCAGAGAATTTCTCTGGCCATACAAAGAGGTAACGCGGCCAGCGTATTGGGGACCATGCCGCAGGCGGACCTTTTAGATGGTGTATTCTGTTTATAGTTGGGTTTTTAGTATGTATGTTACTTTCTTTCTTTTTTAAGTTTATTTTAAAATTGTGTATTTTTTTTTCTCATAATATTTTGTTTGTATTTAGTCAATGTTTTTCTACTTTATAAATAAATAATATCTATTGATTAAAAATTCAGTCACAATTAGTTCCATGGAGTGTTATCATTCATGTAGTCTTGTGTGCTATAATAAGCTTTCGAGTGGTTGGGTGCGACGGGCCGCCGGCTCCGGGCGGCGGCAAACACAATAGCAATTTGTTTTTGCCATTGCCAAATATTTTTCAAAGCTTTATCTCTTTAGGAATAACTTCTAAATTCGAACTATTCGAATTTGCAAGAACAGCAGACCGACGCAGACCAGCAGGCGACCAAAATATCAATTTGTTTTTGCCGTTGGTAAGTATTTTTCTAAGCTTTATCTGTTTAGGAATAACGCCCAAATTCGAACTATTCGATTTTTCTCAATAGCAAAACGGTGAAGGACGCGTTGGTATTATTACAAATTTATTTGCAGATTATGCTATTGCAAAAAGTGTTTAACGGCTTTATACTCTTACGAATAGCGCTCAGTTTTGAATGAAGTCGAATCGGCTAGCAGCAAAAAGTGACCTCCTTCACATCTGACGTCACAAAACTCTGTCTATTTAACAATTTATCCCATCCCAAAAAGTGCTCAGCGCCGCTAAAGAAGTTTTCACTTCAAAAAAAGGACGAGTCAGAGTTCAATTTGAACATGAGGCCGCATGCCTATTGTTATCGACTGGAGGCATGTTGCGCTGCTGATCCAACTGTCAAACGAGTTGTACTGACAAATTGTATGCACATCACAATCAACACAATTTGGACCATGGAAATATTTATGATCAGCAAAGTTTTCTGTCAGATAACATTGAAGTAAAATATTTAAAATATTATATAATATGAACCCATTAGCAATTTAGGAGACTATAATTATTATTTAATTTCTAATTGCTTTCAAAATATATATCTGAGGATCCCGTGGGACCTTAAATGTGTATGGATCTGCCTTAACAGAAAATGGTCGAAATTTTTTTTTTGTCTTGCTGCGATTGCTATCAAAATCGATATCTGACGATCCACATGTACCTTAAATAGGACTTTGTCATCAAATCTGACACAAATCGCTGAGACAAATTGCATCAACACAGTGCATCCTCGGGAACTATAAAGATATCCAGTCTCAAAAATTTACAAAAACCAAATGTCGGTGATTAAATCAATAAATAGTTTTCTTATACGAGTGTATTAAATCAATAAATAGTTTTCTTATACGAGTGTATTAAATCACACTATGGCCATAACTGCATCCGAACTCAGAAAATTGTGGCAGCTACTGCACGTTTACATACGCTTTGATTTTCCAAGATGGCGGCCTGATTGGAAGAAAGACGCCTAGAAAAATGTTCTAGGTTGCTAGTCTATACATCGTAGTACAGGTGCCGGCAAACTTCGTGCGCAACGCGGGACGAAGGGGAGGGGCAGTTCGCAAGGCGAATTGTACGTGCGAGCTGTCCCCCCACTTCGTCCCGCGTTGCGCACGAAGTTTGCCGGCACCTGTAATGGTAGTCAATGGTTGTCTAATTAAAAAGTGATCTTTTGTTCCACGTAAACACTTAGGTACCGATCAATGGGTACTCGAAAGGATTATGTAGGTTTAGGTATTATTAATTCCTAAACACATCTTTACCTGAGAGTTGGAGTGACTCAAGATCATTTCAGTTATCACGTAATAAATAAAAACGTGATAACTGAAATGATCTTGAGTCACTCCATTAATATAAAACAGTGTTAAAAATATGTAGAGAAGAAAATCAATAAACATTTGCCTGTGTCCTACCTGTTGGATCTATTGCCACAAACATATACTAAACTTTTACCCCCTTATTCATAAAACTTAAAATACCTCTGTTAAATAAAACGAGTTTTGTCCCTTTCTTACTAATTTAAATATCAAAGTGACAGATAAGGACAAACGAATTTTAACGGCATTTTAGTTAAAATAGGTTTGTTAAACGATTTACTTGATAGGTTAAATTAGAACTCCCACCAACAATACCAACATTACCATGCGAACGAAGTCGCAGGTACAGCTAGTATGAGAATAAATGTCTTTAAACCTAAAATGTATTGGTTAAAAATAAGCGTTTTATAAGTCACTAGTTATACATAATACACCCAATACTTGGGTTTGAGGTTTTAAACAAGCAACATTTAATTATTGCAGACATTTCTTAATCAGATTTCCGTTGATTACGGCGCAACTTTTAGACAATTATTTATACCTATGTACCTATTCGAGTTAGTAGGTAAGCCTAATTTATGTTTTGGGACTGCTATTATAATTAAATAATATGTGATATTAATTCACTAGTGCATCAACAGGTGGCATTACCGGTTCTAAAATGGTCTAGAAATGATTAAGATACTTCAATAAATTGTCCTACTAAGGCCCAAAACAGACGGTGCAACGCAACTGCAATGAAATTGCAACATCTAGTTAATTTTGAGTTTCTCTTCTTTGAGAGACCACACATGACGCGATCGAACAACATCGTAGGGAACTTTGAGAATGCATATATCAATTCTACTGTGTTTGAGTTCTAATGATAATGTTTTCTGAGTAGCTTTCTGATTGCTGGAGGCCTGATGATGGGGCAGAACAGCATCGTAGTGAACTTTCAGAAGGCTTTTTCGATATTACTGTGTGTGGGCTCTATTGATAGTATTTTCCGAGTAGCTTCTTTACATGAACCTACTGATGAAGATCTGATGCAGCACAACATCGCGTAGGGAACTGACGGCATATATCGATTCAACTGTGATTGGGTTCTACTGATAGTGTTTCCATGTAGCTTCTGTAACATGTACTGGCGAGTGCCTGATGATAGAATAGAAAAACATCGTAGCGAATTTTCAAGAGGCATATATCTGTATTATATATTTGTGTTGTATTGATAGTGATTGCCATGAACTTCTAAGGGTCTGATGATGGAGCAGAACTACATCGTAGAATGAACGAGCGCGCACTGCGCGCCAAAAATGTCAACCTCCGACAGAGAGAAGTAGAGCGCCTCTTGCGCCCTAGATGCATTGGCGTGTCTACCGCACCAAACGACAGAACGTAAAGGCGGGAATAAAATACAAACATCGACCGACAGAATCAATGGTCTAGGCGCCCCAGCTGAACATTAATGTCAGGCTTCGGCCGACGTTTTGTAATTATGTACCTACCTACACCCCATTTTGTACTTATTAATTTTTAAGTCAAGGATTTTTCAAAATTTTATTTAGTTATATTTTGCAATACGAGTAACATTTATCTTGGGTTAAATATATATAATTATTAGTATAATCTTGCTTTTTATGCCTTTTGTGGTGATCTAATAGTAGTCCTATTAGACCCTCTAAAACTATCCGAAAAATAAAAAACTAAAACACATCCGCGGAGGTTTCCGCGCGTTGCACCCAATGCAGTACCTATCGGCGCGATATAAAATTCCCTCGTTGTCACATGCAGGTAATAAAGTGGCCAGTTGGTTTGGCGCCCTGCATACATCAAAGACGTGTTGGCAGAGTCGAGGCATTAAACATTCACGTAGCTAACGATAGTCTGTAGTGCGTTTAAAAGCGGTTTCAGCGGCCTGCATTACGAGGGCTGCCTTTTAAGTTCTGTCGTTTGCAAACCTCCCGTGATTGCATAAAAAAGAACTAGTGTCACGTTAAAATATTTGAATTTAGAATTCGAAAACAAAAGAATGACTCGAAATCGGCCCAACCGTTTTAGTACAGCGTTCGTTCAAAGTTGACAAGTCAGTTGTGAAAATGGAAATTTCGAAGGAAAATTTACGTGCGATAATTTTTTACAACTTCAAAAGGGGCTTAACGCGACTTCAGTGCTTCGAAGAGTTGACTACGGTTTTCAATGATAAAGCACCATGCCTTCGGACTGTGGAACGCTGGTATTTAGAATTTCAACGTGGTTGCTCTAGTCTTGGTGATAGACATCGTGAAGGTCGACCAAAAACAGCCGTAACCCAGGAGAACATTGATGCTGTACGGCAACTGATCATCGAAGATCGCCATGCGACATACCGTGAGATAGAAGCTTCCTTAAGTATTTCAGGGACCTGTGTTCACAGTATTTTGCATGATCACTTAGGCGTAAAAAAGTTGATCTCACGCTGGATACCACATTAACTCAGTGAAGACCAAAAAACGGCTCGCGTTCGATGGTGTCGCAAAACTCTGCGGCAATTCAACCGAGGAAACTCGAAACATGTTTACGACATTATCAGTGGTGACGAATCTTGGATATATGCCTACGATCCCGATTCTAAACAGCAGTCGACTGTTTGGGTGTTCCAAGATGAGCCAAAACCGACCAAAGTAATACGCTCACGGAGCACTTCGAAAAAAATGGTCGCCACGTTTGTGGCGAAAAGTGGCCACGTTGCCACCATCGTGCTCGAGGATCGTAAAACGGTTAATGCTGACTGGTATACCACTGTCTGTTTACCAGAAGTCATCGGCGAGTTTCGAAAAAATAACCCAAGACGTCGTATAAGACTGCACCACGATAATGCGAGCTCGCACACCGCCCGGCAAACTATTGCGTTTTTAAAAGAGCAAAACGTCGAAATTCTGGAACACCCGCCGTACAGTCCAGACTTAAGCCCTAACGATTTTTTTACTTTTCCAAAAATCAAGCAACGACTTCGTGGTCAAAGGTACCAGACGCCTGAAGAAGCGGTTGAGGCATACAAAACGGCCATTTTGGAGACCCCGATTTCGGACTGGAATAAGTGTTTCGAAAACTGGTTCGATCGAATGAAAAAGTGTATTACATATCACGGTGATTACTTTATAAAACAATAAATACCATTTAACACTTAAATTGTCTTTAGTTTTTCCAAACGACACAACTTAAAAGGCAGCCCTTATACACCTATAGGGCATTTTCAAAAAGATTATGTACCCAATTAGCGTGAGTCGTCAAATGAAAGTTGACAGATTTGTGACGACAATTATTAAGTACCTATTCGCAGTTTGTATAAAAGTTAACTTTTTCTTTTCAATTTATAATGATAGCTTAAGCTAAAATTTGTAACTCTCACTAATTGGGTAGGTACGCATTTTTTTTTAATGCCCTACAATAAACAAAACGAATTTAAAACTTTCGTGAGATATGTTTAAAACTAACAATTACACGGTCAAAGTGACGTTACTAAAGAAATCTTTCAGGCACTAAGTAAAACAACTGTTCCATTATAGATATTGAGTGTACCCTAGGGGTCGCAGAGGGTAGGGGTTGAGACCGCTCTTGAAAGGGTTGCTTTGAGCCTTTCATTCCTACGAAAAGCTCAGCCTTCGGCCCCGCTTGCCTCCCCGTTTACCTTCAGGATTTCGGCCCTCAGGTTTCGCTTGCAAGTTACTCGGAGATAAGGAGTATTCGTGGAGGCTCGGCCTTGGGCCTTAGGCCCTCGTGCTCGCATTGAGACCGCTCTCTGAAGGATTGCTTTAGGCCTTTAATTCCAATGAAAAGCTCGGCCTTCGGCCTCGCTTGCATCGCCGCTCACCTTCACCAGTTTGGCCTCAGGTCTCGCTTGCAAAACACCTGAGGATAGTGAGTGTCCGCCGGGCTCGCCCTAGGGCCTTCGGACCTGGGACTCGCATAGGGAGCGATCTCGAGAAGGATACGACGACCAAGTTTATGAGGGTGTTTAATTAGGTTCGAAGAGAATTTGAACTGTTACTCGCACAGTCTATGGAAATGAAATCTTTATTTTCAAATTTTCAGTAGTATGGTAAAACATAAAAATATCATGTAAACCATAATTGATACGCGTACGAATTCGTGGGCAGAAGCTCTAAAAGTAAAGTCTCAGAGGGCGCTGGAGCGTTGAGTTAACCTTTAAAATTGTTTACCGATTTACCGTTACCTTTGGCTCAACTCACGACACTTTCTATTATTTTCACTCAAAAACCAAGTTTACAATCATTTTCCACCTGCCTACCTAACACAGGCTACAAACTAGGTATCTTCGTGCAAATGACATCCAAATCGGTTGAGCCGTTTAAGCGTCCTTGAGTAACGAACAAAAATAAAAGACCGGGTTGCACTCCGGGAGTGCCGGCAGAAGTGAAAACTTTGGCGCAAATTTATAAACAATTACAATTATCAATTATTTAGGCGGACGGGCCGCGGGCGCGTTGGGTGCGACGGTCCGGCTCGCCCCGCAATACCAATTTGTTTTTGCCATTGCCAAATATTTTTCAAAGCTAGGAATAACGTCCAAATTCGAACTATTCGAATTTGCAAGAACAGCGGACGGCGGCGGTGAACAAAATGTCAATTTGTTTTTGCCGTTGGTAAATATTTTTTAAAACTTTAATCTCTTTAGGAAAAACGTCCAAATTCGAACTATTCGAATTTGCTCAATAGCAAAACGGTGAAGGACGCGTGAACAAAATTACAAATTTATTTACAGAATATGCTATTGCAAAAAGTGTTTAACGGCTTTATACTCTTACGAATAGCGTTCAGTTTTGAATGAAGTCACTCAAGCCCTTTCATATGATATCCCACTTGACCTAATAGTTGTTTGTTTTTTTGCCCCCTCCTCATATTCGTAATTTTTCATAAAAAATGTATATTTAAATATCTCATTTTCCATGCCAAATCAATTATTTATTCTGCAAATAGGCCACAAGGGCACTTTTACATGTCAAACGGTAATTTACAATAAAATAATAATAATATAAACACAATAATAATTTAAAATTATATATAAATGGTTAACAAACTAAATGCACGTGGATAATTCTCATTTAAAACCATTCCAAATTTCAAATTGATAGCTTAAGTAGTTCGTGAGATATTTTACTTTGTGACAGACAGACAGACGGACGGAGTCGCACCATAAGGGTTCCTTTTTTACCTTTTTTGGTACGGAACCCTAAAACAGAATAAAATAAATATTTAAGGGGGCTGCCATACAACAAACGTGATTTTTTTGCCGTTTTTATAGATACGGAATTCTTCGTGTGCGAGTCCGACTCGCACTTGTCCGGTTTTTATTTTTAAAGTATGACATCCTGGAACAGGAAATACCTATAAAGGATACTTTTTATTTCACTTATGAGCTGACGGAAATCTAATTCTGTTTCTCGCAGCGTAGCCGCGGCCATAAACCACTATTAAAGTTAAAGTTTCAAAATAAAATCTTATCAATTGAACACGAGTATTCGAATTCCAAACAAAACATAAATATACCCATACGTCATGCCAAAGATCGACATGAATAATATGGTAACGAATTTAAACTGTGTGATACAGACTTAAGGTATATTTTCCATAAATGTTCCGATCTTTATGATCATTATGACTGCGTAGATACCTTTGACGTTCTATGCTTTCTGATATATTTACCTCGTTATATGTTCCGAATTTATTGAAAAGTCGCTGCTCTTATATTTATGACAAATTGCATGTTCTGATGTTATTGATCATACCTAGTGTAACGAATTTATTGAAAAGTCGCTGCTCTCATATTTATGACAAATTGTATGTTCTGATGTTATTGATCATAACTAGTGTAACAAATTTATTGCAAAATCGCTGCTCTTATATTTATGACAAATTGCATGTTCTGATGTTATTGACCATAACTAGTGTAACGAATTTATGGAAAAGTTGCTGTTCTTATATTTATGACAAATACTTAGCATGTTCCGATGTTATTGACCATAACAAGAACGAATTTATTGAAAAGTAATGCTGCTCCGAATTATTTGAGTACCTAGCCCGCTACAATATATCTGATGGCGACTGTACCAATCTTGCGCTGCCAGATTTAACCCTTAAATGCATGATTTTTTGTATAACTTTTTAATAAATTGAAATAGATGTGTCATGTTGTATAGATTGAGGGAAAAATAAAGAAAAAAATCATAGTATTTAAAAAAACATATACAATATACGATGCATATATACATCATTATGCATTTAAGGGTTAATGAGTTGGAAGATGAACTGACCGCATGTGTAGGAAGCCCTTCCACTAGTGTTGTGACCAAGCTAAGCTACGAAGATTTGGAATTGCATTTATTTAACGACGCTTCGCTCAAAGCAATGTCCGCTGTCGCATACTGGCGCTGGAAGAACAACGGTCAGATGTTTGTCGCATTTGTTGCCAGCAAGTCCCGAGTATCGTCAGTGAAACCTCAAACCGTGCTACGTTTGGAACTTCAGGCTGCACATCTAGCAGCACGGCTCGCGGATACGATAGCAAAGACGCATCGTTTACACGTCACTCGGCGATACGTTTGGTGCGATTTCAGCACTGTACTACACTGGATATACAACAACACCTGTCAGTAGGTACAAGACTTTCGAAGCTATTAGCTATTAGGTGAAATAGATGACCTCACAAAAGCCTCCGAGTGGAGATATGTGCCCACTGGACTGAACGTGGCAGACATTGCTACTAGAGAAACGTTCAACTATCACTCATTTCTCAATGAATGGTTCAAAGGGCCTTCGTTTTTATACGAACAGGAAAGCAACTGGCCAGTGAACGTCATAGAACCTGAGAATATGGACAGTTTTGAAGCTTGCGTGACCGTCGTACAAAATTCACCTGCACGCTTACCCGTTCCCGACTCTCAGGGCGTTTCTCCTTATGGCTACGGTTTGTTCGATCTGCTGCTTCTGTTCTGAAGTTCACAAATAAGTGTAGAGGTCTTACTCCACTCAACGACTACGTTCTGATAGAGCAAGCAAAGATATTGGTTCTGCGGCAAGTTCAAGAGGATTCGTTTACCAGCGATTTGGACGCAATAAAGATGAGCAAAGACTTGCCACGCGATAGCAGATTGAGAAATCTCTCCCCTTACTTGGACGAGAATGGTGTTTTACGCATGAGTGGTCGCATAGATGCTGTTTGCGACGTATCTCAGGACGCGAAAAGGCCTGTAATCCTTGACGGACGACATCCTACTACTCGACTTTTGGTCAAGCACTATCATGTTAAGGCTGCGCACGGACACCAAGAAGCACTAGTGAACGACTTGAAACAGATGTACTGGATAATTCAGTTGCGTCCTACTGTCAAGACTGTCGTGTCCCGTTGCATGTTCTGCAGGCTAAGAAAGGCTACCTCACAGGTGCCTCGAATGGGTGACTTGCCTCAGGCACGCATGGCGCATCATCAGCGCGCCTTCTGCGGCATTGACCTATTCGGACCCTTGGAGGTCACGGTAGGCAGGCACCGGGAGAAACGTTATGGCGTTTTGTTCACCTGCCTCACTGTTCGCGCGGTTCACATAGAAATCGTGCACTCACTTACCACCGACTCATTAATCATGGCACTACGCAGGATGGCTATACGGTCTGTCAAGAGATCACTCCATGTCATTTTGAAGGAACGAGCACCCCGCGATGAAACCTTGAGTACTCTTCTAGCGGAAGTTGAAGATATTATGAACGGTCGACCTTTGACACATGTCTCTGTAGAGCCGGGATCTACTGAAGCGCTTACGCCCAACCATTTCCTCACTCAGGCTCTTCATCCAAATTACCACTGAATGGAGTATTTGACGATTCGGATCTAGCCTTAAGGAAGCAGTGGCGCATCGCTCAGCGATTGGCGGGCATGTACTGGCAACGTTGGCTAAAGGAGTTCCTTCCCCAACTGCTTCCTAGAAAGAAGTGGCAACAAGAGAAGAGGCCACTGAGTGTCGGTGATCTCGTGCTGATCGTTGATCCTGACTCCCCTCGAAACGTATGGCCACGGGGCTTAGTTAAGAGTGTCGTGCCTGGCAAGGACGGCCGCATCAGAGTGGTTGAAGTCACCACCGCTACCGGCGTGCTGCGCCGGTCCGTGGCGCGCGTTGCACCTGTACCATTAGCTGATTAAGTGCTAGTTTCGCACTAGGGTGGGGAGTGTTGACGACGGCCTCTTTACCGTGTTGCTGTCACTTGTCATAATTCTATGTTTCTTTAAGCTGTCATGTATTTTTTCTGTGTCAAAAATCCTAATTAAAATTTGCACGTTATTTTTAAATACTACGAGGCTTTTCTGATAGTTAAGGTGTACAGCGTCTACAAAAATGATAAAAAAACTGTAGTTGCCGTATTGTATTGTTTCGTGTGAAATCAGTCATTGGGCAGCAAAATAATATTCATAAAAGATCAGAAAGGAAAACCTACCCTTATTTACGAAGGGCACAAATATAATTATAGCCACACCAATAAAAAAGGTGGTACTGTTAATTGGAAGTGTGCAAATCGCTCTGAAAGTTGCTACGCATCGATTACCTTAAGCCACGAAAAATATGCCGTCCTGAAAAAGAGCGCTCATGACTGTAAACCACATCACAACCAGAACGTAAGAGATGTCGCCATAGATTCGTGTAAGCAAGAAGTGTGCAAGGCAATGAACCCAGTGAAGCATATTTATGAAAAAGAGTTATAGAATTGCAAGAGGTCGACGCTAACTTCAGGAATGTGTTCGTAGGTATGAAGAGGTCAAAAGTTCCATAGAGCGAGGCACAGGTTTTTAGATCAAAAGAACACAGAGTTCTCTCGGGTACGAGAAGTACAAATACCGGCCATTTTACGAGATAACTTTTTGGTTGTAGAAGATGGTGACTAGATTTTTTTTTATTTTTTTCGACGAATATTGCTAAACAATACATAAAAACATCATCATGCCACAAATAGCAATATTTCGGGGACGGCACATTTAAGAGAGTGCCCAAACCTTTCTATCAATTATATACTCTGCATGTTGATGTGGACAGTAACAGTAAAACAACAAATGTTGTACCAGTGATACTTGCATTATTGCCAAACAAAACTGAAAAAACTTACCGCAGGCTATTCACCTTAATACGCGACCAAATGGGTGGTGTCGTTATCTCAAATTGAAGTGTGATTCTGAAATTGCGCAAATTAACGCTATGGAATCGGTTTTCGAAAACTGGGTGCTTCTACCACTATAATCGTGCGGTGTGGAAGAAGGCAACGTTTTTGAAGGTGGAATTGTACAGAGAATGGCGAAATTGTGGCAATGTGTTCCTATTTACCGCTGTTACCCCATTCGGAAATATATAATTGTTGGGTGACGATAATTAGCCAAGCTCCAGTGACAAGAGAAGTACTACAGTTCAAGTCCTATATGGAGAAACAGTGGCTGAGGTTGGGGCCACAAAGACTAAGTTGCTGTACGGAAAAACATCGAAGCAACAACCCAGGCGAAGGCTGGCACAGGCGCCTGAACATCCGTCTACCACCAAGCCTACATTGATTCGCTTCCTATATCAAATAAAAAAAGAGGCGAGGTATCGAGACACTCGCATCAGCAATTCATTATTAAGCGGGGCAGTGCAAAGACGATGCGATATAGTTTTCGACATACAATATAAAATGCAACTAACGAATCTAAGCGAAGGACTTATTGATGCAACACCATTTTTAAATAATGTCATCAATCTTAGGAAGCGAATGCTATGAGTTACGAGCACTATGTTTTAAAAAAATAATGTAGAGCTTTTTAAGCATAAATTAGTTGGGCTACTAAAACCGAGGAATAGGGCTTTTCGTTTTTTTTGTATTTTTATTTTGTTAATATATAATTCAGATACTTACGAGTATAAAAGTTTTTCATTCAATTAAATACTGCAAGGAAGGTTTTTTGGTTGGTTGGCAGGCATGGTTACACAATTTAAATTTTACATGTAGATTGATTTTTAGGGTTCCGTAGCCAAAAGTTCAGAAAGTGTCAAATTCAAAACTCAAAATTATATTTAGTCAGGTAGGCCCAGTAACAAGCACTTTTAAATCGTCAGGTAGAAACATAATCTTAAGCTAATTAGGTACTTAGAGTAATTTATTAAACATAAAAAGAAAAAAATATATGAATTAAACATTTTTATAAAAAATACTAGTCTAGAATGTTCCTAGCAAAACAATGTTATGTCAAAAAATAGATAAAATTTGAATAATAAATTAAAAACACAATGTCAAAAATTTCCATAAGGAATAAATAAATTATAAATTCAGTCAAGATTTGTCCCAAGGAGTTTTATCATACATGTAGTCTTGTGTGCTATACAGGGTGATTCAGGAGACGTGAGCAGGATCAACCCTACACATACAGTTAATGTTAATGGATCTTTTACCATCGTAATTAAGTTAAAACCCACAGTTTTTTTTTACATTTTGTGTAAAAGTTTCATTCACAATAAATCATGGTCACCCCCTACACAACTAAAAAAAAATTCACGTTAATCTTACCAATGCTGGTACGACTGAGTAGCTTATAAACTATTGAATCCGTAGGGTTGATCCTGCTCATGTTTCCTGAATCACCCTGTATATAATAATAATAAGCTTTCGAAATAAGTTTACGCTTCACATTTCCAGGAAGTTTCTTATAAAAACCTACACAATTACCCATTGAGTGATGTCATGTCCGTCTGTCTGTCCGTGTGTCACAGGATTTTACTCGGAAACTATATTTTAATACATTTTAATTAAATTTAAAGGACAGGTGTATTTTGTGACCCACTACATAGTTCTGTAGGGACAGGACAAAAAATATATTTGTTTGGGGGTGCACTCCATTCATGCAATTGCAAGTCCAAAAACCGGCCAAGAGCGTGTCGGGCCACGCTCAGTGTAGGATTCCGTAGTATTTGTAATTTTTTTCAAAAACAATTCGACCTATCAAGTTCAAAATAATTTTCCTAGTAAGTTTTTATATAGTTCTACTTTTGAGATTTTTTTCATATTTTTAAAACTTATGGTTCAAAAGTTAGAGGGGGGGACACACATTTATTTTACTTCTTGAGCAATTATCTCCGAAAATATTAACAATATCAAAAAATATTTTTTGCAAACCCCTACTCATTTTTAAATACCTATCCAACAATATATCACACATTAGGGTTGAAATGAAAAAAAAAAAACACTCCCCACGTTACGTACAGGGGAGGTACCCTAATAAAATAAAATAAAACACTTTTTATTTTACCACTTTGTCGGTGTGATTGATATACATATTAGTAACAAATTTCAGCTTTCTAGTGCTAACGGCTACTGAGATTATCCGCGGACGGACGGACAGACAAAGCGAAACTATAAGGGTTCCTAGTCGACTATGGAACCCTAAAAAAGTTTGTAAGTCCACGTGCGGCACATCAATCGCTAGGCCTTTCAAAATAAATATAAAGTTTCTCAGCTATTTGTTTGATTATATAGTCGGAGATAATCGCCCCAACAGACACAAAAATTGAAAAAAAAAAAAAAAAAAAAAAATCCCTCTAAATTCCGCCTGTTGTTACCTTTATTTATTTAATGTACTCTTGTAACATGTTTTTCTTATGTTGTGGTGCAATAAAGAATATTATTATTATTATTAAATTGCGAACGGTGTATTTGATAAATTTGAAAGAAATCAGGGACATGGTGCTTATTAAATTCATTAGCCGAAAAATATTTTGAACAAGACCGGTTCATAGGTTTACGAGATACTGCTGAAAAACTGCCTTCTCTATAGAAAAGGAAGTAAGTGCCCTAAGATTACTGTGACGATACGACAGATTTTTAATAGGCACAAAATGCTTCGATGTGCGTGGTCCGACACGCACTTGGCCGGGTTTTGATTACATGGTGCCTTGGAGTTCTATCTGGTTGACAAAGACACAAACGTACACTCGAAACCGATGCCCTTTAGGTACTATGACCCTCGTACTAGTACTGATCTGGGCTCAATATAAAAAACCGGCCAATTGCATGTCGTGTCGGAACACACACAGTGAAGGGTTCCGTACCTATTACTACTAATTCACTTTTATTTAAGAGTACTTTAGTTTACCGATACCACATGCTATATTTAAAATGTAGTGTCTTCATAGAAAATTCACTACACTTGCTTACTTTGGTTAGGGAAGGAAGTTTTTAGTGATAATTCGAAAACTTTAAAGCTAATCTGTTCCAAACAATTTTCGTTGATAGTATTTAATATTCACTATGTTCTTGATTTTTTTCATGTATTTTTCGGCGGCTCACAAAATTCTTACGTTTGTATTTCATATTTCATTTTCAAGTAAAATTCCTGTGATATACGGACAGACAGACAGACATGGCGAAACCATAACGGATCCGTATTTGCCATTTTGGCGACGGAACTATTAAAATCATCTCTCGTATAAAGCCGCGAACAGACGGATAAACGGACCGACAACACGGCGAAACTATAAAGTTTGCTTTTTGACAAAGGAACTCTAAATTTCAGGGTTAAACCTAATATGCGAACCTCCTTCTGTTCATAGAAATAATATCGAAATAAATTCACGAAAATTGAATTTTAGGGTATTTTGGGACTAGAGAGTTTTGTGAATAAGCGATTATGAGTATTATGACATTAGGTTATTTCGCCACTGTGAGGTTTAGCTATTTTAGGGTATTTTGGAAATTGGGTTTCGTCCAATTTGGGTTGTATCGGGAGTAGTGTCCTTCGAAAAAGAGATTTTTGAGAGAAGGTGACTTCGAAATGAGGAGTATTTTGGGTGTAGTGTAAAATCAGCCGGAAGGCATTTTTGCAACGAGATAAAGGTCTTTTCTAGATTAAAATCAGACAGTTGCGACGCAGGACCCTGGTCGCAGACGACGCAGGACTCCAACCAAAAGACGAACCAAGATGACTTCACAAGACATGAAAAAGCAAACAGCCGACGCCAATCAATAACACAACACATGGGATCTGAGCGGGCCGGCCGCCTCCAAACAAGACGCTGCCAACAAATTATTTATTACAAGTCAACGTTAAATATATATTTATATTCGTGAGTATTCCGTTGTAGTAACATATTTAAACGTTTATATTTCGACACTACTCTAAGACCTATTTGATTTGACGCATTTGACACTGCTGATGAAGACAAACAGATTAATAATAGAACGCGTCAGATGAGTTTTTTTTTTTTTCTCTCATACCTTTTTTTCTAAATGGCCAGTATGGTAGATTAGTTCAACCAGGAAGTTTGTATTCTAATTTCTTAAGTTTAAATAATCAATACTTTATTATGCCTGACCAAAAGCTTACATATAGGTATTAAGTCTATAAATGTAAGCTTTTTGTGCCTGACAAGATTTTCTTTTTGATTTTTAATGGAATTAATTTATTTTACTGGCAACAGACGTTAGAAGTCATCGAATGTCACCGATGTAAACAAACAGCAGGGAGACTAAATATCTGTGCTAAATACTTCGCGATTGTAAAATAGAATACAATCAATATACCGAAAGCAAGCCATAGGGATGTCAGAAAGCTTATTTTAAATGAATATATAGGAACAGACTGGACCACAATTCGGGCTCTCTGTAGCATTGAAAATGAACCCGATCCCATAAAAATTGCAAACTTGTTTGCCAATCAGTTTGATGTCAAGTCGCCTGTTGATACGGTACCCAGTGCCGGGGACGTGAGGTCATCATGGCTCGAGCGTGTGACTAAAATTACAGCAAAACATGTAACGAAGGCAATTCAAAACATGAAGAGAGGCAATTCCCCTGGTCATAATGGGCTTAGTATTGAACATCTGCAGCAGGCTGGGCCCCATCTGCCCAGGGTTCTTGCCATGTTTTTCTCACTGCATCAGCCGTGCGTACCTGCCACCCGATATGATTCGCACGGTGGTGGATGGAAGTTTGTATGGGTTTTTCCCATTCACTTCTTTAGAATTTACCTTACAAAAAGGAATGAGATCCCACCAAAAACATTACATGTAAAGTGATGCCAAGGCTTCCTAGCTCATACAGCTTTCAACGTGAAAAAGATATCAGATCACAATTAGCGCCAGTACAATCACTTTTGTTGTCTCGGCTCGTGCTGTTGTGACTGCCGTCCTTTCAGATATCCTAGGTCTCCTTCAGTTTTTCTACCTGTGATTCGCTGTGACCCAGATTAATATGGGAGGCGTCTGTTTTTCTGAGGTAGATCTTGCCGTAGATTGGACAGCAATATTTCAAGATTTCTTCTTTTTTTAACTCGTGTGCCAGGAAATGCAGCCTGGCTGCTAGTGGGGTGGGGTGCTCAGCTACGTAGATAGGGGTCTCCCGGCTGATCTGCAGCCCCAGGTGTTTAGGGCATAGATTTTCAGACTGTTTTAAGTAATATGCTCTGCAGTTTTTAAGCACGTCATTTTTGATAAGAGTAGAAGTGGTTTCTAAAATAATAACTTGACGTCTTGTGTTGCTGCTTTTTATTTTGAATTCGGTAGATGTCCTTAATTTCACACTTGCTAATGGGAGACGCTATTGTGTCACCGAGTTGAGTGGCCATGGCCACAATATTTTCTTTTGTTTAATTTTTTTATGATGGGAACGTTTTTAATTTCGATTGAGATTTTCCGTCCCTCTCTTTTTAGGTCCGAAATTTTGCTTTCTACGTAGTGTGGCGATGTGTTTACGGTCTGCCGCAGCCTCAAACCCTAAATTATCGATTTTTAGCTTAAACTCCTCATATTGGCCGCCCAATCAATTGAGGTCCCAACATACCGGACAACATTGTCGACATTTCTTCTTTGGACTGCTCGAAATCACTTTCTCGTTGCCGTTTCTTCCTCGGGCATTTATAATTTCAAAGAAGTACTATAAGTAGGTCATGCCGGACCAATTAAGCGCGGCCCGCGTAAGATGAGTGAGGTCTCCAGGCGTACATGTACCAGGGCCACAGCGCCGTGTGAAGGTATATATCGGCACTTGCTATTGACCGGTTTCACCTGATATATACTTATGCACTCCTATTTGTCGCACTGTATTTATTTGTATTCCAATTTCAATATTAATTTAAAATAAAACTGATATGACTTCGGCACGTTTGCACTCGAAGGCGGTCTGACGGGAAGAGGATTTTATATCCCATTTATGCTAAAAGTAGCACTGGAACATAAGTTTCGTGTGCTCTGCGTACCCCTTTTGGGAATAACGGCGTGAATCTATGTATATAGTTAGCTGCTAATACATATGTCGTTAATTAACTTGGTTTTTACCGGTTACGTCTTCGGAAATGTGAAAAGTCTTCCAGTCTTGGTCCATAGGTACTGGCGCGATCATCTAGATATTTAACTACCTACTACACTAGAAACTATTAACTAGTAAAGTTTGTGTCGAATACCGCATTAATTATCCGAACTGCTTATTAACAGCCCCCGAAAACAAAATGTCGAATCTAAATATGTATTGTGTAAGATCCTTATAATTAATTAGTCCAGGACTATACCTCCAGTCCACATGTAGATATAGTCGTTGCAGCACGTTGCGCAGCCCATCTTGTTTCATCCACATGGCACCTTTCGCTGCGCAGAGCGTTCGCCGCTTGCAAACCCTCACATTGCGAACGCGAACCCCCCCTTTATTCATAAAACCCAAGGCTACCTCTGACAAATGAAATGTGTTTTGTCCTTCTCACGAACACAAATGTCGAAGTGACGGATAGAGACAAACTATTTTAAACGGCATTTTTCCTGAAATATGTTTTGTTGAACGTTTATGAATACGGTCATAATTGTCTGACTTATAAGCGAAATCAACATTTTGTCCCTATATTGAATTTCAGTTTTGTTTGGAAGTTCACCTGTTATGTTTTCCCTACGAATGATGTTAGTTTCACACGGTCACTTCGCCAATTGCCAAGAGTGTGACGACGAAGAAGAGTTGTCACGCGGCATGTTTGGCTCCATCCTTAATGTGCGAAATATAAACGGTAAGTGTTCGGTTGATGCTTGATACCAGCGTCGAGCAATAAGCTGAAGTAAGGACACTTTACACCCGAGAGATATTATTTACTAGCTTCAGCCCGCTACATCGCT
Source organism: Epinotia ramella (assembly GCA_947578815.1). Lineage (NCBI taxonomy): Eukaryota > Metazoa > Arthropoda > Insecta > Lepidoptera > Tortricidae > Epinotia > Epinotia ramella. The sequence goes on along the minus strand of OX388200.1, from coordinate 61,076,854 downwards.
GGCCTAAGCTTAGAGATGGTTTCAATTTCATCACTTATCGTCTTGGTTAAGACATCTGTCTCTCTCGCACTCGCATACTTACTTGTCAGAAGGTGACGGATGTCTTTTGCACCGCGGTAAGTGATAAATGGAAACCATCTTAGGCCCGCAGAAGGTAAAGCGGCAATTACACTTCGTCGTTCGCCGCATGCTGCATACGGCGACCGAAAAAGTGTAAAGAACACGTTAGTCGGCCGCATTCGGCGATCGACAGCTGCCAAGTCGCCGTAGTAGGCGGACAGACTAAACTTTAAGTCAGGTTCGTATTCAAGTATATAATTAAATCAATTAAATTAACTTAATTTTGAACGACTTGATTCCTGGGCACGGGCACCACTGTAGAAAGACTAAACTTTGTGAATACTTCCATTTCTCAGTTAGCGGATAATTAACGGGCTCCTTAGTCCTTTCCCGGAACTCAAACTGTCTGCATATGTACATATCATCGGTAGGTACAAGAAAAAATTAAGAAATATGAACGCAATTTGATTGAAATCTGTTTAATATTGTATCTGAATGTTGTGATTAGGTACCCTTACGCGGCAACATTTGAAGAGACAAGTATTTTGTTGCTGCCCAAACTAAAGATGTGCAGGAGAGAAATAAATAAAAAATGTATAATTATTACATCCTGTTATATTAAAATTACTTATTTAATTGTCATAATTTAGGATTGGCAGTGCTACAAACAGCTTCCAAGCATCTAGTCGTTATGCTCACAAGCTCTCGCGCAAAGTATCTTGTAAATTCAAGATTTTCGGTAAATACAAGAGCTGGCGGAACTTCCAAATCGAGTCTAATTTCTATGGCTATTCATGTAATACAAGCGTTTTATATAACCCTTTATTAGGTATACTATAAGCAAGAACGATCGCAACGGGTACACTGCTCATAATTATTTATGCTTAATGTACCCGTTTATGTTGTTCTCGTGTGTAGATTCTATATTTTGATGTTATTTGGACTTTTTGGCACATTTACTATACTTTGGTTTGATTTGGTTGATTATCGAGCATAGAGCATACTAGGGTTTGGTAATTATATAAAATTGATTTTCATCGTTATACTAAGTTAATATATTGAACAAGTACTAAGAACCAACGGATACCAGGTAACTCTATAATATAATATCTAAATGACTCAACTAATTACTTAACTATGGTCTAGAAGGGATTAATTTTATTCATCTAATTTCTAATACTTCAAAAAGTCCAAAACAGCACCATATACTGTATTTTTTTTGTCTTTTGCTCCATTTTCGTCCAGGACGTCACATCTAAGTCACAATAAGGCAATATCGAGCGTTGACATTGCATAACTCAGTTTTATCTAGTTTGTGGTCAACAGTTAAAAATCTAACTGGTCCCGCACTACAACCTGACCACATCACGACAAATAGCACTCTCAAAATAGTGAGAAACGAGAGATATCGATCAACAGGAGATGGAGTGATGTGCGCTCGACATTGCCTTATTGTGGACATTTAAGTCACATTTATAATCCGAACTATAACTACATATTGGATCCTTTAATTATGGCCTCTCAATTGGTCTGTAATCAAGCTTGAAAAATGCTTAATAGTAGCTACAATACAAAAAAGCTTAGTTAAAGGTCCTCTTACTGAAAAACAGCTAAATCTGTACATGTTAGATTTTTATAATTTATATTAGACCTGTTTTGTTTAGCTGCCTTTTTGTAATAATTAATAATGATTAGTGCCGCGGTCAATGCGGCTGGGGTGTTCGAAGTCTACTCATAAAAATGCCGGGCACATTTAGAACCTCGTCATATTAAAAAGAAAAATCTTCTCTCGTTGGTAAAGCTGAAGTTCACCAAGACAGTATAGAGCTTAGCAACTCCGTAGGCCGTACAAGGAAGAGATACTGCGTCAATTGTATCCACACAGACACAGCACTGGCTGCAACCACGTTCCGATTCTTCGCTCGTGTCACACACGTATATAGCAGAATACAGCTGTCCCTTTCACTACCACATCATGATTCAGTTTTTGGATACGAGTCGTTTCATCAAGAACCACTAGTGGAGTCCAAGATACTATGATCTATGATGGAACCTACCGTAAACTCAGACATAGTCATCGAACTACCAAGTACGTCAGCGAATGATCCGAAGACCGATAGGTATGGGGTCCGCACTAAACACTAAAGTACTAATAGGCCAGTCCGTCCCGTGAGATCACTTGCACTTTGCACTTCAAAGTCAGTTTATACAGGGGGCTCCATGTCCCGCTGTAGCGACGTTAGTCAGGTGTGGAAAACCCACCCTGGTATTGGCGGTCACGCGTCGGGCACTCCGTGGATGTGGTGTTGATAGTTGTGGTTCAGCTTGTTGGCGAACTCATGCATGATGTCCCTGAAGATGACGGAGTCGAGGTTCTCCCCGAGGATGTACAGCAGGTACCAGTCGCCCATTTTGGATCTGCGGACGATGGTGTCAACGTTGTCTCGCCGGACGAGTCTGAATCTCATGCGCATCATGTAGACTCGCATTCGCGGGGAGAAGATGATGACGAGCCGGTAGAGGAGGGTGAGGAAGGTGAGGCTGCCGAGGATGACGAACCAGAACCAGAGGAAGACGTAGATCTTCTCGTTGACGACGTTGAGCGGCAGGATGCACAGCGCGTCGTGCCGCTCCACCTCGCCCGACGACCCGAACTTGTTGAACAGCGTGCATTTCACCATTCTGCAAGGAAAACTGTGGTTAACAAAGGCTGATAATCTGTTTTTATGCCACGACTGTACTGAACTGTATGAACTTCCACCTCCAATTTCATCCCTTTTTAAGTGATGAAATGTGTGTGAGTGATTTTTCGGGAAATAGGTGTTACTAGGGAAATGGATATTATAAGGTTTTGAGAATACGGGCATTAAATACTTACACAATTTAAACGGCATTCTTTGAATATTTGTGTGATTCTATTATAACTACAGAATTTTGCAGGTGTGACACCCTGCCCTGTGAAATTATCATTCTAAAAGGGATTCTTATTGTTATTTCACTAACTGTATTGTAAATATTTTACTTTTCAATCAACAAGATTTTTACCACTGAATAATGAGTCTGTTTTGGAACGGCTGATGAAACATAACATTACTTTCGGCAAAAGCTCGACTGACATTCGGGGTAGGTATAGTTATAGTAGGGAGCTATTTGAAACAGTAACGCCACGTTACCTGGGGAACACGTAGATCATGGGGTCGACGCGGTCCTCCTGGTCGGACTCCATGTACTCGATAACGTTCAGGCCGAAGGCCATGAACTCGCCGTCGAAGAACCGGTTCATCAGGAACATTTGCCCTGGAACACGCACGGGGTTCAAGTTATCTTGTGATCTCTTCAAGTGTAGGAACCATATACTTCTTTTACCCACGACGGAACGGAGAAGTATACTCGTTTAGGTCGAGAGGCTGTTTGTGACAATAACATTCTGAGAATGAAGATATCCGATTCACAACATTCATGAAGCTGTCAAAGTTCTCAGTCACTTCTTTTGAATAGGTTTAATAGCAATGACTCGTAGTTGCAGTGTCCAAGAGGCAACCGGATGGCTCGCGATATTTGAGCTACCGAAGTGTTGTGGAACCGCCCTGTGCAACCCGAACTGACCAAATTTAGCAAAAAAACCGCATCAATTTTGGCGGATGCGGATGCGAATGTCTGCAACATCCCTGCTTTGTAGTGCGATACATTGACGGGCCCTCTTTATTGTTTCTAAATGCACTTTTCTTACAATTTACGACGTAATTAAAGCAATGGCTTGGTGTACACGATACTTTAGCTCTTCTGGTGGTTGTGAACACAGGGAGTGAGATATTAAATGTATGGGAACCTTTCAAGTTTTCTGATATCTGTTATGTTTACGGAATAATCACCTGGCTACACTAACCCCCTTATTCATAAAACTTGAAATCCCTCTGCTAAATAAAATGTGCTTTGTCTCTTTCTTACGAACACAAATGTAAAAGTGACAGATAAGGACAAACGAATTTTAACGGAATTTTAGTTAAAACAGGCTTGTAGAACTTATAGCTTTTATTTACTTTCACCTGACCGTTGTCTGTAATCAAATCTTGCAAGTTAAATTTGATCCACTTCCCGGTTTCCGATTGAGCTGAAATTTTGCACGAATATACATATCGCGTGACAATGCAATATTATGATGACGTGGAGCTGATCTGATGATGAAGCTGTAAGGTGGCCATAGGAACTCCGGAATAAAACCACATAACCCCATCGAGTTTCGGCTCGTTGGAATCGTTTCAACGAGTAGGTGATGATGGTATCCAGAAAAGTACAGTCGGCAATAAAAGCATGTACCAAAAATGTTTTTTTTGACAGAAACTTGTTTAACCAGAACCTGTCAGATATTATATCTATGTAATTTATTTTGTCTGTTTTGTGTGCTTGATAAATAAATAGATATTAATAATATACTCTTTAGGACAGGCCTATGTGATGCTGATGATGATTATGATGAATACGACCAATATCTCAAGAGACTCGCTAGATGGCTGGATCAACGGTCAGACACAGGCGGCATTACTCCAGAGGGTTAGTCACGTAAAAGTTTTAAATGCGCGTTAAAAGTTAAAACAGTTTAACTGTCATTTTTTCACATAAAAATTGACATTTAATTCTTCCTAACGTACGTACAACGCGTTACGTGATCGACCGGTTGCATGTCGTCATCACGTGATGCATTGTACGCGCGTCTGGTAGATCTGAATGACAGTTATTGTATGGGAAAATGGCAGTTGCTTTGACCTAACGCGCGTTCGAAAAGTAACGCGATCACCCCTCTGGACAGGGCGGGGAGAATCTAATGCTTCCTCTCGCCTAGCATGACCATCATCAGTTAATAATATACGGTCCACTCTGTTGCTTAAGGCGGTGCATTGGAAATTATCGCGTGCTTTAAAAGGCCGTTCTGACTAGATTAAGAAACAATAAGGTCTGATTTTCAGATATATGATTCTTGACTATATGATATGATTGTTTATCTGTTTTGATCGATACATGAATACATGATTGCTTAAAATTTCCTTCCGATAGAAAAAAATCCAAAGTTGGGTCTGTATTTTCCTTTTTTTACTCAGCCTACTTAAACGATACATTATTTTACGACACAATCAAGTTAATACTATGGTATTTTATCTCATCTAAAGTCTCACTTGATGATTTTTATATACAACTTCACTAAGTTAGGTATATATCAAGATTTGTCCAAAAAAGCCATTCCCGAAGAGTGTTACATCTCTTTTTTCGTGCGCGGAAGGCATAAGCGTGTCTCTGTCTAGGGGCGTGTTTGACTCAAATCAAGGCATCCCCTTAATGTTTAGTCTCCACAACAATGTACTACTAATTTAATAGAATAGAAAAATGTTTATTCAGATAAACCAAACATTACAGAAAAAAAAAAGTTGGTATTTAAAATATGTAAGAAGTCTCAAAGGAGGCTTTTAATGTGTTTCAACTCCCGATCCCGATGAAAACGAGGGGTATTATTTACTATACACATTTAGCATGTTTATCAGTGGGTCTGTCTGTGACATCGTAGCGCCAAAACGGATGAATCGATTTGATTGAGTTTATTAATCGAAAGTCTATCGAAATGGTTCTAAGCTACATATATTTGTTTTAGGGGTGTTTAGAATTATTATTTTTTGTAGAGTTACTGTAAACAAAAAATAGGTAAATAATGTTCAGGCAGTATCACATGTGGCCGTTAGTTCGGAATTGAGTTTTTGGTTCTGACACCGGCTGGGGTGCATGGCGCCGGAAGTGAGCCATGCCCGGTAATTGTTATTCAGCCGGCTTCCGGTTTTTCCAATAACAGCCGCCGCGACCCGCTGAGGAAGCTCGGAGGGCCACGAGACGGGTGGACCCGCGGTTTTCAATACAAAATCATACCGGTGTAATCCTATATATTTATTAGAAACTAGCTGATGCCAACGTTATAGGAAAATGTAACATATTGAATTTTCCCGTGGGAATTTGATGTTTTCCCGCTGGAAAAAGTAGCCTATGTCACTCTGCAGCTTTTAAACTATCTCTATACAAAAAATCAGATCAATACGACGCTCCGTTGCGACGTGAAAGAAGGACAAACATACAAACACACACACTTTCGCATTTATAATATTAGTAAGGATAAGGATTGGAAAAACAACAATATAATAATAGACAAGGTACTTACAACGTTATCTACAATAAGACAATAACATAGGGTCACGTCAGATATTTATGCGGGCTTTCTAGGAGATATTAACGCTGATGACTCTACAAGTTTGTCCACGTACTTGACTTTACGCCTGAAATGACAGAAGGGGCAGACAGAGCTCATGGAATCTTGTTTTCAGTGCTACGAGTTCATTCTAGGTTTGAAGATGAACAAAGTGTGATATTGTGGTGACGGGTGCTTCAATCGGATCTCTCAGTTATTATCATCATTTTATTTTCATTCCCGTCTGAAAAAAATCTGCAACCCCGAAGGAATTTTGATTTTGATGATCTAAGTATGTAGATTGCTCGAAATCTGTAGGTAATTTTTAATTATTTTTTTGAAGTGAAAACTTCTTTAGCGGCGCCGAGCACTTTTTGGGATGGGGAAAAATTGTTAAATACGCGACAGAGTTTTGTGACGTCAGATGTGAAGGAGGTCACTTTTTGCTGCTAGCCGATTCAACTTCATTCAAAACTGAACGCTATTCGTAAGAGTATAAAGCCGTTAAACACTTTTTGCAATAGCATATTCTGCAAATAAATTTGTAATTTTAACCAACGCGTCCTTCACCGTTTTGCTATTGAGAAAATTCGAATAGTTCGAATTTGGGCGTTATTCCTAAAGAGATAAAGCTTAGAAAAATATTTACCAACGGCAAAAACAAATCGATATTTTGGTCGCCACCGCCGTCTGCTGTGCAAATTCGAATAGTTCGAATTTAGACGTTATTCCTAAAGAGATAAAGCTTTGAAAAATATTTGGCAATGGCAAAAACAAATTGGTATTGTGTTTGCCGCCGCCCGGAGCCGGGGGCCCGTCGCACCCAACGCGCCCGCGGGCCGTCCGCCTAAATAATTGATAATTGTTTATAAATTTGCGTCAAAATCATTTTTAGGGTGACACCGTAAGATGTCACGTGACCTGATCTATATATGATACGGACGTAAAAACTGTTACAATATGATTGAGTTTTCACTTCTGCCGGCACTCCCGGAGTGCAACCCGGTCTTTTTTTTCTTTTTTATATGCTTGCTTGATAAACGTCGTTCCGCGAGCGTATTAACTACCTATTACTGTAAATTAGAAGCATGCTCCATCTTGTCATAAAATATTGGTATGCCTTAATGGCAAACCATAGTGGCACATCATTTTAAGTTTTTGTCTTGGTTGACTTTGATTGAAAAGAGACGATCTCAAACTTTCTTAACATGTTAAATTATCTTCAGCTACGATTTTTATCCATTCGATTGAGAGAATCATCTGAATTCAAGATGATATTTGTTTAATTATAGATAACGGTGATCTTCGTAGTGTCTTTCTTGATTTTAAGAATTTTTTCTTTGTTCAATCTCGCTGACTTTTCTTATTTACAATATTGGTATAGTAGCAATATTTTCACGGATCTCCATTTGCTACGATCCTGACAAACCCCTTTCGCTTTACTCACTTTCATAACATTTATTTATTAAGTATTTATTTATTGAAAAACAGGTTACATAACATTACAGTTTACACCAATGCGTCATGAACCGAACAATATTTATTTTATTTCTCATACATGCTCGTCGGTTTAGGGTACTTTAGACCTGATATTTTTAATGTATTTTTTTAATCTGCGTAGCCGCCGTGTCTAGTGGCCTCAGCCACAGCCGTCGCCACACACCGCGCTGCATGAGAACTGTCTCGCAATGTAAATCATACGCGTCGAATTAAAACATATAGCACGAGGTTTGACCTGACGGGGTTTGCCGACGTAGCTTAAAGAGAGCTGAAGAATAAAGGTGTCTTTAAAGGAACACTAGAGACTATTTACAAGCTACTAACTTCATCTGTAAGTATATTTGTTTATAGTCATAATAATAAATCAGTACGTCCCACAGCTGGGCTCAGCCCCCCCTCTCAAAGAGTATATGTTTGTATGTATGTGTCGATTTAGTCGAATATTGCAAGTCGTATCGATTCAAAACTTTGTATGATATACACGATGTTGATACAATTGGGTGGTTCAATGGCTGGTACTACATTTTTTTATATAAAAAGCGGAAAATATCTTTCGATTGTTTGAAATTCCGGAATGATCATGCGTTCAGATATCTCTTCCGACTTATTATGTGTTCCCGTACATTATACAATTAGTGCCGGTAGCCCACCAGTTAGTGGTACAGCAGGCACAGCAGGTACACAGGTAGTCTGAGATCATCTTGTTGGTCTTCTTTAACTGTGTGTTGGTTTGACTCACCTATAACATTGATAAGGGCAAGCCCCTCGCAGAGGTAGTACCGGTATGCCCACCAATTGTGGTACCGAAGGTTCTCCCACAGGTAGTCGAGGATGAGCTTCTTCTTCGTCTTCTTCTCTATCTCCGTGCAGACGCCTACATCCAGGTCCATCATGAGGGCCCGGATCTTGCCGCCCTCCCAGGACTTCCACAGCCAGCGGGGAGCGTAGAACAGCATGGCCTGCAACAGTATGCACATTTATTAATATTTATGTATGTTTGAACAGTACACAAATCGATTTAATCAATCGTTGCCACGGACGTCGGTCCGACATGCGTCGTCCACATGGCACCGATTACGCATGAAAAATCTGACAATGACGCGTTGCCTAGACGCCAAGCAGCCTAGCGTTCTGCATCGACTTTAGTCGTTGCGTGTAGGCGACAAAACAAATAATTCTCTGAACTTGTGTAAGTACGAGCCTAATTGCGATTTGAGGCTTTCTTTAATAGCGCCCATGGTGTAGGTATATAACAGTTAACGTCTCCTGAAAACCTTTTCCGCGTTTGACAGTTGCAGTAAGATGATAGGCGTGTAGAAAGCGACATCTCCTACCAACATTTCCTGATGGTGCGTCGTAGAAGCGAGACAGGCGTCGAGGTATTCGCGTTATCAGTGGTGAATTTGCTATATTTATTTGCGTACCTGTCCGTGCGGAGGGAGCGTGGGAACACGAACTGCATGAAAAATACGCAAGGAGGTTCTCATCTGATTGCTAATTGACCTAGCACACAGAAGCTAGCAGCATGAATTGCAAGCGGAAGCCTCTTTCCAACTCATATGATTAGAAAGGGACTTCCGCTCGAATTAAAAGTTGCAAGATTTCGTGAAATTCCCCTGCACGTTATGTTGCGGAATAGCAAAGAGTAACTTATAAACATGGTATCGAACCCATACGTCAAGTCAAATAGCCCTCCATTTCCATAAACCGATCTACTGACATCGATTAAATCGTATCCCGAGAGCGATGATACACACGACTGTATTTATCGTCGTAAACTATAACGACTAGACGGATCAATCTCGCATAAGGTCCGCCGCACACGACGCGTATTACACGGATTAGTTTTTTTTTACAGTTGGGTAAAAGTTATGTTTTATGTTAATGACATGTCGTATCAGGTGCCCTAACATTCCCTCGCCTGTCCTCAATCGTCCTGCGTAGCATGGTTGCAATTTAATCACTTGTCGTTGAGGATAAGAAATCTGTCACTCTCGCACTCACAAACTTGTCAGAACGTGACAGATGTCTTTATATACAGCGATAAGTCATAAAATGGCAACCGTGCCACGTTCGCTGAAGAACAGTTGGTGCCAACTCATTTCAAATGCACACAATCTATCTCCGTCTCGCCGAGTCTACGGCTTAGTTCTGTAAAACACTATGCCGCAAATGGTCTAAATTTTATTTTCTGACATTCCTTATTAGAAATCTTTACCTCATTACAGAGGTAAAACCCGCGTTAGGACAGTTCAACTATCATTTTCCCATACTAAAAGTACATTTGGATCTACCTGACGCGCGTACAATGCGTAACATGATCCACCAGCAGATAAAAGAAGAATTTTAACGGACAAATTCTTGTACGTTTTTTCGTTTATAAACATTGTACTATTGATTTTCTTAGAAATCGCATGAAGATTAACGCACGGATTTTCTAATATTATATGGAATAGGGTAAAGGTTTAAAGATACCTATGTTTTTTAGCATTGAATGCTTTTTTGGCCATAGCTAATTCGAAGATGGAGAGGAGGAGAGGCAGTTGGCAGAGGAAGACACGAGCGTTTATGGATCAAGCCACAGACAATGTCAAGGTAATGTCGTATTAGGAGCTCAAGGTACTGGCAGAGAAGAAGCAGGAACAAGCGTACACAGGGTACACTACATAGTTCCAAAGATTCTGTAGTCCGTAAGCATATATTTCCGAATTTTATAATTCCGAAAACCATGTTCCGCTGTAGTATTTTTCAGGGTATAATGGTAACCTATAACCTTAACCTATTTAATTATAATAAATTGCATTAATCCTCTGCATCCAAAGATTCATTTAGTAACAAAATATTACTCGGAATTTTTGTGTGAGCGTTCAAGTAAATAGTAGTCACAATTATTTATTCGTAAACAAATTCAAAACCATTTTTCTTTATTGTATGAATGGTCGTAACATAACTTAAAAAAGTATCCCACTTGTTGTGCCATAAGGCATACAAATATTTTATGACGCTGTACGCTTATTTGTCGTGATATAAAAAAAACTTCATGCAGCCCCAGAGCAAAGGAAATATTTTGAATTAGTCCGCAAGTGCGCGGCAGACCTTCCGTTGCAGTCGTACCCCTCTATCGCCGTGCAACGGCGCTGCATTTAGATCCAGGTTAACATTCTGCGAAAAACGTCACGCCGACTCCCGAAACATGGGGAACGAGTAGGTCACAAGTCTAACAGTCAAGCCAGGGGAAGATGACCCTGAGATTTATATGGCAACAGTAGTATCATTGTCAAATGTGTCAACCGTCTTAAATCATTCTGATGCCCCAATCTTGATACTTGATATGGTAACTAAGAAAGTAACTGTTCCATCACAAATATTATATTATTCAAATTGAATAATATCTTTGAAAGCACAATTATTACCTATGTCTCGTCAAAATTTAATTTTGTAGAGTTATTTTGATAATTCTTCTTAAGAGTCCGCAGTAAGCTCGGCCGAATTTCACCTTCCCACACAAACGGAGTTTCGTTCTCATTTTAAAACTACGAGTTGGATTGTGACGAAACTTTGCATATACAATTTATTTATTTAATCGTATGGCATACATTATTTTGGCCTTTTTAAAGTTTGTCACTCTTTAGAACCACCCAGGGGACACGTGCAGGGCTGTGGTAGGTAGCTCCTGCGGACGCGAGTGACAGTTGTCCCCCCTTTGTCAAGTGAGTGGGCAACTCGACTGTTAGAAGTCCTTAAGCCGCCCGAAGGCCTCTAACTCGGCTTAACGACTAATGTTATAGACAGCAGCCGGGATCAACTGCTTAGCGTGCCTTCCAAAGCACGGAAGCGCTCATTTATGTTAACCACTCAAACATCAGGCGGTCACCCATCCAAAGACTGACCGCTGCCATCGTTGCTTAACCTGCGTTATCGTTTCCGACTCGCTCATAGCTCTAATATATCTATGTCTGTAATTAGTTTAAATGGATCCACTTTATAAAACAACCGAAAAACAGCAAAAACATGTTTTGTAAGTATGACAAACATAAATTCGCTATATTTTTTTACTGTGAATGAAGGAATGAATGAATGATTTATTTGAAAAACACAACCACAACATTACATACAAACTGCTTAAAACTGAAAAAAAAAATAACAAAAAGACTTAAGGTCGAAACACACTTTTGAAACGCCACGCGACGCAACCTGTCGACACCCCATGTGCATCGTGTACATTATCAACACGCGACGCCACGACACGCTTGCAATTTCTGAATACAGTTTGCTGACAGCAGTGAATGTGTATGGTCGTGTTTCAACAACTGTCACAACTGACGCGCGGCCACAGATTATATAATGCGTTGCGTCGGGTGTTGACTAGAAACACACTGCGTGTGGTGCGTCGGGTGGCGTGTTTACTCCCACCACCGGCAACACGTCGATCTGGCAGGTAGGGATCGGGTGGCGTGTGGGCGCGTTTCGTCGCGTCGGGTGTTCATAATGTGATTCTAGTCATAGAAAATAGTACGATTTGATTCGACTCAACACGCGTCGCGTTTCGTTGGGTCGCGTGGCGTTTCAATAATGTGTTTCCACCTTTACAATGTTGAGGGTGGTCTTAAAAAGGAGTCCACTCAGCATGTGTCGGAGCATGGGAACCCACGACGCTGATGACTATGGTGTCTGAACCTACATAAACTAATTGCAGACCTGGATATACCTCATGTCATTGTACATGCAAAGTTTCGTTACAATCCAATCCAACACGTAGTTTTAAAATGAGAGCGTAACTACGTTTGTATGGAGAATCGAGCTTACTGCGGAATCTTAAAACGGTTGTAATGTTTTGAGACATTGAATTTTCATAATAAGGCCGTTCTTCCGATCAAATCGGCGAACTGCTTAAGTCAAGAGTAGGTCCCAAACCGAGGAAAATGTATGAAGAATGTCATGAAAGTGAATGAAGCAAGAAAGGTTTGTCAAGATCGTGGCTGTTGGAAATCCGTGATCTCTGCCAACCCCTTCGGAAAACGGGCGTGGTCATACGTATTTTATCAAAGTAGAATGATTTTAAACCAATTCATTTCATATAACTTTACTTCCCCCTGCTTGATCAGCAGCATCGTGTGAATTGAAGCATAATAATAATTGTCCAAGTATCATTATTATTTTATCGTGTCATACACGGTGTTGATAGACTCTAGACAAATAATTTGGGCACGCCACTCATTAACTGTCATTATTTCTATCAAATGACGGTAAAGGTGGTGTTGCCACATGATTTTTCATCACACTTGCTGGTAAATGGCTTCATAAAGCGCAGGCATACATAGCTACATAGACTATAATAATATTACGCCCAATGGCGTGGTGATTTTTTTTCTTAAATTTTATCTGTCACTCATGTATCGGTTATAAAGCCGTGCCGGCTATAAATGAGTTCTTAACTCAAATACAATGCTTAAAACCCCTCAACTCAACTTATAAATAAATCAAAGCGTAATAACACTAATGAAACACTGATGAATTAAAGATTTCAGAATAGAGAATAAAATGAAGGTATTTCATTTAATAGTAGATTATACACTAAGGGGATAAAGCACTGTTTTATGTCACGGGAGCGAATTGAATCCCGAACGTAACGAAGGACTCATAATTTAACTCCTGAGCGTAGCGAGGGAGTTATAAGTTAATTCCTGAGCGAAGCGAGGGAATTAAGACTGAGTCCTGAGTGCAGTGAGGGGTTCAACCGCCCAAGACTAAAACAGTCTTATCCCCGAGGTGTATACTCTACTTTTCACACCTTATGCGAGACAAAAAAACAGGCTCAGTAGATAAATAATATTGAAGAAGCAATACCAGAAGCACTGATTCAGACACAGACTTTACGCCTTTTACAGCTTTCCATTTGTCAAAATCGTTGTAGGCTTTTAGGTATTTTTCCTTTGACTTCTCTGGCAGCAGATTGTTGACAATGCCTATGGCATCTAATTTGATAAACTCAGGAGTCATTTTCATCACTCGACATTTTCAATAGGTATTATTTTTGAAATTAAATCTTCTATAGGCACCTACAAGAACTCGATTTGTTCGTCACGCGTGAACAAATGAAGGCGCGCGACGTTCCAAATTCGAAAGCACAAGCCGTGGTCCTAGATTCGAAATTCGAATTTCGAACACCGCGCTCCTCCGGACCGGGGTTCACACGGAGGCAAACTTCATTTATTTTGTCAAATCAAGTAGGCCGTGGCCTAGGACAAATTGTGTTTAGCAAAATTAAACTTTATGCATATAGTAATAAGAATTATGAAAAGTGAAATCATATTATTAACCAGCGGGTTATAATGAAATTCAGTACAACATTATAACCCGGCTAATACCAAGGGATTTAATGTCTTGCTTTCGGTAGGGTTTACATGACCTATAATTCGGCATTGTCGAGCATGTGGTTTGAAAAAAGTATTTGTTTCCTCACAAATGTAATGAAAAATGTGTGTCACGCGTACGGTAAGTATTTTATAAACTCACGTCATCAAAGCGGCAGAGAATATACTCTCGTTCGTGAACAATCTCTAACCGTACTTGTGGCACAATGTAATATTGATGCAGACTTAGCGTTGTGGACGGACTCTATTAGGGAAAATCTAAGCAAAGCTTAGTACGGGTACTATAGACGACTATATACATACATATATTATAATAGATAAATAAACACTTAAATATATAGAAAACATCCATGACTCAGGAACAAATAATATTCGTGCTGATCCCACAAATAAATGCCGTTACCGAGATACGAACCCAAGGACCTCTAGCTTCGTAGGCAGGGTGACTACCAACTAGGCTAAAGCGGTCGTCACATCTTTGCCCCCCTGCATGCAGGGGGAGGGGTCACGTGTATCTGCAACCGGCTGTACATAGTATTTGTGACTATTCTATTGTTATATTCGCTTGCCGCTAATGATTTACTTGCGGGCATGCTTTGGCATAGATTCCAGAACCAAATGAGTGTTACTTTTGTTGTGATTTACGATACATTATAATTTACAGGTTACGTGAGTGTAACACACAGACATAACATTTAATAGACGATGCATGTTCAGCGATTTGTCTGAACACCTATAGCGAGACTATTTAATGTGAGTGATTCATGTCATGAGGGTATCACCCTAAAACATTAAAAGAGTAATACGTAATTGGGTCAATCCACTATTTCTTGTTGTTATTCTGTCCCGCTTGCCAGGAGACAATTTGACAGCGTTTCCTAGAAAAATTGTTACGTTATGGACTTTAAGCGTGCTTAAAAGATGGGCCCACGAGGGTACAAAAGAGGATACAAAAAAGGGTCGAACGTGACAAGAAAACCCCACATTTGGTGAATATGAATCCATCAAATCGCAGTTTTTAAGAGTGACCCAGTAGACGTAACAATGGCAACTAGTCCGGATGTTGATTTATAACTTGACTAAATGGTTTTTGTAGTTGCATTGTAAATGGGTGTATTTGATCAACTAGTGACAGAAAAAAGTTGATTCACCCAATGTATCGTTTGCAAATGTGTTCATGAAAACTGCTCTGAACGATTTGTATGGTATGAAGCATGACACAAAAGTTTACATTCGGGAAAATTGGTTTCAACTCACGACGCCAGTTAGGTACAGCTTTGTTTCTTAGTTATTGAAGAAAAAAAATGTTTATTGTAACTAGGGACTATTATTTATTCTGTGATTCGGGTCGTACCATAGCAGACAATTAAATAAATAATAGTAAGTACTACGTATTTGTTCGATGAAAACATAATATATCCCCACTCGGATCATTCTAATAATCAAATTTTGATTGATCATTTTGCGCTTGCTACTTAGTCCCAAGACGTATTGGAATAGTCACTAGATATTACGGAGGCGACTGTGAGTTAGGTAAGGTTAGGTTAGGAAAACTTTAGAGGAGGTTAGGACAGTAAAAACTGACCACCGGAAACAATGAAATAAATCCTACTGATATTATAAATCCGAAAGTTTAGATGTTCGGATGTTTATTTATTACTCAATCACGCTTAAACGGCTTAACCGATTTGGATGAAATTTTGCACGAAGATTAGTCTATTAACCTGGGTTAAAATATAAGGTAATCGGCTAATCGGTCCTTGATCTGCAAGTTTTAAATTATTATTGTGTAAGATTATTATTATTACATTGTAAATTACCGTTTGACATGTAAAAGTGCCCTTGTGGCCTATTTGCAGAATAAATAATTGATTGATTGATTGATTGGTAGTTTTTATCCTGGTCCACGCAGGTGAAGTCTTGGGCGGAAGCTAGTAAACAAACAAAATAAAAATAAACAATCGTATAACATGTTAAGAAAGTCAGCGAACAAAGTCTAACCACCTTATTCTTAAAACATAAAATGCCTCAGCTAAACTAAATAAAATGTGCTTTGTTCCTTTCTGAAGAATACAAATTTCAAAGTGACAGACAAAGACAAACGAATTACAACGCCATTTTAGTTAAAATAGGCTTGCAGATCATTTATGAGTGGCCTTAAGTTTTATATTTGCAAGTGAGCGTAAAACTTGATTGTTAGGAACAGGAACCAAGATGAAGCGCTCATAGCCTAGCGGCGCCTGCGAGTCGGAAACGATAACGCAAGTTAAGCAAAGACGGCAACGGTCAGTCTTTGGATGGGTGACCGCCTGATGTTTGAGTGGTTAATATAAATGAGCGCTTCCGTGCTTTGGAAGGCACGCTAAGCAGTTGATCCCGGCTGCTGTCTATGACAGTAGTCGTTAAGCCGAGCTAGAGGCCTTCGGGCGGCTGAAGAACTTCTAACAGTCGAGTTGCCCACTCACTTGACAAAGGGGGGACAACTGTCACTCGCGTCCGCAGGAGCTACCTACCACAACCCTGCACGTGTCCTGATGGTGCTAAAGAGTGACAAACTTTAAAGGCCAAAATACTGTATGCCATACGATTAAACAGGAACCAAGATCAACGGCGTACTGCGCCATCCCGGGCCGAGCGCTTACGTAGTCCAAAACCACTCAAAGCCGCAGTTGCTTAACACGCACTGCACTCTCGTGCAGGTAGCTCTAGCCATGAACGCTTCTAACTGCAAAGGTAAATACAGATGTTCATCATCATCATACTAGCCCATTCGTATTCTAAATACTAAACGTGCGCTTTGGCACCTAATCCACAGAGATGGCGTTGGCACCCATTTTATGAAAGCGACTGCCATCAGATTTTTCTACGCAGAGTAAAAGCTAGACGTTGTTGGGTTTAGACCAGTTTCCTCCAATGTTTCCCTTTACCGAAAAGCTACACTAATATATATTTTTTGAAAAACCCAGTGTTACAATCCAGACCCCGAATCATGGTCGGCCTTATCACGCGATAAGTGACAAGATAGGAGCGTCGTCTCGTTCTATCGAACGGTGTCAGCCAGTGACGGAAGCTCTATCCTGTCACTTATCGTGTGATAAGGCCGACCATGATACGGGGTCAGGGCTGAAATCACGACCTCCATCTTGAAAGTCGCGTGAATTACCGCTCGACTACTCTAAATGCAGACGGCACGGTATTTTTACGAGCCAAGTTCTATAGTTGCAAGCGCAGCGTCTCAACAAGTGATCTGTGCGCACCGCCGCGCCGGGCGACGAAGCGTGAAGATACGGCAATCGGAACAGACGGTGCATAAGAGAGAGAATAAGCTTTCCCCGCCAGCAGCTGTACACGCGGCTTTGTCCGCGTATTATTAAAATTGACATGATAATAATACGCAATTGTGATTAAAAATATGTGACGTTTAATATGTATTTTATTATATTATGAATAAATGAGTATGAGTATTACAAGGAATGCAGGCGCGGGTTAAAATATAATGTCCATCTTGAAGATCCATTCTAGAGTGTCCCGTCCTAACGAAACAATTTCTTAACTAACGATAGTTTTATGTGTTGTTGTGCATAGCATCCAACAATTAGCCTTGATAAAAGAGCTTAATGTTATATTGTAGCGCCACACTGAACATCTATGTATTGTAGCGCCACACTGAACATTTATGTATTGTAGCGCCACACTGAACATTTATGTATTTGACTCTTGGGAGACAGACAAATGGTCGTTATGTGCGATGAGGACTTGTTTCAGAATGCGTGGTGAGTTACGTTATAAAAAAAAAAGTCTTTCACTTAACATACCAAATTGTGCTTAGGGCTTATAATTTCAGCCTTTAAAATGTAAGTTTGTATGAAAAACACACACTGATTATATGTAATGGTAAAAAGTGTAGTTCCGGATCCCCCTCCCCCTCTCCCTTATGTCCCTGTCAATACTTATGCCAATTTTCATCTCAATCGTATACCAACAAGTGACTGAAAAATGGTTTACAAATGTCGTAGGTTTACTTACCTACTTACATATGTAGTCTAATACGAACAGTGCAGGTTTAATAAAAGCCTGTGAAATTATTACGAGATTTAAGCTGGGTGGCACCATTAAACACATTTTTGACAAGTTTCTATGACAGCTGTCGGCGCCATATTTAATTTGATCGGTCTGTAATCGCAAGTTGGTGCAGCCCGCCCTAACGGGTAGAGCCAGACTACTACTGTAATTCTAAAGATCCACCATAAATACAACGACAAACTCACCCGGCATTCTAAACGCCCAGCAATAACTAGATTAGCCCAAATTCAGGGTTAATCGCATCGGCAGAATATCCCGCATGAGCGTCCCAAAAACACGTCAATACCCACAATGCCCATAATACATGAGCACTAGCAGTATTAGAGGCGCGTCCCCCGGGCCGCCGCGGCATTGGGCCTAACAATGCCCTTATCGGATGGGAAGGATGAGTTATCATGTGGTGCGACGAAAAGTGAACAAGCAGGTAATGACGCCAGTTTTAGAACCGACTGGCAAAGTAATGTACAACTTAATTTTTGGAAAAGGTTTTCTCTGAACCATTTAATTTTCAGCGATCTTATAAAACAAACTTAACCTGACGGGTTTTACACGTGTATTAACAAGAATACCATTTTTAAATATTCAACAACGCCTTAGGGCCAGTTGTTTTAAACCGTTGGTAAGCCACGAACATGATAAGATTGTGGAACCAATACGGTACTTGACTAATATCAAATCAGCTTCATTTTATGAAACGTCACAAACGCTCCGCTAGTATGGAATTTGTAGGGCTTACTTGCTTTTGACGTCACAATCAAACAACGTCCTTGTTATTAAATTGTATGAAATTAAAAATCTTAAAATAGCAAACATAGGGGATAGATTGATACTTTCCAAATATTTTCGTAATGTTTATCTGTTTCTGATGAAGTGATGAAATAACAACTTATTTTCACTGCTGTCAAATACCCTGTTTTAGATTTTAAACAACACATGTCATTAATAATATGGTCATATGGATTTTATGGCTCTCAGAATGGTAGAGACATGAAAGGAGATATTCTAGCAACACCAACTTCCGTCAGTTGAGACAGAAAGAATGGTCGCCAACTATGGATGTATTGGAAGAAGCGGAACACATACACTTGCACAACACACACTTACTTACAC
Source organism: Epinotia ramella (assembly GCA_947578815.1). NCBI lineage: Eukaryota > Metazoa > Arthropoda > Insecta > Lepidoptera > Tortricidae > Epinotia > Epinotia ramella. Next base: position 61,057,504 of record OX388200.1, on the reverse strand, counting down.
ACACATGCTAACATGCACTTGTGATTAGTTGAGGTGGAATTCGCCTTGTATGCGCAGGCGCTCCGCCACTGAAAGGTAGCATATGTCACGCGGACCATAATTTCGAATACTCCATCGTATCAATCCCCATTCAAAATCAGTTCAGCATCTTAAAGCGTGGAACACTCGTAAACACAAAGACTGCTAAAATCATACCCCTTCCTTTCGGCTCTGCCGGCATAAAACCCAACCCAATACATATCAGTGCATGTGCCCAGCCTCACCATCAGTCAAACTAACACTACACACACGCGATAAATCCGCAGATAACTCTCAAGATCAATCTCAAGATAAAAGTCGGGAAGGAAGCGGGCGCTGGCGGTGTCTAATAAATCCTGCATTCGCACTCGATCATTAATATATCTGGGAGCAACGCCCTTGCAACTGCATTTAGCCTGCGGAAGACTCTGGGCGGGACAGACTGTGCGGTTGGATGAAACGCGCGGATTTTTAAATGCTTAGGGATCATTTACATAGTCGCATGCGTGGAGCTCGTGCTATCATTATCATGATGTCCCTATCTAGTTCTATCTTATGCCATATAGGACTATTGCAGTTTGTTAGGTACTCAATCAGGCAATCATGTTAAGTATAAATGGTGTTTAACATAGGATTATTTTGTCCTGGAAATCATCAAAATTGGGCGTGGAAGTAGATGGGTTAAAAATATTTCATATCGCAAACATCCAAAGTAAATTATGTTGTTTGACCCATAAGGGTACGTGCAGTGCCTTTGTTACTTAAGACTTGTAAGACTGGAACTATAATACCTACGTATGTGCATTGTACTTAACCTGTTAACCATTGTGTGTCTAATGTCTCAAAAGAGATGCCTATTTTTTCGTTCATAATTTGATTCCGAATGCTGAACACAACTTGCTGCTAAGTCACGTCGGTTGCAACTCACTGACTTCTGTGCGTCTTACACAAGCTAAGTCGCTTCGCGCGCGACTGAGCGTGTCATGTCAACTCGCACCGTGAAATTTAGAAAGAAGAGGGTAGATTATTTTTTTCACAATTGTGTTTTGATACGAAAAATAATTAAAAAAGACATCTCATCACAGCCAAAATTTATCAAAAAACATCACGTGCAAAAAATTAAACTACGAAATGCCAATGACCTATAATCTTAAGATCGTCGCGAACAAATTATGGTAAAAGAAGTATACTCTACGAAGGTGCTCAATTATTCAATAAACTTCCCAAAATTATTAAAGAAACAAAATCGATATCCCACTTTAAATCTTTACTTAAAAACATGTTACAAATAAATATTAAATATACATAATATATTGCAAAAATAAAATAAAATAATAATATTTATTATTTATAAAAACAGCATAAAACTTTTTACCTAAAACTACAAACATCACAGGATAAAACATTTTAAAAATAACATATATATATACACGTATAAAATTAAATAAATAACATAAACTTTTAAATTAAACTTAATAAGTATGTAGATGTTGCCCTATAATCATTAAAGAGCAATATCGCAGTGTAAAATATTTATACAGTACTTATAAAAATATACATTAAACAAATATAATACTTAAACAAATTATATACACTCGTAAACAATGAAAACTACTTAAGTCAATCCGAACTACGCGTGACTACGCTCAGCGTGCGCATGCCGCATCTAGTGACGATTCCGTGCACTACTTGTTTTAGCTGTTGTTGTCGCTCGATGCGTGCAGTGCGAGCGGCACTCGATCATTATGTTATGTGCAAGTACCCTTTTTTACTTAATAGTTTTAGTGTCTTTGTGCTCTCAAAACATTTTTTTGTTTTTAATTATGTGTTTATCTCATGTAAGTGAATTGTAAAATTCTTTATGAGATTAAATGATCTTAAACCTTAAACCTTTCTTTTATTCCTTCTCGACTGGCGTGGCGTCATTTAGTGCTAGCCCTGCTGTCACACTTGAACGGTGTAATTTAGAAAGAGTGTGATGATGAGGCTAGTTCTAATATAAAGGCGACGTGTAAGTCGATTGCGTGGTCTGTCCTCCCTGCCGCGCGCTAATAAAGTTTGTTCCGGGAATCGTGGTCGCCGGCCGGCTTAATCACGGCATCTGCCGTTTATTGATCGGTAAAGATACCGCATCCGGCACGGTGGTTAGCCGGACCGGGTTTGATCCCGGCTACAGGTACCAAAATAGTCTGAAACTAAGCAACTACGATATCCCTACCTCCATACCATATTTGTTTATTAAATATAGCTTCTTCCCGCGACTCCGTCCGCGTCGAACTCGTTTGTATCGTAGCTCCATACAAACTTTCATCCCCCATTTCACCCGCTCAGGGGATGACTTCTGGGATAAAAACTATCCTTTGTCTTTCCCCGATAATAAAACTATATACACCAAGTCCATCCATTCCATTCCATCTTTATCGGTTCAGCGGTTTAAGCGTGAAGAGGTAACCGACAGATAGACACACTTTCGCATTTATAATAGTAGTATGGAAAGATGAGTCTACTTTTTAGGGTTCCGTAGCCAAATGGCAAAAAACGGAAGCCTTATGGATTCGTCATGTCTGTCTGCCTGTCAGTCTGTCTGTCCGTCCGTATGTCACAGGCATTTTACTCGGAAACTATAAAGATTATTTGAATACAATTTTGAGTATAGGTGTATTTTGTTAGCCGCGACATAGTTTTGTAATTAAATTACTAATTTTTTAAGAGTGCACTCCATACATAAAACTGAAAGTCAACATTTTTTTTCATTGCTAGCCCACTTGTGGCACATCAATCGATAGGCCTTTCAAAATCAATATAAGGTTTCTCCGCATTTTTTTTAATTAAGTGAATAGAGTCGGAGATAATCGCCCCGAAAGTCACTAAAATTGTGTCTCCCCCCCCCCTCTAATTTTTGAACCGTGTATTTTAAAAATATAAAAAAAATCATGGACATAGGGCTTATTAAATTCCTTCAGCGAAAATTGTTTTGAACAAGATCGGTTCAAAGGTTTTTGATATATTTCTAAAAAACTGCCTTCCTTAAAGAAAAGGACGTAAGTGCCATAAGATTTCAGTAACGATACGACCTATTTAATAGGCAAGGAACCCTTCGTTGTGCGTGGTCCGACACGCACTTGGCCGCTTTTCAGTTCAGGTAGGAAGAAAAATCGACCTACTTAGACACTTTCTGAGGTACCATCGCTGATTCAAGAATACTCAAGGGCTGATTATCCTACCTGCATAGAAATTAAGGGGTTAAGTATGCTTACAAAAGGGTGAAGTTTAATAGTCTGGGTTTAAAAGGGGCTGTATTAGTTGTATACATTCTGACCAGGCTATATGAGCAATAGCTATTGATTATGGAATCATACATACATACACTTTATGCCTAAAAGGGGTAGGCAGAGCACATGAAACTTGTGTTCCAGTACCACTTTTAGCATAAATGTGGGTATAAAAGATCGAGAAAATGTGATATCGCAGTGACAGGTTGTTAGCCCATCGCCCACAACACAACACACTTCAACCCTGTTCCCGGGGATTATGGAGTTATTTCATGTAATTATTGTTTTATCTAGTTTATTTGCGATTTATTAAAAAATTGCGAGCGAAGCGAACGAAGTTCTTCGTATCAGGTCGGGCCAAAATTATTTCATGTCCGGATGTCCCGCTGACCGGCGGTTCCCCTTTACAGGTGACATCACTCAACAGATTTTCGTGAAATTGTGTGTGTGTGTGTGTGTGATGGTTTTTTTACATTCGCATTTATTCTTGGGGTAAATGGTTAAATTTAAAATAGGCAGCATAAAATATAGGCAGTACTTAACACATTCACTGCCAAGAGCCACTATGCAATACGCTCTTAGCCAATTCCTTGGTGTTTCTGCCAAGTAGCGGAAAGTGCCTACAGCGTAGGCGCCCGCTAGGCGGGTTCCTGGCAGCGAAAGTGTTAAAAACAATATATAGATAATATAAGTAACATGAAAATGGTGTGTAATTCCATGAAGACTATTGCGACTCCATAAAAGTAATAAGCGCGTTGCCGACTTCATTGAATTGAGGATTTGTTGTGTCGACGGCTAAAGACAAATGCAGCTCCCTGACTCTCAAAACAAGCAATAATCTATACTAATATTACTTATATACTATATACTAATATTATAAATGCGAAAGTGTATGTGTGTGTTTGTTTGCATGTTTTTCCGTCTTTCACGGCAAAACGGAGCGACGAATTAGCGTGATTTTTTAAGTGGAGATAGTTGAAGGGATGGAGAGTAACATAGGATAGTTTTTATCCCCGTAATCATCCCCTAAGGGTGTGAAATGGGGGGGATTAAAAGTTTGTATGGAGCTGCGATATAAGCGAGTTCCACGCGGACGGAGTCCCGGGCAGAAGCTAGTAGGTATTACTTATAAAATGGAGTGTCTGTGAGATTGTAGCTTTCTAAGTTTGTTTGTATGTAAGGTATAATCTCCGGAAGCACTAATCCGATTTAAAAAAAATATTTCACCTGTGTATAGAACGGACTTTGCATCCCCATCTGCAGTCCCCTGGGGCATAGCTATTTTTCATCCCGCGGAGTTGCCTGCGTACTCTGCAATACGGGGGCGAAGCAGCGCGGGCAGATAGTCTTAAGTATGATTTAATTTCTTATATTTAGACGAAAGGATTGAAATTATTTATTTATTTTATTTACTAAACACCTACACACCTATTAAAACACGTTCAACGACGTCAAATAAAACCTAATTAAGATTAATACCTATCTAGCGTGTACGCAGCCTAACCTAGGTGCAAGGAGGCCTAATTCTCCTGGCGGTGTGTACACACCCTTGCAAAGATGGCTGACTCATTATGTACGGCCACGCGTCGTCGTAAAACTTAACTAAGGGCTAATCAGGCGCAAGGTACAAAATTAGAGATTTATTAACATACTGTCAACGTCAAAATATACTGCAAAAACGGGCATTACGAACGCTAGCTGGTGTGAAACCTCGTGACTCATGCAGAGAAATCTTCATAACGCACAAAATTATGACGCACTACTCCACATACCTATTTGAAATTATAATGTTTGTGACACGAAACTTACCCATGTTTAGGCGTGTCGAGGTATCAGGTAAGACTATTCGTTCCACAGGCCGACTAAGAACAGTCCCGCGTCGCATGGCACTTGCAGGAAAAAACCCGCGCATCATAGGTCCCACTTACTATGAACGTCTACCCGCCGAAATACGAATCGAAACATCAGAAACTATATTCAAGCGTCGATTAATAAACTTTCTATAAGTGAATTTTTTGACATAACCGCATAAGTTTTATTTATTGTTTTTTGATATAATTCAATTATTGTTATATTATATGTACTGACGATCCTTTTAGGTGAACTTTGATAACTATGACATAAATTTAAATTAAGTGGACATAGTTATATTTCAATTGTTAGTTATTAATTATTATTCTTCCAATTACTTTTATTGAATGTTATCGTATGTTGTTGACGATCACAATACCTAGGTATTCTTTTAAATTGACATGGAATGTAATTTATAATGTAATCTTATATTGTGAGTAAATGAATCTGAATCGGAATCTACTAAGGCTCAGACAGAAACGGACAAAATCAGACGTCAAATGCTGACAATTGGCTACGGTCACTAGTTGAGAGCAGTAAAAAGAAATTAATCTTACATTCAACAACGTAACATAATGTATTTTCGCAATTTATAGCACATTTTATTGGTATTTTAGTCGTGGCGAGTATTAAGTAAAAATAACCCCAGTTGTCACCAGTACAACAGTGAGCATCGTTCTTAAACCGCGTTACAACACCGTTTCTCAAATGAAAACCCGCGCAAATGCCAACCCTTAACTTTTAAAAACGGGCTCTCGGCTGTGGCCCGAAATGTCCACGCTTCCACCACCCAGCACAAACAACAGCCTAACTTTTAAATCTTTGCAGTGGACTTGAGCCCTTCTTCGGGGGTTTTTCGGCTAATTTTGGCAGCGTCCTTGTTTACGAGGCGGCTGAAACCAAGTGGAATCTATGCAAATACCTAGGATGCTAATGTGTCCTTAGGGCGGGGTTCCTTTGGGATTTTTCTGGTGCGACTTTTTATATGGACGGTATTCCCACCTGTTAAAATTAAGCATGGTGGCCTAGTAATTCAAGCATGGCTGCCAAACGGCGGTCGTGGCTTCGAATCCCGGCTCGGACTCAGCTTTTCGGAACTTACGAATGGAATACCATTTGATGAAACATTTGAGACTAAATTAATTTTACTATCCACTTAATGTATACCATGTTTTCTAAGCAAATAAATGATTTATGATTTATGATAGGTATTTATATTTACCCGTTAGCTTTCCGGTGAAGGAAAATATTGTGAGGAAACCTCTGAGAACAAAGTTCAAAGATGAATGTGAAGTCCCCAGCCCGCACTGGGCCAGCGTGGGGAGAACTGCCCGTTCCCTCTCATTTGTGAGAGGCCTGTGCCCATCAGTGGGAAGTATATAGGCTGATGATCTGATGATGATGACAACTAAGTCAGGTTTCGATTTGATACGGGGTTTTTCCGTCTTATTTTAAAAATATATATGTTAGTCTCGTTAGTGTCGGGCGAAATTAGCCTGGACCTGTTAGGGGCGTTTGCCTTAAGTAGGTAATAATGAGGTCCCGTCTCCAAGAACCGATTATATTGTTGGTGGAATAATTCCCAACCTAGTCTACATTTTATTTTATCCTTTCTTTCTCTTTTAAATGCTTAAAATCTTAATCGCTTACCAACCGAAAAAATACTAAATGCGCACCAAAAATTTTGATTTGCTTATGAAAGTTTTACAATTTCACATGTATCATAAAATCATAACTTGATTAGTATTTTAGCTGTGCAATGCAGGATGATAGGACATCTTCTTCGTCACGATGGCTTCATTAAAGTTAGTTATAATAGAGGGAAAGATACCGCCTGTTGTTACCATTATTTTTTAAGCAAATTTTTTTGTAAGATGTTTCTTTCTTGTAGTGGTGCAATAAAGAGTATTTATTATTTATTATTTATTAAAGATAGAAGGAAGAAGAAAAAGAGGAAGACCACGAAGAGCTTACATGGAGCAGCTAAAGGAAAACATTGAAGTTGAATCTTAAAGAGAGTTGAAGGAAAATGCAGAGAATATAACAGAATGGAAATTACTTCACCGACAAGAGCCAAGCTCTTAAATAAATGATGATGATGATGAATGCAGGATTGTTTAGATTGATAGCTTTTGTATTTGATGTTCCTTTAAATACTAGCCTTTGCCTCAACAACCCTTTACGTGCAAGTTACAATCGCGACAAAGGAACCCCGGGCTAAGGGGCATGAAAATAAAAATGTAAGCAGCCGGAGCAGCGCTAATATCGAATGATTACCATGGCATCTGAATGCCGGCGGTGACCCAATTTGCAGCTCTTTAACTGCCGCTTGTCTCTGGTACACATCCCGCTGCTGGCGTTACGTGTTTTTAACCCCCGACGCAAAGAGAGGGGTGTTATAAGTTTAACGTGTCTGTGTATCTGTCTGTGGTACCGTAGCTCTCAAACGGATGAATCGATTTGAATGCGGTATTTTTTGTAACATAGATAATTTTATTCCGAGTGTTCTTAGCCATGTTTCATGAAAATCTCTTCAGCCGTTTTTGAGGTATTGAACTTTGAAATGAAATTATCGGGGGTTTTTCAACTTTTCTAAGTTGTAGTTATTGTAGCTCTAGTTTGAGGGTAGGAATTGGAAAATTAAGGTTTTTTTATACTGCCTAGGTATCTAAACTACACAATATGAAAAATGTTATTCTATTAGTGTCTTAAGGCGCCGTAGGTTCAGCGAAGTTAAGCGAACAGAGTTTTTGAAACAATATAATGCGTCTGTTTATAATATTATGGTTTCAAAAAATTACGAATAGTAATCTTGACGCTTTTCTGCAGGGAAATCAGTGCTTCGAAACACGATTAAGCAAATTTCACTCGATAGAAAAAAATCACGAACATAGGTCTAAAACACACAAAAATACACTTAAAATATTCGTAACTAATTATGCACAAAAGCTATAAATATTAAAATTGCTTCTAAAAATCGGCAATATCATGTTTCAGAGAAATCAGTGTTTACATTTTTATTTATTTAAACGGCCATAAATTAAAATTAAAAAACATGATATCCGCGCTTCCGAGCACGCAATTCCATCTCGCTTACGCTTATGCTCAGTGAGAGGGAGAGAAGACCATGAACCTACGGCGCCTTAAGCCAAAACGCGATAGATTGATACGCGTATCATGCCGTAGCAATACAAGCTTGTAACGAAAAACTACTTAACTGAAAAAAAAAATGTTTTTGTCATACAAAAGGTATCCTGTCACTTGGAGCATAATTCTAAATCGATCGACCTCATTCATCAAAATCGGTTCAGTATCTTAAACGCTACGGTGGAACACACGTAAATACAAACATAGGCTGCTAAAATCATATCACTTCCTTTCGGGACGTCCTACATCAGAACGTAGTGGGTTAAATCTTTTTTTTTTTTTGGATTCGGATTTTTACAGGATTTGACTTAGAACCACACTAATCGAAGCCAGGACTACAAATAAATCCATACATACATGGCTCAAAAAAAAAATCGCACTCATCACACAATTAAATGCCCTTACCGGGATTCGAACCCAGGACTCTAGCTTCGTAGGCAGGGTCACTACCAGTTAGGCGAAACCTGTAGTCAAGTATTTATCGACATTTACACAAAAAAGCCGGTGCCAAAGAGTCGCATCTCCTCGTGTGCGGAAGACATAAACTTAAACATGTCAAGGCTTGTGCTATGAATGTTTTATTACTTATTGTTAGCCATCTCGAGGAAGTCTACATAGGTCTAGATAGATAGAGGCGTGATTTATAGCGATCAGCATTTTTCTCGCACTATCCGTCTCTCTCTTATTAGAAAACTAAGAAAGAGACGCATAGTGTGACGAAAATCGAGAGAGCTGGCGCGCCGTCTTGTGATAGCCGTGCAGGGGTGGAATTCATAGCGCGCGGTTGTGCGTAAAATCACAACAATACGTTACTATTGTGGCAAGTCAGATTAAGGTCTAGCAGGTCGATTAGACACTTACGTTTTGCATTGTAATTGAAAATTATCATCAATGTGTTTTACGTGCTAGACCCAGTGCGCCGAGTTGAAGAGACTTGTACATATAAACAATTATAAATAGACTAGCTGCCCGTGTGGTGTCGGGTTACAATAGCACCACCCCCTTTCTTCCTGTGGGTGTCGTAAGAGTCGACTAAGGGAACAGGGTTGAAGTGCGTTGTGGGCGATGGGCTAGCAACCTATCACTACGACATCACATTTGGTCGATCTTTTATACCCACATTTATGCTAAAAGTGGCACTGAAACACAAGTTTCATGTGCTCTGCCTACCCCTTTTAGGGATAAAGGCGTGAATGTATGTATGTATGTATGTAGCTGCCCGTCCGGCTTCGCCCACGTATTGCAAAGAAAGCAGACGAACTCGCCAGATAAAAACATCCCGACGACTATCCGGAAAGTCCATTCCATACGTAGGTAAATGACTTTTTGGAATCCGACGTTTAGTTCCGGAGATTACCCATTACATACAAAAGAAAGCTACAGTCTCACAGCATTTCCTCGTTTTAATATTACTATTGTAAGTTGATTTCATACAAAACCGCAGTGTTTATGAAACACCACTTTTTGTTATGTGGTGTTGTGTGCCGAGTAAGTACGTACTTCATAAATTCCTTAGTTGTTAAAGCAATGACGCGAAGTTTCAGTGTCCGAGAGGCAACCGGATGGCTCGCGGTATTTGAGCTCCCGAAGTGTTGTGGAACCGCCCTGTGCAACCCGAACTGACCCAACTTGGACTAGGGCGGAAATTGCAGGAAGGGGAGGAAAAAAAATATGTCACGACTTCACCAGGTATCCGATTGAAATGACATTTCATTATATAAACAGCGCACTATCATGCAACCGCTGTTTCAATCGGCTGTCACGCGAAAAAAAACTTTCATTTTTTATTTTTTTATTTTTCCGCCCCAGTCCAAGTAGGCTCAGTTCGGGTTGCACAGGGCGGATCCACAGCACTTCAGGAGCTCAAATACCGCGAGCCATCCGGTTGCCTCTAAGACACTGCAACTACGCGTCATTGATTGCTCTGAATATAGGTTGCACTGTGATAGATAACATTCATGTGCATCATTTTATACCAATAAATAAATAAAATCCATACTAATATTATATATGCAAAAGTGTGTCTGTCTGTCTATCTGTCTGTTGATAGTTAGTGGACTGCTTAGTGAGAACTATCCAGGAATTCATCCCCTAATGGAGAGTGAAAGTTTGTATGGAGCTATGATATAAATATATTTGCCAGTAGAAAAAAATTATCAATATTATGGGGCAAACTTATACAAATCTAACTACAGAAAGCTCAGTAAGGCTTGTGCTATGGGTACTAGACGACGATATATTTAATAGATATAAATACTGATGTACATAAAAAACATCTAAGACTCTGTAAAAAATATTGGCATATGTTTAACGGACCACCAGATATAGTAAAATATGATCACAAAAAAAATACTTTTGACGACCAAAAATAGTAACTGAGCACCTAATTTTTTTCACCATTTTAATGTGAAATGATAACCTAAATAATAACATCTTACTATCCTATTTAAAGAAAATGTCTCCTAATTAATCATTGCTAACACATAAATAGTAAATGATCACCAAAATGTTACCACCATTTTAATGTGAAATAATTACCCAAATTATAACATCTTACCATCCTATTATAGAAACTGTCTCCAAACTAATCATTGTTAACCCAAAAATAGTTAATGAGAGCCAAAATTTAACCACCATTTTTATGTTAAATGAAAACCAAATTATAACATCTTACTATCCTATTAAAGAAAATGTGTCCCAACTAATCATTGCTAACCCAAAAATAGTTAATGAGGGCCAAGATTTAATCACCATTTTTATGTTAATTGATAACCAAATTATAACATCTTACTATCCTATTAAAGAAAATGTCTCCCAACTAATCATTGCTAACCCAAAACTAATTCAGTCTCCCGCCCTCCGCCCGGGCTCCCGCCAGAAACTTGCTTCTGTCTCCGCGGGCTTTTATATACACTCTAGGGGTAAGACAGACAAGACCACGTGGAAGTGGGGTACGCTGATTCGGGTTTTGGTAGGTATTTGGTAGCGGCAAGTACTACTTTATTTGGTAATATGCATACATTTTATGGCAATCATAGTGACTTATTTAGATAGACATATTGTAATAATTTCTTCGCTAAGATTAGGTGCTCAGTTACTAAATTTGGTAATCATTTACTTTTGGTCTTTAAATACATTTTATAGCAATCATAGTGGGTTATTTAGGTAGAAATATTGTATTAATTTGTTCGCTAAGATTAGGTGCTCAGTTACTAAATTTGGTAATCATTTACTAAATTTGATCTTTGAATACAATTTAATTGTGCAGTCGTTACTAAAACAGGTAGTACCATTGTAATGGTAGAATTCTTTTTTTGGTGTTCAGTACATTTTTTTGGTAAGAAAGCTTGAGGGTATCAAAGTATTTTCTGGTGGTCATTATATTTGTTCCCAAAAGTATTCATGATCATCGCACAAATATTTGCCCTTACCGGGATTCGAACCCAGGACCTTCAGCTTCGTAGGCAGCGTCACTACCCACTAGGCTAACCGGTCGTCTAAAAGTCACATTCCTGAAATATCCGCCTACAAAACTGAATCCGGATGCCAGCGCTTGTAAAATATCCGCCTACAAAACTGAATCCGGATGCCAGCGCTTGTAAAAAAGGTGGCTAAGCTTAACAAATGCGTGGCATTTTCGCCAGTTTTAATTTACCGGCCACAATGAAGTTAACAAACCGTTATTTTATTCAGTTTTAAGGCGTCCATTGTGCTTTTAAACCCAACTTTATGGCATACGGCGAATACAACTACGAAATGTAGGAATTTTTTTTCAAAGTAGCCGTATAGTTTGATGCAATGCTGCATTTTTTTTTGGATCCCGTACTTGTCAGGAGCTGGGGCTATAAGTAACTCGCACAATTTATGACACGTGGGTTTGAAACACTTTGAGACAGTGGTAATAGTACATTACTGCAGAGGCCGGGAAAATTGGCATTGCCGGCTAAGTAGATATAGACGTATAGGGATAGGTACGAGGCTAGCAACTCCTTTTCACGCCGAGGTATGAACACTGAACAGTACTTTTCAAACATGCAATGAAATTAAAAAAAGAACTTCAAACTGTTTTCAACGGCTGAACGCCGTGACGTCGTCTCATGAATTGATATTGAAACAAAAGATGGTCGTTTTGCTAGGCCTCAAACTTTGTATGAAATTCCATTACGGATCTCTCGTCCCGCCACGCCCAAAACGCGATACTTATAAAGTTTACTTAAGTTAAAGTTGAACGTCAATATTTCATTGCATGTTTGAGAAAAGATAATTAACCAGTATATATTATGTGCCCACACTACATATATGACAACGTCTGCGATGTACTATGATAAATTACCTGTGCGCCAAATTTCATCCAAGTAAAGATTGCGTTTTAGTGAGTTTTACTTCAACTTTAAAGTTATAATAATTTTGGTTTTCGATATTACTAGTAGATATATGAAGTAAGTAGCTTCCGCCGGCGACTTCATCTGCGTGAACCCGGGATAAAAACCATCCTTTAATTTAATTCAGGCTAAAATCTATCGTCGTGCAAAATTTAATAAATAAATCGGCTGAGCCGTTTAAGCGTGAGAAACAAACATCCATACTTTCGCATTTATATTATTAGTAGGATAGGGATAAGCCTTTGCGACTATATAACATTTTCTTTTACCAATGTCTTGGGTACAATAGATTAAGATTATATATTTTTAAACCCAATCGCATATCAATATAGTCTACCAATACATAATACATAGTAAATAATTGTGCTTTTATTACACAAGAATTATGTATGTCCTGCATAAACCCGAATAATGTATTACGTATGTGTGAAGCCAGCTTTACAGTAGCTGTGCATTGTCACGATCCCAATCCAGTACGTATTATGACGTCGTTTTCTTAAAACACAGCTAAAAACCTCGCAAAACAGCTCCTTGCTCGTTGGAGCCGTTCTCGAATTTAAATTGACATGTAAAAGAGAAAACGACGGCCAAATGGGTGGAATTTGAATGTATATTTCTTTATCAGTTTGTTTTTTTAACACCCGCGGTGTGAATTGGGTCAGATCGTGTTGCAGTGTCTTCCGAATCTCAAATGAGTACCAGTATTTTCTTTTATTTTCGTAGCGCCATTTTAAAATGTGTATTGGTCCGAAGTCCGAACGTAAGCCGCTCACATTCTGTTCATTTCTCGAATACTTACTTCGTAGTTCGTACAGTCGACAACACAGCTAAGTGACCATCGGAAATCTAATCTGACCTTAAGTGCATTGTAATAAGGTTCTAGGTTTTCACGGTATGGTTAGTTAGGTGTGTTGCTGTGTGTACGTGGCAGAATAAGTTTAATTTAATTTGTTTCATTCAGCCACTATCAGAACAGTGGTTGAATGCTCGAGAAGTTTAGCCTTGTAATTAGGAACGTACAAAATTCCATCATTCATTCTGCGAGCATTATTCCGAAATTTCAAAATTGCGATGGCCAGTTTCCGCTAAACGAACGGATTTTCTAATAGGTGCCTACGCAATATAAATAACATAATATGGTGATTTACCATTCTCGTAGGTGCCCAGTGGTAGACTGGTAGAGAATGCCATATGGTACTAATCCGCCTTTTGAACCTTGTTTTTGATTGTTCGTTTGTGAAGTTTATTCAAAAATTCCTTCAGCGGGATATGATTTCAAATGGCTCGACGGAATGATGAAGTTGCCCTTTGGATTCATGGACGGGCGTAAATATGGCATAATCAAAATAAGGTTTCGCCATTTACAGCTAATATTATGCTAAAGCCGTATCAACACCGACGTTTCAGACCGCTGAATTTTAGCCAGTGTGGCCGCAGCAGTCTCTGTCAATGGCAATGTTAACTAACCGCTGTATTTACAACGTTATACTAAAGGTGTGACCACACCAACGTTCGTTTTCGTAGTCTGTAAGCAGTGTAAGCGATGTTAAGAAACCACATCAATACTAAAGTAGTATCGACACAGACGTATGACACTTCGGCGTCTTTAAAGGAAGTCAGGCCGTAGCTTTAACTGTCAATGGCAATGTTAATTAACCGCTCTATTTACAGCGTCACCGTTACTAGAGCTGGAATTGTTATTACTTTTGGCTTTGAGATATTTCGGCGATGTTAATTGCAATGTGAATCAGGTTCGACTTCATATTTAGCTCATGAGCTGGGCTGTTACTCACTAAGCTTACTGACAAATCACCTCAGAAGGACCAACATAAGTTGACCCCTGGTTACTAACACTTATTATGAATCTCGGGGTCAAGTTATATTTGAGATGTCAAGTGAGGTGATAAGAAAATGTTTGATAATTACGCGGTCGTGGAGTTGGCTATTTAATTAACCAGTTAGTATATCCAGCAATGCAAGAGAATTCATGATAAGGTTATTATTATACTGATGAATCTCACAAAATGTCCCGGATTTGTGATAAATTGTGCGAGGTATAGATATAGAAGTGACGATAGGTTGGACTCAAACGAGTATGTATTGAGTAACAATGGGAGACTGAGCAAAACGGGATATCTAAGAGAAATAATCTACTTACCTAGTACACATGGTAGTAAATTATAATGTTGTACGCCAAGGATTGTGAAAAGTATTTATTTGATTAATAAAGAATTATTTGTACTTACGTAGTTAAAATAACTATTCAGGTGGTGGCTTGCGGACTCCGGCACATCTGTAATACCACGGACTACGTTAGCGAACCATTCTTATGGCGGCGGGCGTGGTTGCGAGTCTTTGAACACCACAGAACACGTCTTTAGCAACTATGCAAGGGTGCATTGAGTAACCCAAACAGAATTCGGAGGAATTGATAAACCCAGTTTGGGGAACTTTGTAATAAAGTTTAGTTTAAATAAAGATACCATTTAAACTTTTAGGGATTTTTTTTAAAAACGTATAAGACGAAGTATATATTCTGTCATGGAAAACATTTTCAAACTATTTATTATTTTAAACATAAGGATTGTAAATTTGACTAACTATTAACAAGAGTGATAATAAATAGATGGCTACTGGTACTTTCAAGACTGCAACCACGCTTTACCTAAATCAATCAAGAATTCGCTTCGCTTGTAGAAAAGAGATAATTTTCCAAAGTATATGAGGATAGACTCATAGTCCAAATGTATCTAGGACAGAGAACACCAGAGGTGTGAGAAGGACAACATTCGCATGGCAGCAGAGTCGCAAGCCACAACCTAAAATAATTATTATAACAACCCAATTTGGTTAAATTTTGAACATGTCCGGGGCTGCTGGTTGCCTGCAATGTTTGAAGATGATACATGGATAATAATGTTAGTAGTATGTACAATTTACGAAATAATTGCTACAGGTCTTTTTCCATATGAAGATATAGAGTAGTTTTGGCTTTCCAGAGTTCAAGGCCGCCCAGTATTTTTTTAACAACACCTACACAAATACAAATATGTTACCTGGAACATTGTAGTGTTAACTTTAGACAGGTATTGTAGCAGTAGTAAATAACTGAGTACCACTGCCAACGCACCTCATAAAATCTGGAAATGTTTCCAAACAAATTCTAAAACCCGCGTTACTGTAATATTTGTTAGTATTGCAGGTGTTACTAGGGAGCTGATGATCGAGGGAAAAGCAGAACAGTGGAATGTTGTCTCGCTCGTACTTGAAGCTGCCTAACTTGAAAAGCTACACTGGATCGCAGCCATAATAACAATACTCCTTGCTATGATTGAATACTTATACCATTAGAGAGGCACAGCTGTATGTCAT
Organism: Epinotia ramella; assembly: GCA_947578815.1. Taxonomy (NCBI): domain Eukaryota; kingdom Metazoa; phylum Arthropoda; class Insecta; order Lepidoptera; family Tortricidae; genus Epinotia; species Epinotia ramella. Next base: position 61,041,462 of record OX388200.1, on the reverse strand, counting down.
CTCGTTCATATGGGAGCAGCCTAACCGGGGAATCTTCACCAAACCGCGGTCGTAATAACACTCCTTCTAACTCTGTATGTAACTCATACTGTGACAGAGGAAAGGTACACTAATGTCGTCTAGCTCATATTTGGATTAACTAAGGAACCTCCATCAGACTGAAGCCATAAAACAGTACCATTTGTTGGGAATTAAAATGCATACCATTAAAGAGGGAAAGCGCACCGGAACGTCGTCTCACTCATCATAGTGTTAGTGAGGAAAGGTACAACGTAATGTCATCTCGCTCATATTTGGAGCAGCCTAAGGAACCTCCATCAGACTGAAGCAATAGAAATTATACTACTTATTGGGAAATAAAGTGCATACCGTTAGAGAGGAAAAGCGCACCGGACTGACGTCTCGCTCATATTTGGAGCAGCCCAACTGGGGACCTTACGGAAGACCGAAGCCATAATACCACTACTTCTTGTTCAGTTGGTGAGAGCCTCCGAAGAAGCGGGAGGAAACTGTATTTGTCTCTTGCTGCCAGCACAAATCCATACTATCCATACTAATGTTATAAATGCGAAAGTGTGTCTGTAGGTGTATCTGTTACCTCTTGACGCTTAAACCGCTGAACCGATATACGAGTAGAAGATCTCGAGAATTTGGAATAGAGATAGTTTGAGTCCCGGCGAAGGACAAAGGATAGTTTTTATTCCGGAAATCATCGCGGGGGTGAAATAGGGGGTGAAAGTTTGTATGGACCTATATAAATGAGTTCCACGCGGACGGAGTCGCGGGAAGCATAGAAGCTAGTTTTTTTGAGCTTAGCCGACAATTTTCCTTAAGAAAATTTTATGGTTCGTTATGCTATGAACCCCTTTTAAATATTTCACGTCCATTAATATTTAACAAGACAATTCCTTTTATACCGCTTTACTTTAATTGTGATCTATTTTTGTACACTGTTGTATTTTTGTGTGTTATTGTAAACTTAGAAGCTTTGTATGTTGATGAGTTTGTATGTGGTAATCTCATTTTAACTAGTTTATAGAATGGACCTATAGGGACCTACCCATTATATACTGAGGCTCCGCTTTGGTTCTTTATATGTGGGTGAAACGCGTGGGCAGGTAATAACCAATTTTCTGCACTACTTCCTATGTAAATGATATGATCATTCAGATTTCGAAAGATAGATACAGACAGATATATGAAACAGAGGATATACTAAGTATATCCTCTGTTTCATATACTTACATCCCGGTAACATTAATTTCCTCTAGAAACACGCTGGTCGCCGAACTCCATTACATTTTGATTAACGTTACATGTATGCGCACGCGCAATAAAAGTGACGAAACTGGTCCATAGTAAAAACTGCTATTATTAGCGCGCAAACAATACCTGTCAGTTGGACGTGAAATGTTTTTACAGCGGCAGATTCTCTAGCATTTTGTCTGAATGTTTAGTTTTTAACTCAGTTTTCGGAGTGGGCGCCGCGAGGTGTCACTGACTCTTATTCTGAGCAGCCTAACAGGGGGTTACCCCCTCCAACTTAAGGAAGATCCCAGCCATAGCAACCACTATATCTTCCTCTTCAGTTATCTACATAACATTTTGTAATCGGATAAGTAATTACCCCCTATATACAAACTGACAAAGCTACATCTTCACATAGCTATCGAAACTTAACGTCATTGTAATTATCAATATAGATTTATACCGATAGACTGAAAAAATATGCATTGCAGTGATTATGAAATGAAATTATGTTAATAATGAAGTCAGCGTTTCTGTTGCAGGTTAGACACGGAAAGCATATTATTTCACACGTGAACGTCATTGTATTTCACAGATGTGATTTATGTGCATGATTCCCAGTTTTCAAAAATTGTTTTGGCCTGTATATGGATGGCCTAAAAATATGTAGTTTTTTTTTTAATAATAGGTCTCAAACCGGACACCGGCTGACTCCTTTAGGGCACGGCAGGGAAAAGCGGAGAATGGAGAATGAATGAACTCCTTCCAGATTATATAACTCTAAAAAAAAAACCGGCCAAGTGCGTGTCGGGCCACGCGCAGTGTAGGGTTCCGTAGTTGCCTTCTATCTTCGTTACATCGATGTGCGGTGCGGTTGCGTCTCCCGAATTTGTACGAAAATTGGCCTTTCCAAGTATACATTAAGTTGGTCGACTATTACTCGGTATCTACTTAATGCCTACTTGTCCGTGATAGTTTTCCTTTTAAATTCATTATATGTACTACCCACGAATTATTTCACATCCCCAGTAGTAGCCATTTAGCCGGCAGGGAGGGAGGACACATGACTCGAACAAAAATTAAGGCTTTAAAGCCCAATATCTCTCAAACGAATCACTGATTTGAACGAGCTATCCAACGATACCCCACACCATGGGTTTAACGAGAAAAAAATTTTACAGGCCCGCTTTAGATGTAGGGGAGGTACCCTAAAAAAAACTTTTTCAAGATTTTATTGTACGGTTTTGTTGGCGTAATTGATTTATATACCCATGCCGAATTACAGTTTTGTAGGAGTTGGTTACTGAGCTAAGCCGAAGACGGACAGACAGACGGACAGACAGACGGACGGACATGGCGAAACTATAAGGGTTCCTAGTTGACTACGGAATCCTAAAACTACACTTGCAGCTTTCAGATCGTCCTTGCCATGTTTCATATTCGGTTATCACCGCAAAGTGTCGCCCGAATGTGATATCGTAAAATTACCGACAAACTGTTATGCAATGGGTTCATCAAACAAGGCGAGTGGTTTAGCAACTCTTTTGAGCACGTATCCAGGAAAACTGTCAATACATTTTTTCTTGACTATTATCAGTAGGTACACTGTCGTCCTATTTGACGACCGGTTAGTCTAGTGGGTAGTGACGCTGCCTACGAAGCTGAAGGTCCTGGGTTCGAATCCCGGTAAGGGCAAGTATTTGTGTGATGAGCATGAATATTTGTCTCTGAGTCATGGATGTTTTCTATGTATTTGAGTATTTCTATCTATTAAATATATCGTCGTCTAGTACCCATAACACAAGCCTTATTGAGCTTACTATGGGACTAGGTCGATTTGTGTAAGATTGTCCCCTAATATTTATTTATTTTTTTATTTTTATTTTATTATTTATTTACTTGTGTAAGTCTACTTATTTTCGAATAATAATATGATCGAATGGGATTGTTTTTTCCTAAAGTAAACCTGTAATACTTTAATTCAAGTTCAAATATAATTAAAATCCGTAAATTAAGCACTAGTGAACATAAATCGTCGTGAGTCGTTCACGTGTAGACCGAAAAAAACTACCTATACACGGTGCTCGCGAGGAATACATAAGATTTTAACCACACGTTCCTAAAACAAAAAATAATCCAAATCAAATTCAGCAAAAATATTTTTTTTCTTTTTAATTACTTATAAAATGTGAATGACACTATTGCTTCTCTATGAAACTTTTCCTTTTTAATAAAATGTTGCCGATTATTTTTCCAAAAAAGGATGAATGTGGTGAGTGGTAGCTGTCACTTTCATGTTTGTCAATAGCGACGCTAAACTTTACAACATAGGCGGCAACCTCGCTATCAAAAGTACTTAATACACTTAGTAATCACAATAAATAGTTTACATGAAAATGTATAATATCTTCAAAACTAAGCCGGGTTTGACTCCGGTTCTTATATTTTTTAATCCTAATGACCCAAGGAATGCGTGGTTAAAATCTTTTGGATTCCTCGCGAACACCGTGAATAGTTCATTTAACAAAAAATCAGTAGTCGGTAAAAAAATTAAGTAATACGGGTGTACGAGTAGACTCGAAAATTATTATTACTCCAAAAGAAAGAAGGCAAAAAATATGCCTAGTGATGAAAATCTCATTCAGATATCTCAAAGAATTACGAAACTACAATCGTTTTAATATTGCTTTTTAGAGAGAGAAAACGCAAACAGTGTGTGACGTCACAATATGCGAGGCTGCCGCAGAGGGCGTCGCGCGCGCGGCGGGCCTCGTCAATGGCGGCGCCGAACACGATGGAGCACGGCACGTTGCCGTCTATTAGTGACGTCATATAACTCGTCTTAATAACTTTGTGATTATTTAACCTTTTGCGTTGATTTTTTCTCCATCTGACTACAGTTTTCCTCCTTTTTCGAGAAAAGTTTTATTTAGTGTCAACCCTATTCGGAACGCGATGCGAACGAGAACAATACCATTTAACTAAAGCAGCGTTTTTCAAACTGTGGGTCGCGACCCCCAGGAGGGTTGCGAAGCCTTCTTTTCTTCTTTTTTTTTATGGTATAGGAGGCAAACGAGCAGACGGATCACCTGATGGTAAGCGATTACCGCCGCCCATGGACCGCCTTCTAAATGGTGATCGCGGCTACTCATATTTTTAAAGTTAAAGTGCTGTAAGTATTATGAACAGCGTAGGGTGGGGGGGCAGCGAAATGTTTTTTCTGTACTAAGGGGATCGTGGCATGAAAAAGATTGAAAAACACTGGACTAAAGGAACTAGAAGATCTAAATATCAAACTGGTTCCTCAACTGCTCAAAATCAAAAACCAAGCAAGCACTGTGCATAAATAACTTACAATTAATCAATATCACTCACCTGAAAGAAGAGACAGAAGCACACCCATTGGTAATATTTGTATATCTTCCTGTCGCTCATATCCTCCTTCCCTTTCTCGCGGCTGTTGCCGATCCCGGGATACGGGACCTCTATCCCCACTTTCTTTTTAAAAAAACTCTTCAACGTATAAGTGGAATGTATCCAGCAGTACGTGTTCAAAACGTCCTCCGGGATATCTTTGGTGTGTATACAGTCTATAGGGTTGCCTACGTACTGTCTCGTGGTCACTATCAAACTGAACGATATCAGCAGGATCACGGTTATAGAGTAGTGCAGTCTGAACACGGGCGAGTCAATATGCACATAGTTCACTTTAATGAGATTCTTTAGACCCCGGAACACGTCTAACATCTTAGATGGTTGGACGATTGTCTCAATATCATTATTATCACTCTGTCATTGGCACTTTTCTTCGTTTCATTATCGGTCGTTTTACATCGAAATTGTCACTTTTATCGCGGTAGTTCGTTAATTAGTTCATTTGGTTTTTTGGCGATTTGGATTCCATATTATTTATAACACTGGCTGTTTTTGTGAAAGATATAAGAAGCATGTCGTGTGGCTGGTGACACCAGTAAAAAGATTGTAATGGTAGAATTATTATTTTTGGTGTTCAGTATATTTGTTTGGTAAAAGAGCTTAGGGTATGAAAGCATTTTTTGGTGGTCATTATATTTGATGCCTAAAAATCCTAAAATAATTGCCGTGCGTTTGTATAACCGCACGCCTACGCAAATAAAATGGCAAACCAATTGCATTGCTTAGTTTGGGACTAGGTCGATTTGTGTAAGATTGTCCGCAAATATTATTATTATTATATTATTATTTTTACATTAATACTATTTTGAGCCGCAAAGTTAAAATAAAATATATAATCCTAAACTAAAATCCATTCATAATGATAGTCCTACTAATAATCAACTTGGTACCTCTATTAATATGAATACCAACAAATACCAAATAATACTCCATACCCAGGAGTTGTCGCGATACACTAACAAATTAAAAATACACAACTTATACGGATTTTAAATTTGTGGATCCGAACAAGCCACATAAAATGTATATAACTTAAATAAATAAAAACAATAACAAATCACATGTACAAAGAAATCAAATCAAATCCCGTATATATTAATATTACGCAGACTCATATGTTTAAAATACATTCTTCATTTAAAATAAACAACCTATAAGAATTGTATAACTGTGGATCCGAATAAGCCAAACACACTAACATAATTAAAATAAAATATAAGTAAAATCGAAAAAAAAAAAAAAAAAAAGTAGTTATATACACAGTAGTAGTATACACAGTGTAGTTATACGTATTTAAAGTATTTCTAATATATATATTGATATACGCAAAATGATATCCCTAAAATAGTATCACTACGGTAACCTACAATTAACTTATGTTTAAAAGTTTCGTTTAACTGGCCCTAGACAAGTGAAGTAGTTACGAGTCGAGCAATCAAAGATACCCTCGTATGATCCTGTTACTAACCACAGAAATCTAAACCTTATGTTAAAACTATAGGGTCTATTCCTAAATTATATTTTTTTTCTCTGCACCCTAAGTTAAATATAAATATCACTGTTTGTTAAACATTGTCATAAATGCTTGCTTATTGCGTTAAATTGTAATAGCTTTAGATAAGTTAACTATTTATAAGTTGTCTTGTAAGTGAAATACTTAATTTCTTTAGACAATAAAGTTTCTTTAAACCGAAAGTATGTAAACAAAAGTACCCTCTTAATTTAGCTGAATGGTGCATCACCCTACCCGCTTCATGCAATAAAATCATACTGCAATTTGAACCTTGAATTCTAACAAACTAGGTTAGATTTCATAATGCCATTCAATATGTTGCTAAATCAAGGTATGCCAATCAATACATTTGACGAAAACATAATTGACATCTTATAACAATCCTAGGTAATCATTTCTCCAACAATAATTTATCCAATCATTAGTTGGGAAATGATAACAGTGCGAAACGTTGAGTTGGGAAATAAAAATTTGACCAATTAAAAATATGGGAAACGTAGTTTGGGGAGTTATGAATTTGCTAAATAATTTTCGGCAAAACATTAGTAAACCGTTGCATGGCCGTGGCCGACCCTAAATTGGTAATTTCATAAAAAACATATTGAGACGAAGACGCTCGACGTGTTTTGCAATGCTGGTTATTTCAAGCCGTAAATTGGCTAGCATTAAGACCACGTAGTAGACCCCCTGGGCCGCAGTACCATTCGTGTCAAGACCCAGACATCACTAGGACACTTTTGTTTTTGTTTGTAACTTGAGCAGCCCGTGCTGCAAGAACCGTGTGGTCAATCCATTACATTGGTGTGAGAGTTTTTGAAATCGGTTAAGTGATTTCGGAGGTTACTATACACAAAGGTGTAGAGAGGATGGATAAAAGAAGATTAACAAAGAGAGCGTAGGAGGGAAAAGTGAATGGTGCATTTGGAAGCGGAGAAATCCTAAAGATAGATCAGGTCAAGATTACCCTGAACCGACGATAGCATCTACGAAGAGTGTAATGAAAGTGAATGAAGCAAGAAAGGTTGGTCAAGATCGTAGCAAGTGGAAATCCGTGATCTCTGCCTACCCCTCCGGAAAACGTACAGACTTGTAGTAATCGCTACTAAGATTATAATAAATACGTGATTGTAATTCGCCAAGATGGACATCAATGAAGGTATCGTGATTATCATAACCTGTAGGCATTTGGCGGTATTTAGACGTCTGTAGATATTCCTGTATGTCTTGGGTAATACAGCTGTTTCTAAGTTTGTTGCTGAACGTACAGCCTGCTCTGCGATTATGTGATTTGTATTAGTAGTGCCCAATGTTTTTAATTTTCGGAACATGCCCATGTTAAGGTAATTTTAGAGTTACTCATTTTGTGTCTCATGTTAAGTCTGTCGTCGAAGCGCGGGACGAAAATGCCGAATGCTAAGATATTTTATTTTTCATGTTTTTCTAATTACTATCAATAGGTATTTTTGCTCTAATTAGCTCCATCAATGTCACCATCAAAAGTAAAAACCAGCCAAGTGCAAGTCGGACTCGCGCACGAAGGGTTCCGTACCATTATCTATAAAAACAGTTAAAAAAAAAAGTTTGTTGAATGGGAGCCTTCTTAAATATTTATTTTATTTTGTTTTTAGTATTTGTTGTTATAGCGGCAACAGAAATACATAATCTGTGAAAATTTCAACTGTCTAGCTATCGCGGTTCTTGAGATACAGCCTGGCGACAGACAAAACGGCAAAAAAAACAGGTTTGTTGTGTGGGAGCCCCTCTTAAATATTTATTTTAATTTATTTTTAGTATTTGTTGTTATAGAGGCAACAGAAATAGATCATCTGTGAAAATGTCTACTATCTAGCTAGTTAGCTATCGCGGTTCTTCAGATACAGCCTGGTGACAGTGACAGACAGACAGACGGACAGCGAAGTCTTAGTAATAGGGTCCTGTTTTGGGTACGGAACCCTAAAAATGATAATTGCTCATTGACACAATGAAGGTCATATAAATTTAAAATGAATGTTTTTGAAATTGACTTGAGTTTAGTTAGGTAGTATAGTTGAATGTTGGCATCGTAGGTTTATAATCTGGCGAGTTAGCCAATCAATTTCAGACGAATGACAAATAAGATTTCTTGGAACGTAAAACGGGTTTACTCAAATTTGATGTCGTCTTTATATTTTAAATAGTCGATGAATCAACCGTAGATTTTGTATTGTTTGAGAGAATCTTCGTGTCCGACCTCGTGTTGATTGATGGCTTTCTTAAAATACTAAACTACTGCTAAAATAAATAAATATAGGGGATCCAGCAATTAAAGGCACAAATTGAACTAGTCCCAAACACTGCAAAGTTGTGTACGTACTAGACGACGACATAAATAGGTACTTATGTAGGTAAACAAATGTTGAAATACATAGATACAATCTCAGAATACCCCGTGCACATCACCCAGAATATATGTCCTTACCGGGAATAGAACCTAGCCCATTACAAGTTTGCAAGCAGCACGGTGACTATTCCGTCCCTTTCTAAACGCTTTCATAAGGCCGCTGTACACGGCTTTATATCGTTGTCATGCGTTTGCATAGCTGCATCCTGCTCACGCGCCAACGTTGGCCCAATGTGTACAGCGCCCATAAGAGACGGTTAGGCCATCTCGCCACGGCACAGCTTGCTTTTTACCTCACTACCAACTAAACTGGCACGGTCATAAATCATCGGATCGTGCTATCTCTTTCGCACCTGCACGGCCTTATGGAGCGGGCCGTGCAACAATAGTGCAGAGTAGCGGTACGCAGAAAAAGGAACGGTTACTGACGTTCATGACCAAGGATAGGACAAACGCCCGTCATTTTGAAAACTTAACCCTGTTCTGTACAGTAGAGACTTCCTAATGATATTTTTTTTTTTAGAAGTTTATTCAAAATATTATAATTTAATGTACTTCAACACATTTATCAATAAATTACCTATTCTTCTATCATCGCATTAGACACTACTTGATTTCAATGACTTTGAAAAAAAAATAAAAAAAATGTGAAAATTTGGAAAAAAATGTGGTCATTCTTTTCCATTGGCGAAAGTGATTTATCGCCTTAATCATCGTTATTTGAATAATTTGTCACTGGAAACATATAAATTATGGTACTTAAAATAAATTTATAAAACATTACTTTTGTCCTTTGTTTTGTATTGTCACGAATAAACTATTCTTATTCTTATTTAGTACCTAATTTTTTTTATTAATATAAGGAAGTCTCTACTGTACAGAACAGGGTTAAGTTTTCAAAATGACGGGCGTTTGTCCTATCCTTGTAATCATGACCCTGCTCGCCACTTAATTCTGCGGATAGTATAATCCAAAATGATTGTCACTTCAAATTCAATAAACGAACGCGTTAATAGAAACAAACGAACGACTAGACGCCGAGAAAACAAATGAACGTAACCATGAACAGATCAAGTGTACACGTCACTCCGATAAGTGCCAAATCTGTCACACACGCAGAAATAGCCCGTGAATAGTGACAGTATATTAAGCGGCTCATTAACTAGTAGCGCCACCGATTTAGACTAGCTCGCGTTCAGGGGAAAAACGCCTGAATTACTAATCTATAAAAGAACTACTATTGACTGGCTAAGCGCGCAGTGATTTTTCCAGTTTAGCTAGATGGCGCTGCAAGCTATAAGTTTTGCGGTAACTAGACTGTCATGCACGGTTGAAGAGTCCGCAGCGCGGGCGACTCAAGTCACCTCTCCATACACACGTAATAGTTTGGTTCTGTTTAAAACCTCATTCTGGAGTAACATGAGACTTTTTCTACACAGTGGGACCCGCCATGCCTAGGTCCGAAATTAGGTTACGTCGGCCGAATTTGTACGAAAGTTGGCCTTTATAAGTACATTTTAGTTTGTCGACTATAACTCGGTAACTATTTAGTTATACCTACTAACCTGTGACAGTTTTCCTTTTAAATTCATTATATGTACTACTGCCTAGATTTTTTTCAGTAGTAGCCATTTAGCCGCCAAGGGGTGGGGGGGACACATGACCCGAACATTAGAGAGTCAATCACAGAGTTGAAAAGTGGTTTTAAAAACCCATAATATTTTTAAACAACTTATCCAACGATACCTCGCACCATGGATTTAACAAGAAAATAAATACATCCCCACTTTAGGTGTAGGGGAGGTACACTACAATTTTTTTTTCAAGATTTTATTGTACTGTTTTGTCGGCGTGATTGATTTATATACCCTAGCCGAATTACAGTTTTCTAGTTGTAAGAGTTACTGACCTAAGCCGTGGACGGACGGACGGACATGGCGAAACTATAAGGGCTCCTTGTTGACTACGGAACCCTAAAAACGTTCTCCTATTTTTTACAGAAACTCGTTTCCGACCTAGATATGGCGGAACCCCTTTTTTGGATACAAACTTTCATGCTACGAGTACGTATTCTAGCATGTTATTTAATATGAAAACCAAACTATGTTTGTATGGGAGTTGACCGTCAAGTTAGCACGTAGCGATACCTAGTCCGTAGCAGCAAATCCATATGAAGCGAAAAGCGCCCGTACCATAATCTTTATCCTAGCAAAATCGGTGCATCGAATCATGTGACTGTAAAAGACAGTTAATTTTAAATAAGCGGCATCCAGACGGCTCTGCATTGCAGTCCTGCAACCTGAAAGAGAGAGCGACAAATCCAAGGTCATTAACACGTTACATCTCTCGCTCATCTTATTGCTTGCATCGCACGGACTGCCTCAACCGTCTAAATGCGCCTTAACGTTACGTATCTATATGGAGTGGCTTTACGCCCCGAAATTCTGCAAAAGATTTTAGCTCATCTTTGGCTACTTGAATATAGCTGACGGGGGCTACTGGGCCTGCCAAGTCCGCGTAATATGCTCGGTGAAAGGCACGCCGGTCTTTTGGGAAAACAGTAGTAGTAGTAGTAGTGTAAAGTTATGATATAGCCAAGCTGGTCGTACTATTAGAGCAGCTCAGTTTCTGCATTAGAATTTAATACGTAGGAATAAACTGTCAGAACAACCAGTTGTTTGAGCAGTCTGTTAGATGCCTAAGAAGGCAAGGATGTCGCAATATTATGCATTTGAATACGTAATTAAAGTGTAATAAATCAAAACTCATACTTATTCGCTTTAGTTTACTATTGTACAGTCTCTTGCAAGTAAAAACGTACGCTGTATAACACGCGTCGAGTGTCCAAGTCAGTTTTCCCGCCGCAAGACGCAGCATGTGCGCGAAATACTAGTTGAAAATCCTGTACTATTTAACATGTAACATATTGTGTTTGTTAGTGGGTTATCGACTACGACTCTAACTTTAACCAAAGAATCTTCCGATAAAATAATTTCTTCATTGCATGCATTGAACTTTCGGTGTGGATACAGGCTAGGTACATATTTTATCCCGCGCTGGCAGCTAATCATATGTAAAAAAAAACAATTCAACTCGAATGTGTCAAACAGTTCTTGCACAAATTTCGTTGTAGCCACGGAGCCCTCCAAAAATATTCGATTAGATCCATAAAACAGCTAGCCTAAAAAACAGAAATAGTTCCTGATTGGAACTAAAACATAAAAAATAACACAAACAACATCAAATAAATACGGCCCCACCTGGACTGTCTTTTCTAAACTTTTCATATCAAAGCTTCACACTAAAAACGACCTAAGTTACAATAATTCTTCACTTAAACATATACCTTATGTATAAAAGGTAAGGTCGACTTTCGAGTTGACATACGAGATTCCTTTAGGACTAAGTTAGCAGGCGCGCCAGTAATCGTTTTACGGCAGCAGTCGTTAAATGGATCGTTAAACTCTTTTCATGTGCGCCCGCGCAGCGACATGTGCCGTCGTCTATCTCACGTCTGCGGGGCGGGCAGTGGGGGGGGGGGGGGGGGGAAACCCCCCTCAACCCCAAAATCTTTTTATATATATACAGATTTATATTATAGTGCTCTATATGTTCCAGTGTTCCCGGGGGTTCCCGTCGTTTTACCCCAGGCCACTCTCTCATCATGCATTCTAATCGTTTTATTTGGTTCGTCATATAATAATAAAAAAAAGAAACAGCCTATATATGTCCCACTGCTGGGCACAGGCCTCCCCACTGCTGGGCGCAGGCCTCCTCTCATGGATGAGAGGGAATCGAGTAGTCCCTGTCATATAGAGGCCGGATAAAAAAATGTCAGGACTACTTATACATATAACTAATATACTGCCTGTCTATTGACAACCAGACACTGTAGCTTGTGAACGTTTACTTCTCAACAAGCTCGTTGCTGACCCTTTATTGATTTGACGATGGCACTACGAATCCACAGTTCAATATTCCTTTGGAGTTGCAAGCGTCATAAAGCTGAGGTGTCGCTTACCAGGCAGACATTAGCAACCATCTTCATATAAAAAAGTATATTTTTATACGGTTAACTGTCTGTACAAATCGGTTTTAACTAAAAATTGGTTATATTTACTCTATATTGTATACTTAAAGTTTTCTCCTTAGCACATATCACCCATCTCTTTCTGATAACTCGAGTGTGAAAGAGTGACCTGTAATGTTGGGCCCTATGACGCAAAAAGCAAACGGAGATTAACTGAAATTAACGCATTATGGCATATGTTAATTCGATTGGCCTTAAAACTCGTGTTTCGAGAAACTGAGCCCAATTTGAGCTTTAAATCTTAGCTATTGAAGTCGAAAATGCGCTGTTCAAAGCTTGTTTTGAAGTTTTTATAGGCCTAATAAAAACTCTTGATTCCGGCTGGATTATTATGTTATATTAAGAAAAAAAACATTGTATGGTAATCTATGGCAGGTAAACTTTGTTCGGAATATGATCTTTAACGACTTGCGCTAAAAACGTTGCATGCTTTTGATTTAATTAGCATCGGGTTTCACAAGGTTTATATTTCATCCATTAGTTACCTAATTAAAGTTTATCTCACACACACATACAGAACATAGATACTAGAACTGATAGATAAGTTTTCCTTTTACTTAAGAAAAAATCTAGGCAAATGAACTTTATCAAGTATAGTAATATTATAAAGAGGAAAGGTCGGTAAGGTTATACTCGTAGCTTTGTAAATGTACATGTAACGGGTCAACTAAAATTCTTTCACGTGCGTGTAAAATGGACTTTCTGGACTATATTTTATCACGCGGATTTGCCTGCGTTCTAGGCAATACAATTGTGCGAGTAACAGAGAAGCTAAAAATATAACAACACTTGTCTTTTTCTTTATAACTCTAGCATAAGGCTCTAAGCTAGTGAAACAAATGGTTATTTAAAAAATATCGAATAATATCTCTTTATCTTGATCTTCCCAGCGTCTCTCCCGGTAGTGCCCTACACGAGCCCGCGGTCCGCTTTGGCACCTAATCCCAAGAGGTGGCGTAGGCACTACTTTTACGAAAGCGACTGCATCTTACCTTCCGACCCAGAGGGAAAACTAGACCTTATTGGGATTAGACCGGTTTCCTCATGATGATTTTTTTTTTCACCGAAAAGCCATTGTTAAATATCAAATGATACTTTGTACATAGGTAATTAAGTATTATGAAAATACCCAGTGGTACGAGCCGAGCCGGGGTTCGAAGTTTCGAAGAACTTCGAACCCACAACGTCCAGGGCTGTTATTCGCGACGCGCTAATGCGGCTCACCCCGCCGGTCACCCGTCACGAAACTAGAACTCTACCTACGCTTAGTAACTACGCATCGCGGTGTCAAGATTTATTTGTGGGTGAGCGTTGAGCTGAGCTTAAAAAAAGTTACAGAATAAGGGGGCAGATTGAAAGTCTCCCGCCTTACCGCTTGGCTACATCGAATTACGGCATCTAATTATTATCCTAATTAAATAGCAAGATTTTGAACATAATAAGACAAGTAAGTACTTAACATTTAAATCGACCGTTTATAAACTTAATATACTCAGTAGGTACGTACGTATAAAACGATATCAAGGTCAAAGCAGATCATCGCCTGCACAAACTTACCCCAATACATAACCCGCTATCGATACCCTTTCGCGCGCTGCCCATAATACCGAACAATGACATTCAGTTTTGTCATGTAAATCGATGAAGACGCACCACTAAGGTTTCTAGGAGTTACACGAAGTTGGCGATAGGGACGGAAACGGGGGCGACTGAACGGATACCGAAACCGGAAACCATTTGGAACGTGTTTTGTGCTGGGTACCGTAAAGCGAGGTTACTTGGATTCGAGGGAGGAGTTTTCTTATACTGCGACTGTGGCAAGGATACGGCAGCGGCATGCCTGATGGTATGACGCGTACGACTCCAGAATAATGCCAGGCGTGTGGTAGACCATTTGTTGATTTGACGATTCGGTGTGCTGATATAGCTAGGGCTAACACAAGTCATTCTCGGAAGATCAAGCAAAAAAAGAAAACGCGTGTCCTATGGTTATAGTACATTACCTAAATACTAGTAATAGGCCGGGAAGTAAGGGGTTGCCGCCCGAGTACATATATGTAGACGGCCGAGCGTAGCAAAGCCGGATAGTTATGATGCTGTCAACCCCTTTTCACGCCGAGGTAGGTACGAGTATGTATGTATAGTGCTTTTCTCAAACATGCAATGAAAAATAAAAATAAACTTAAAGTTTTTTAATGGCTGAACGCCGTGATGCTGTGCCACAAATAAATGTGGAATGGAAACTAAAAAAGACCATCTTGCAGGCCGAGGCCTCCGTTTTGTATGAAACGCCATTACAGGTCTCTCGTCTCGCTGCGCCCGAAACGTGACACTTCGAAGCACATTATGAAGAACACAACGTCAATAATTCATTGCATGTTTGAGAAAAATATATTAGATGATATTTTATGTTTACTTGATTTAAATTCATATAGGTAGTACTCGTTATATTTTTTTTCATCAAGCATGCTTGGTTTTTTGTCCAAGGTAAACTCGGTTTACTGTACAGTCTCTCTGTTAGCTAATTATGATAACACTTATTTGCTGTAGCATAACTATTGGCCGAAAATTATATCATTATATTTTTATGATATAAGTATGTCCTAATTTTTTGTAGAGAAACATGACTGCATAAAAACGAGCCTGTTTCTTTAAATTAAAACATTCCTATAACATACTCGTACTTATGAACAAATCTTATTATCAACATTCAAATACAATTATCACTAAGCTGGTCTTAGTAGGCCTGGCCTTTGAACTGTCTTTTACTTTAGATTTATGTACGTAACAACTATATATAATCTAAAGTAGGTACCGTAAAACCTCCCAACGTAAAAGTAAAACATTCGTTTCTATTACTAATGTAATATTAACATTAAATGACTTAGTAAAGGTCGCGGGAGTCCGCTGGATGCGGGCGGCTCGGGACCGCTCATTGTGACAGTCTTTGGGGGAGGCCTATGTCCAGCAGTGGACGTCTTTCGGAGATATTACCTGTCTTATAGTTCGGCTGTAGTCATTCTTAAACCAGTGATATTAGATTTAATTGGAACCATAGTTGGGTGACAAAAGACTATGCACATTTAAGAGGTTTTTTTTTAATGAACGACTGTCCAGTTATCGACCCAAGTCTCACCTGACGGTAAGCGACGACAAAGCCTATAATGAAGCTCACTGACTAAGTAACAGCCTATTCACTCTTGTTTTGAAGGTACTTAGATCATAGTTCTCGGGAAATACAGATGAAGGGAGGGAATTCCAATCCTTAGCAGTGCGCTTTAGGAAATAAGTAGGAATTGGTTTTACGGTATTTACATGTTTAAAGACAATAAAACTTACCTCGGCCACCACTAGCCAAGACGGGAATACTTTAAAGTGTAATTCATATTGTCTTGTTAAGAAAGGGCTTAGTGAAAAACATAATCTTTAGCTGTAGTGCGGGGAATGTTACATTGTGCTACAGGGAGGTAAATCCCAGCTTAGTGGTTCTTCGGCTTAAACAGGTAAAGTTTTAATTATGGTATTTAAATGGGTATTGATACATTTCATTTTTGGTAATAATATATCCCAGGTTATTTTACTGTTTGATGACCCAATAAATGTAGATAAAAATGGGCACAAAGCTACATACTCACAAACTTGACCACCACCAGTGACTCTGTGAGCTGTAGAAAGCGCGAGTTTGTCGCTTTTTATGCTCTAGTGCATAAAGTAAAATCTTTGTCGAAGACCAAGGCAATCAGTCCAACAGCCACACGAGCGAGATTAACTTCATAGAATAAACTCTTTATTTTAATTTTATTATGTTTCGTTACTATTCTCAGATCAAGGCAAGGATACCAACAGCTCAATACAACTTCATGAGATAAACTTATAGTTTTTAATTATCATTTCATTTCCTCGCAATCGAAGTGAAAAGTAGAGTGTACAATCCGTCCATAAAACCCATTTTACGTCTCGCGTAAAATGGTGCGTTATGGAAATGAAATGGAATAAAAATGAAGTGAAAATAATTTGATTAGATTATATAGTAATAATTTGATTAATGATTATATACAGATGGTCCGTCTAAATATACTTAAGTAAAATACAGCCATTAAATATGTCCCGCACATTTATACCTATACAGACAACAACTGACTAAATCCTCCACCTCCCTTATAAATCACAAAAATATATTTAATTGGTACAAATGTAGTCACAACCAATATCCGCCATAATTTACAACGATCAAAGTTAACCGAAGAGCGTTCTAACCGTTTCGTAAGCCAGAACAACCAAACGGCGTAGTTAAACATTTCGTATTCATGTTCAAAAATCTACTATCACTTTATTTTAAATTATGGCAACCCCGGCGGAGGTGAAACGCCACGCGATATTTTTAGCCAGCAATAAATATGCCAATGTTGCCATACCTTTTTCCAAATAAATACCATTTGGAGTCGTTGACTTCTAAAGCGGAGTTCTATATCGAACTACTCCCGAGTGTATTTGTGTGGATAATGATACTGAGTCCAGACGCAGCAGGCAGATGGGCTAAAAACCAGTTAACTGAATGTTTATTTGAAGTTGTTGGCCAATAAAAAGTACATTCCTGATGTACGTACCTACGTTAAGAGGCCTAGGCGTTCTATGCTTGGATTTGAGATATTTTCTCTATGATCTTATCTAAACATTTCTAGAAAAGTGTGTGCCAATTAACGACGTCAATTTTACTCAGACTTACGTCGGAGTCTTCAAAATTAAGACGAAGATGAGTCCTACTTATAAGCGTAAATACGCTTATAAATTCTCTTCATACTTACAAAACTTACAGTATCACAAATACTAATAAAGTTCATATACAACTACTAAAACGGAGGAAAGTTAATGTTTCAACTAATTGACGTTATGATGGGAATTTAATAAAATAACGAGGTACAACTGTGAAATGTATGTTTGTAGGTCTGAAAGCTTGTATGTAGGGGTAATCTCTGTAGCAGCTACGACTAAACTAATAGATATGAAAATTGCACAGGACGAGTACTATTTGACGGTTTCGATTCACGTTCCGTGAAAAATTTACTGTAGTTTTCTTTAGAAACCGTAACAATATCAAATATTGTTATCAATTTATCATGCATAAAAATGAAGCTATTAAAAATATCTACAAATGCAAAGTATAAATATAACCCGGCCAAGTGCGAGTCCATTATCAATAAAAACTGCAAAAAAAATCACGTTTGTTGCATAAGAGCCCCCTTAAATATTAATTTTATTCTGTTTTTTAGTATTTTTTGTTATAGCGGCAACATAAATACATCATCTGTGAAAATTTCAACAGTCTAACTATCACGGTTCGTAAGATACAGCCTGGTGACAGACGGACAGACAAACAGGCAGACGGACGAACAGCGGCGTCATAGCAATAGGGTCCCATTTTACACTTTGGGTATCGAACCCTAAAAATGAACACACCTGCTCATAAGATAGAAGTATTTGGACTATTTCTTATAGAGGATTTCAGAGAGACTTGGCGTATTTACATATATCATATTTATGGAGTAATTTCATTAATATACATATATGTAACGATAACGTGAACTTTCCATACAAATGTTTTTCGGCGTACGTTACTTGATTACGACGTTAATTCACGCGCGCGTTGATCCCCCTAAAACTCATCCACTGTCATCAAATTCCAGTACATTTCCTCCAACTCTCGTAGCCTAATGCTCCTAAAGGGTCTTGTTGAAATCAAAATACTGTTTTCGAGAGCCGACGAACCACAAGCTGCCTCGAGTCGTCTCGCCTCTCGCTCCGGGGATGAATGTGCATCCAGACGAAACTGCGAGGCAGACTGCAGGTCACCTACTAAGGAAGAAGGAAGGAGATAGGAAAATGACCTTGAAATACATTTAAGTCTTAAGAAACACATTTTCTACTCATTCATTATTATTATTTTTTCACATATTATGTTTAAACCTCTGAGTGTTCGTATACCTACTATTTGTTAAATTCAGGTCTTCCCTCCAGTTTTAATAGACTTTTGTAGGGTAGTTAAACAATGTGTACCCATACTGCCGTTCCCAATTCAATTACACATCAGTTCGAGGCCACGGCCGCAACAACTCGTGTAGAAATAAATGTGTAAAGTTATTTACTTAAATTTTATTTTTAATATGATTCTTATCTAGTCGGAACATGCCCAGAAGAACAGTCAATACCCAATTGTAAACTTGCAAATGTTTACAAATCGTTGTAAAATCGAAATAAGTGGGAGCAATGGAGTCGGAATCAACATCAAATAAACAACTCGCGATCAAAAGCACTGACGTACAACATATTGTATACAACTTCATATAACTAACTAGGAATACAAACAGATTCAAGTTCTATAGAATGAATTCCAATTTCATGAACGAACGGCCAAAATTCATTCGTATGTTTCCGGTTTCTCTGTTTTCCACTACATGTCGCATTTCACAACCGATTCTTGTGAAAAATGTATCATTATATACAACGTGTTAATAAAATAACGCAAAACCTGAAACAGTTTGTTCAGAATCGAGCATAGAATGCGAAAAAAAGAAAAAAAAATTTTTTTGACAAGATTTATTTTTTACATTTGTATGGAGTGTTGGCCGACTGGGGCGACCTGCTCCATACAAATGTAAAAAATAAATCGCGTCAAAAAATGTTATTTTTATTTTTTTCGCATTCTACTCTCGATTCTGAACAAACTGTTTCAGGTTTTGCGTTATTTTATTAACACGTTGTATAACTATATTATTTATGGAAATTAAAAAAAGATAAAAATGCATTTGAGCTCCCGAAGTGTTGCGGAACCGCCCTGTGCAACCCGAATTGAGCCTACTAGGACTAGGGCGGATATAAAAAGACATGTTTGAAAAAACAAATTGTCGCGAGAAAGCCCATTGAAACAGCGGACGCCTGAAAGTGTGTACGCTGTTTATATAATGAAATGCGGGTCTAAATCGATTACCTGGCGAAAATATATTTTATTCACCCCCCTTTTTTCCATCACAGTCCAAGTTGGCTGAGTTCGGGTTGCTTCTCGGACATGGAAACTTCGCGTCATTGTTTTAACTAAGAGGAGTCACATGCGCGTAGGTTACCTGTATTGATTTGACGATTCGTTGTGTCAAAAGCCAGAGACATTTGTAGGTCCTTCACATTTGACAAAGCACATCCACTGAAGATTTGGGGTTCTTACGCACCGCCAGAAACACAACGCCACATCAGTACAGAACACGAGCACAAAATACCTCTTGTATCGAGAAGCTGTAGATCCTAGTCAAATATTCAAATTCCTAGGTTCAAATCCCGACAAGGTCAAATATTCGTGCGATGAGCATGAATCTGGGGGCACGGGAATTCCCCCTTCCAGCAAGACGCGCCAAGCGAAGCGGACCCACTTCCCTTCACTTCTACCACTACCAGCCACGCTCTACAAATTCTATATCTTGCCTAAAAAGTAAAGACCCGTCACATGTTAATATCATCATAAATTCATTCGTGGAAGTATATGCGACGACCGGGATGTGCCCAACAAAGCTATACTTTTTACCCAAGATGTAGAATTTGTAGAGCGTGGCTGGTAGTGGTAGAGTTACGCCGTGTGGAGTAGGAAGCTTGGCGCTAATTGCGATCTGATATCTTTTTCACGCTGAAAGCTGTATGAGCTATGGAGTCTAGGCATCACTTTACATGTATTTTTTTTGGTGGGATATTTGTTTCAGATTCTTGGATGTTTTCTATGTATTTTAAATATTTATATCTATTAAACATATCGTCGTCTTGTATCCATAGCACAAGCCTTATTGAGCTTACTGTGGCTGGTTAGATTGGTGTAAGATTGTCCCCTAATATTAATTTATTATCGTTATGGCGGTCTTCTGTAATAAGTTCTCAGTTAGATTCCAAATACGATCGAGGCGATACTCCACTATTTCCTATCTCTCCAAATCAATCTTGTAGATAGCCCGCTTTTAGACAATGGTTCATGGGGAACCCTTTTGTACCGCATCGCTTTATAGTCCTTTTTCAAACTGCCATACGAAGTTGACAAACGTGAAGCTGCGGTAGCCCAGTGGTTCAGGCAAGCGGCGGTCGTGGGTTCGAATCCCGGCTCGTACCAATGAGTTTTTCGGAATATACGGAATATTTACCGTTAGCTTTTCTAGTTTTCCCTCTGAGAGATCAGGTCAGATTGCAGTTGCTTTCGTAAAACTAGTGGCCTTGCCAAACCTTGGGATTAGGTGTCAAAGCGGACCCCGGGTCCCTTTAGGGCATAATCGGGAATAACGCTAGATAATTAGGAAGTTGTTAAGAGGCTGACAAGACCTAATTTGGTGAAATTGATGTTGTTTAAGCAGTTTTTTAAGAAAAACTATTTGTTATAGCACATTAAATGAAATATGTATGTTAATATTCACTATATTTCAAAGACCGTGGACGGGCTCGATACATAATTAGACGAAATCGGCTCGATAGAAAATAATTGCAAAGATTGGTCTTAAAATCACATTAAACAGTTCTATGTCTATATTTTTTTGACGTATGGGTCTGCAATTAAAAACATGAAGTCAACATATTCATACCTAAACCGCTAGCGAGTCACAAATAATCGACCCTTTTTTTTGTTTCAATATTTATGTAACATTTTCTTCAAAAACCGGGCCGCCCAGTAACACTCGCTCTCGTTTACTCCGATACAAATAGACAGTGTGCGCGCTATCCAAAATCCTCAAGGGCATTTTGGTGTTGACAGCGTCTTAAACGGGGAAAAGCGACAAGGTATCAAGATGTCCAGCTATGAGGACAAGGACACCAATATGTATATAATTACCACAAAGTCTCAAAAATATGTAGGCAAACCTTATTTCAGCAACAATAAGGTTGTAGTATACATATTTATGAAACTTTGAGTGAATACATATTAATGCCCTTGACTGTACTTCCACGTTTTGCGCGAGTAAAGAGACATATTATTGGGAATACTAATGTTATTCTTGGCCTATTTTCCATTCAGTACATTTAAAAATAGATCCGACTTCCTCTGTCAAACAAGATGCTCACGCGACGAGCTTTTCCGGTCGGAAATGCTCGTGATACTACACTCTTCATGACTCAATGATATTTCTGTTAACCTTGAAACCAGAGTGAACTATGTACGTTTTGTTTGACAAGCTATTGTAACGCTAATTGCTAAGAGGTGTAGACCTAGAATCGCGTTCGTGTTTTGGGTCTCTCTGGCTATTTTCGGAAACAAGAGCTTACAGTTTTCAGAGTTAAATGACTCCGCAGATTCTTAGGATTTTCTTTATACTGAAAATTATGTTCCGGAGGACCACTTTAGTAGTTTCAGGATAATTTATTTAGTATAATTTGTATGTAAGCACTTTATTGTACTCACGACAGGTTAAAACATAAACATGATAAATAAGATTAAGGTACAAACGCGAACTTATCCTATAAGGGATCTCTTTTATCGTAGATTAACTCTTATAAGAATACTTAATTCAGTAATGAATTGTACAACCTAAGCGTTATTTCACGACCGAAAGATCAATTTACTTATTTTTCCTAAAGATTCAAAGTGGTGACGTTAATTATTACGAGACGGTTTCGTCGTCCAGTGATTTTAGATTTTGACTCCTATTTATTTATATTTGTATGTATGTATGTAAATACTTTATTGTACACAAGACACAGGTAAAAATACAGACAAAAAAAAGTTAATTCGGTACAAAGGCGAACTTATCCCTGTAAGGGATCTCTTCCAGTTAACCTTTGAGCAATTGAGTTGAGATCGGGAACAACAAGATAGACAAACTAACACGTGTACAGACGTATTTACCTAGACGCTACAGTAAATTAATCTTAATACATATATATACTACATATAAGTACAAATAAAAATAAATAGTATACACATACTATTTGCCTTTTGTTATGCTCTAATCGTAATGGAGTCGTACACTCATTCACTCATATATATATAATTATATTTCTTTTTCATATTTTTTATTTTATTATCTGTGTAGTTTTTGTCACGAATAAATGTTTTGATTTGATTTGATTTTATCCTCTTTAAAATATTGGTTCTTTGCTTGAGGAGTCCTGACGACCTGCAAAGACCTCGCTGCCAGCCCAGCATCGAGTTAACGAGTAATAGTTGACCAACTTAATAAATGTACTTGAAAAGGCCAACTTTCGAACAAATTCGGATGACGCAACCGCAACCTTTACTTGGCTCGCGCGTGTTAATGTAGGGTACATATCGGGTTGCATAATATTGAAAGCCATAGTTTTGATTGGCATAACTACATACTTGTGTCATAATCATCATTACGCATTACCGACAAAAGTCATAAAGTAGTTCGCATATATTTTTTACCCATAATATTTAAGAGCATAATTAATAGTTATCATAAATAAAAGCATAAAAGCTTTAAGCATAAATTTAATATCAATCGCCATAATAGGTTTGCTCATAACGTTTTCAAGTCATATGTATAAGAAAATTGGTTAAAGTAAAGGTACAAGAAATGTCTTTGTAAACTAAACCAAACACCACTTTTTTTTAATCAAACGCGCGGAAATTATTTTGTCTTAACCAAAACCTAACCTAACCGCCAGCGTGTAGACGTCACCCTGCTTCGCGGGGTGCCTATTTCCGCTCTACGGGACACAGGATAACCATAACCTAACCTACCAAAAATACATGTTTGATTGTTTATTTTTTTACTGCGGTGGGCCTTGCCCCCCGAGCCCCCCTTGAGAGAGGCTTCGCCCCTTCGGCCCCGTTTTCTAGATGCCCTAACCTAATAAAACGCTGTTTAACTAATTTAATAGCTTTTTTTTTGCGAATCAATCATAATAACAGTACATTGCCATAGTAATTTCTTATGACTAAAAATAATTATGAATTTCAATGTAATGACTAAAACTTGTATGATATTTAACATTATGGTTTAAAAAAATATGACATATGGTGCACTCGGGTAATTCCGAAAATTACTAATATCTACTAAACGCGGCTACATTTTTTGCTATGCTTGACTCTTATGTTCAAGTTGAACGTCATACGGAGTGTTGCCAGAGCAAATAATGTAGCCGCGTTTAGTAGATATTAGTAATTTTCGGAATTACCCGAGTGCACCTTACTACAATTATGGCAATGAAAGTGTTATGCGCAACACAACACTTTTATGAGCAACAATTTTATGCATAAAATTGTATGGCAATCGAAATTATGACATAATGACTTATGCAACTAGGTGGACACCCTTTAATGTAACAAAGGTCAAAGACAGACAGACATCTACCGAACTCTACACTGCTGCGCGTGGTCTCACACGCACTTGGCCGGTTTTATCAATACCAATTTGGTATAGTGATATTAGACGTTTTATTTGAACTTGTGCAGTTATATTACATAGGCTCTAGTATAAGTTTTACCGAAACAAAACTTTACGATCGCGTTTGCGTTTTACCCTCAATTTGTATGGGATTTGACAGCAAAATGCGAACGCGGTCGTAACGTTTTGTTTCGGTAAAACTTATACTAGAGCATCTGGTCTTTGAGGTCACCCATAGTAATAGTTAACTAAACAAGTGATATTAGATTTCATTTGGACCATGGTTGGGTGACATGGATGTAGTTGAGGTGAAATGAAATGAAAATTATTTATCCGTTGGGAGTTGGGAGGTTTTACAGCCACGGTATTCTGTAACTTGTTTTGAGTTCACCTCAACGCTGGCTCACAATATATCTTGACGCCGAATTCTTAGTAACTGAGCGTAGGTAGAGGTATAACTTCGTTAGGTGTGACGGGTGCGGCGAGGTGCATTAGCGCGTAAAGAATAACCGCCCTGTGAACGAGCGTCAGCCAACGCTCTTCCCGGCACGGTGTCCTGTGAGGCAACACGTACCTGTCCCTTGATCTTTAACGGCGACTCCACTACGCCTGACCTTCGTTACAGACGCATGTCGCGTCGTAAACCAAACGTATTTATTTGACAAAGAGTTCAAAAGAATTGCGTTGTTTCCGTTTCGTTCACTTATGTCGGTCAAAATTATTTTTTCTCGTTATTTATCGCTGTTAGGGTGAGTATGATTATGAGTATCTATCAGAGCCGTGCGAGGTAGCGAAGCGGCGTGGAAGGAATAAGATCCACCAATATCGCTACCCACACGCATCCCTTCCAATTGGTGGTGCTCAAATATGAAAAATATGTATGCATACAACTTACTCATAAATATGTCCCATGCCTCTTATGTCGACGGATCCCTTGATATTTATAAGAGGTTTATACTGATACATATTTTTGCACTCGACTGTAACACTATATATTACAGTCTTCCCAAGCATTAAGAGTCCGCAGTAAGCTCGATTCTCCATACAAACGTAATTACGCTCTCATTTTAAACTACTTGTTGGATTGTAACGAAACGTTGCATGTACAGGTATGAGGTATATCCAGGTCTGTAATTAGTTTATGTAGCTTCAGATATAGTAAAAAAAAGACACATACAAAACTTGTTTTTGCTGTATTTCGTTTGTCTTATAAACTGGAACCATATAAACTTTATAAAGACATAGATGTACCTCATGTCATTGTATGTGCAAAGTTTCGTCACAATCCAATTCGTGACTTTAAAATGAGAACAAAACTCCGTTTGAATGGGAAGGTGAAATTCGGCCGAGCTTACTGCGGACTCTTAAGATACATTATAGACGTACCTCCACCTTACAGAAGATCTCAGCCATAATAACACAACTACTCTGTAGGTATGTGGAGGGGTGTTCCCGGTGTTGAGCAAGGTCGCCAGAGTTCCCGGGGTTGTGCTGTGTTGAGAGCTGCATTTGTCTCTGGCTTTCAACACAACGAACCACTGTGCTGGTGACTTCTTCCGGTGTTTGCTTACCGTCAGTCTGGCCGTATGCTTGTAAGCCAGATCCCGGTATAACAGTATATACATATCACTAAATCTATTGCCCACGTCACGCGACCCATAACAGAATGACCAAGCAAACTGCACAGTCACACAATTTTTCCAGCAAAAACGCTTGAATGTGAAGTGCACCAAGTGCCTGTTACACATCTTCCTATCTTTAAGGTGTTCTTGCCTTTCGTTGTGTAATATTCATCATGTCTTATGATTCAAAACCGGATCAATTTTGACTCATTTCCTCTCATCCGAACTTGATGCTTGGCATGCGCGATGGTGAGTAATATTTTTACAGTATTTAGAAAGAACGTACTTTGTTCGGCGATTTGTGTTTTCTTGGCGAGAATCTATCCAGACAAAAAGATAAAACAACACTACTTGACAAAAAGTTAATTATTCTTTGCTCTTTTTTGCTTCTACGCCTGTCTTGTCCATCTCATCAAAATCGTTTTTAACCCCCACCGCAAAAAGTTCAACGTGTCTGTGTGTCCGTCTGTGGTATCGGAGCTCCTAAACGAATGAATTGATTTTTGTCTGAAAGCTAACGTGACCGAGATGGTTCGTAGCTACGTTTCAACAAAATCGGTTCAGCCGGTTTTCAGATATTGAACTTTGAAATGAAAATGTCGGGGCTTTTCAAGTTTTCTAAGTTGTAGGTTAACATTCAAGAACCGAATTAGAAACAAATAATTAGAGTACGAATCAAACAAATTTGAACACTATAGTGTTTAGATAATTATTTAGACAATAGTATTCGCAAGTCCTCAAAAGCGTTACTTGAGCGTTACTTGTACCTAACATAGGGGCATTTTAAAAATTAACTCTGTGCCAGTTTTGTGTTTTTGTTGGACGACTAACGCCAGTTGGGTACACAATTATTTAAAAACGCCTCGATAGATGACTGATGGATGACTCTCAGCTACATACAAAGCATTTCATCCCATTCTACGTGCTCTTTCGTCTAGTAAGTAAGCGTTGTGACGTTTGCGCGTCATATGTAGTCATAGGTAGCACAACGCCGGCCGTCACAGTCACCGGGTGTCACTGTCAACCGCAATGGTGGACGCGCTATCGTCACCTTAAAAGTGCGCGAGAGGCAAGTACAGCCGAAGCGAAGCGGGGAAAGCCTGGCTAACGTGGAAGCCGCTGCCTCGTGGATTGAATGTACACGTGTCTTCATAAAACAAGTTTATCGAACTCCTTTAAATATCCAAGTATGCTACTACAAATATATCTACATAATATATTACTTATATTGCTCGTTTATTAGTAGGTATAGTCTTCGAGATATAAAGAATATGTAATTAACTACTACTATGGGCTGATACATATATTAATAATAATAAAAATATTTGATTCGACGATCATCGTCCCGATAGTCGTTTCGGCGAATGGTTTAATAGCGAAGAGTCTCGACCTCGGATCAAGGGTCAGATACAGAAGCCGGTACTCCTGGATACTGCGCGGATAGTCAGGAGGTTCCTGTCTCTGTCGCCCTGACCGCCGGTGGCTTAGGCCCCGCCTCGCTGCCGGCTGCACCCTAGGTTAGGTAATTATAATGATTTTATGTTTTGTATGTATAGTTTTATATTTTACTTTTTATATATAATTATTGTACAAACCTAACTTAAGAGAAATAAAGAGATAATAATAAATCAGCCTATATACGTCCCACTGCTGGGCACAGGCCTCCTCTCATGGATGAGAGGGAACGGGCAGTAGTCCCCACGCTGGCCCAGTGCGGGTTGGGGACTTCACATACACTTTTGAATTTCTTCGCAGATGTATGCAGGTTTCCTCACGATGTTTTTCCTTCACCGAAAAGCGAACAGTAAATATCAAATTATATTCCGTACATAAGTTCCGAAAAACTCATTGGTACGAGTACGAGCCGGGATTCGACCCACGACCGCCGCTCGACAGCTGCGTGCCTGAACCACTGGACTACCGTACCTTTTTAACCGACTTCAAAAAAAAGGAGGAGGTTCTCAATTCGGTTGTATTTTTTTTTTCAATGTTTGTTACCTCAGAACTCCGCCATTGATGAGCCGATTCGAAAACTTTTTTTTTGTTTGTAAGTATATGCATCCAGGTGGGTCCCATTTTTTTTTTAATTTAGTTGGATGATGGGATCCATGAGGAATTGAGAGAACTCCTCAATTATATTAGGCACGCGTGTAGTGATTTTGGTATTTTCTATTATATCTCGTGTATTTACATCCGGAAATTATAAATTTGGTGGAGTGGAACTGATGATGAAGACCACAGATGACTTATGGAATTCCTCAATTATGTACTTAAAGTACAAAAGCACTTCACAGATTTTGAAAAGATTCCGTTGAAATAGCAGCTAATGAAGTACCAAAGGTGATCCTTGTGCAATCGACGGAAGTACTCAAATATTATCGGGCCACATACAGCGATTGGGTTTTTTTCTCTAATAATCAACGCATTTGCTCTCGGAAATCAGTTCATGTGGTAAATTAGAAAATAAATGTGGAAATGTTCTCGTGGCTTGGCGGAGGCGATACTAAATTGAAGTCGGTTAAAACTTTGTTTTTAAAGTAAATTATTTATGATACATATATTAACCGCTGTTAATACCGCGCCACTGCCGTAAACTAATTTTGGTAAACCACACCCCGCCACAGCACTTAATAGAGCTCTATATGCTTAGCTCGGTTCATTGTTCAGTTCGACCAATTTAAGAGTCCGCAGTAAGCTCGATTCTCCATACAAACGTAGTTACGCTCTCATTTTAAAACGACTAGCTAGATGCTCTGAAACTTTTTACTTAGATTAAGTTAAGGTATATCCAGTTCTTTAATGTAGCTTCAGATACAGTAGTAAAAAAATACAGCGTATTTACGTTTTTCATACAAAACTGTTTTTTTGGTGTATTTCGTTTATTTTATAAACTGGAGCCATATAAACTAATTGCATACCTAGATATACCTCATGTAATCGTATATGCAAAGTTTCGTTACAATCCAACACTTAGTTTTAAAATGAGAACGATAAACTCCGTTTGTATGTGGAAGGGAAGGAAATTCGGCAGAGCTAACTGCGGACTCTTAAACACGGCGAATGGTCGATGTTCTGTTGATCAGCACCTTAGGAAGAGGGAGAGCCCCAGTTAGGCTTCTCTCATGAGCTACATGACATGCCGAAGTGTGTACTAAACAAGATGAATCAGATCGGAACATGTAGTGAAAATTACGCCCTTCGCTCTTTAAAAGCGAGTTAAAAACGATTGTTTACGTTGAGTCAGCCAACCTTTAATATATCCACTGTTCAAAGATTTACCAAGAAGCTAAAGACGTGTTTCATTGCCAGATTGTTTATTTTATCGAACATAATATCGCGTCGAACAAGCTTGTTACGAATTACTTCTTATTTTGTATATTTTGGGTTACATGGAATCCGATTTGGGTCGGCATTTTAAAAAGGTAGGTCATCTTTAGGATATTATTTTATTAGTATTATTACTATAGTGCAAACGCCAACACAGTTAACTGACCATCCTGTATTTATATAGAACCTTATTATAATGCACTTAAAGTGCATGGATGGTCAGTTAGCTGTGTTGGCGGGTTTTGGTTTGGTTTTCGCTAGGCATAGCGTGAACAGTACACTGCAATTATCGCTGTATACCGTATCTCTTAGGTTAATATATTCTTAGATAGGTTAATACGTTAGTTTTAGTTTATCGGATCCACTGAAAATCAGCGCCGTTGCACTCTGTGTCTCGACTCATGCTGAGTGGACTCCTTTTTTGAAGCAACACTAGATGCCTTAGATTTAAGCCTAATGTGGTGTATTACATATGCTGTTGTTGTTCCGAAATAAATTTATTATATTCTATTCTATTCTATCATTCCTGCTGTTGTCCACGTTAATCACCTAGCCTGATCCCCCAGGGGAAAAAACGGTTAGGTTGTTAGGTGAACTGCGACCCTACAGCGCGCGAGCCGAGCGAGCGAAGCGAGCGTGACGCGGTAGCGTCCGGCGAAGCGCCATAACCGAACATTATCATTTTGTCCCAGTTGAATATAAAATAATTGCCGCTAATTCCCCTGGGTGATCGGGGTCAGGTTATTAACGTGGATAACGTGTCATTGCTGGATAGAGGCGATGCCCGCGATCATGCCCAGCAGGTCGATCACGTAACGCATTGTACGTACGCCAGGTAGATCTAAATGTCACTTTTGGTATGGAAAAATGAAAGTTGAGTTGTCCAAATGTGCGTTCCAAAAGTTACGTCCCGTCAGACAGACCACCACGTTGGGGGACTTCCGACACTGCGTATCCAGCTGCGTGGTCGCCACTCCAGCCCTGCTATTCTGTAACTTGTTTTAAGCTCACCTGAATGCTGAACCACAATTATATATCTCGGCGCCGCGATTCGTAGTAAGTAAGCGTAGGTAGAGGTCTAGTTTCGTGACGGGTGACGGGTGCGGTGAGGCGCATGAGCGCGTAAAGAATAACAGCCCTCAACCTTACTGCCCTAACGGATGCCGGTTCTACGCGCAACTTTCCCTTCCGGAAAGTCAATTCTGATACATAGCGGAAAGATAAATTGAAATCGAATAAGTGGTTCCGTAGATTACACCCTACATACAAAGCTGCAATCTCACAGACTTTATCGCTGTAATTTTAGTATAGTATAGACAAGCATTTGTCCGCGTCTCCCAATGCCCATACAAACTTTACGGAATAACTTCCAGGACAAAAAGTATTCTATGTTTTAATTCTGTTTATACAATATTTGTGTGCCCAATTTCACCAAAATCCATGAAGTAGTTTCCGTGTGACTGAGTAACAAATATTTATTTATTTATTTATTTATTTATAAACCCTTAATTAACATTAACAGACAAGCTATGCATGTTAATTATACAGGAGGATATTATACAATGAGGTGCTTAGGTCTATACAATACAGTAGATATCAATAAAGTATGGAACTTGAAGCCGTAATAGACTCCAGATATCGGCTGCTAGTCGAGAGAAATTGAGATTCCGTGCTGTGGAACATATCCAGTTTGCTGTATATAAACATGCAAACATTTTCAAGTAGAAAGATAGGATGTATGTATCATTAGTACTCATAGCGCCATCTTTGCTTAGCTTGGGTATAAAATGTAGTAAAATTGTCCCCAAATATGTATTTATTTACTTATTTGACAGCATTAACCCAAACGTAAAGCGGTCGCAACAGTTTCGCAATTAGGCAGGGAAGAAAGCCAGGGCCGGACTAGCAGTGTTTAGTAGATGAGAAAAAAAGCGGTACAATGAATTAACCCAGTTACGTGCTATTTCTGCGCGCACGCAGCAATCGGCATCTGGGCCGGTGCTCAAACTGTACGGCCGGCGTAAATGGAGAAAAAACCCAGCCCCTATATTGACAGCTTTCATTGTGGAGCTACAATACTCATGACAAGCTATGGTAATAACCTAGTGACTCTATGAGCTGTAGAATTCACAAGCCTATATAAAACAATAAACATTTAGAAAAAGTGTCTCGCAAAAAGAAATCTATGTAATTAACGAATCTGGCTCACAAATTTTCACGAAAATGCAATCTGTAGGGGAGAACAGCGGGAAAGAGTCGCACCGCTACAAGTGCTTGCCGGCCCCGGTCGTTATGTTAGCGCTGCTGCGGTACGCACGCGTTCTATGGACACGTTTAGGCTGGTTCTGCTCAACTCGTAGTTACTATTATTTATTGTTTGGTCCAGCTGAAAAGGCCAGAGAGGCGAGGGCTCTTTCGACTGAGGGTTTTTCAAACCGTAATATCCTTAGACGGTTGTGGCTGATGATGCCTCGAGGTGATGGGACAGGTCTGCCCACAGTACAGCCTTGTCTGCCATGGTGAGCTGCGGCTGACACCACGCGAGTGTGAGATTGGCAAATGTTTTATGAATAGTGACAAAGTAACATCATACCTAGGCAGGACCCGGTATTAGTCTTGGGACTTGGCCGCGACATACAGAGCTATAGCGTTAGTAGTGGGATCAAAAAGTGTTTTTTTATTTTTCGAAATAGCCACACATTTTTAGTTCACCCATTCGCGAAATTGTTAATTTACTCAAATTGATATAAAACATTTTTCATCAATAAAACAGATTGGTGACGGTCGTGCCTATATTCGTACCTCCTACTATAATAGATTGTGATGCTGCGTTCTGATCTCTCACTCACGCGCAGGCCGTACCGCGGCAAGCCCTTAGAGAAAACCCCACTTCTGATTTCAAGGACGTTACACAAAGAGATATTTAGAGATCTTCTGTAAATTAATTTGAATTGCTATTCAAATTCATAAATTTAAATAATTATCCGCAAGTCGTCCGATTCGACCAGATCATCACATTGAATTATTGAACATTTAGTTGATAAACAAATTCAATATTTGAAAACGGGCATACGTACAAATAAACCAGTACAAGATTGCAATAGAACCAACCATGTTAACCATGTTGTATTAATAGCTGTTGGTTCTCCGAATAATAATAAATAAATAAATAGGATAAAACCTTTAAAATCACCAGTTAGTACACCAAATACCAATACACTAAAATCCACGAATTAATATAATCTAACTAATATTATAAATGCCAACGCAACGCAAACGACTATAGCCTAGATGAAAGGAAGTTAATGCGGACGAAGTCTCGGGCAATAGCTAGTTCTCAAATGATTTCTCGACATGAATTAAAGTACACCTTGTACTTAGTAAAATAAGCGTCGGTAAAGGTTGAGATCCGCTGCAGCGTAGTATTAAGTATTGAAAACATCTCAACAATATTAAAATAGGTTCTCTTGTTACGGTATAGTACATTGACGTGATTTCCTCAAAGTGGGGGTTATCTCAGGTTGTAGAATACTGAGATCTACTTAATCTTATGAATACAGAAAATTATTTTATGTATATTAAGGCGGTGCATTGGAAATTATACTTTGAAACGCCGTTCTGACTAGATTAAGAAACAATAAGGTCTGATTTTCAGATATATGATTCTTCACTATATGACTGTTCATCTGATTTTATGGATACATGATTGATTAAAATTTCCTCGATAGAAAAAAATCCAAAGTTGGGTCTGTATTTTCCTTTTTTTACTCAGCCTACTCAAACGATACATTATTTTACGACACAATCAAGTAAATACTATAGTATTTTATCTCATCTAAAATCTCACTCAATGATATATATGTCGGAGAGGAGAAGTTTCATGCAGCGCCCTCTATTACATTCATCGTGACTTCGGTCGTAATGTGCTCCACTGTCAATCTACAAATGTCATCATTGAAATACATGCGAACGATAACATATTTGTCTGGGCAAACTCGGGAGCTCATTAGTTCCGCCGCGCGCCAACAGAGGGCTATGACGAGTATTATTTTGAATTAGAAACAGAACAACGGACGGTTGTGTTCGCTGTCATTGAGGAAAAAGCCTGACAGGAGGTGGTTGCTCTCTTGGATGGAGAATTAATCGTGTTGAGATAATGGTGTGACGGAATACGAGAACCGAAATTGCCAGTTCACTGTATTTCACATGAATTTTGTAATTATGCTGTGGAGAAGTCCTTAGTAAAGTTTGTAATCATAGTAACATCGTTTATAAACCTTACCTAAGTTAGGTATTTATTGTAATTTGTCCAAAAAAGCGATTCCCGAAGAGTGTTACATATCTTTTTCTCGTGGGCGGAAGGCATCAGCGTGTCTCTGTCTAGGGGGCGTGTACGACTCAAATCAAGGCATCCCCTTAAAAAGAGTTAGATACGTTGTCTATACGAAAATCCGTGTTTAAAAATGTCCACCAATTCTGACAGTGCAGCGTAAGTTTCCATTGACAACGTGAAACTGAGGCAAGTATGCAACTGACTCAGTTTTAGTGTGCCAGTTTTGGAGAGCTTATAACCTATCTACCTCTTTTTATATTACTTCATTGAATACAGACGTTGGTTTTCTAGATATAGATTCGTGATCGTATTATGGTTGTTTAATGTTAGATGACGTTTCTTTGTATTGAACGCACAAATAACATTGTTAGTAAATAATTTAAACGAGACATTAACATAGTTTGCAACATTTATCAATGTTTTATTAAAACAGTAGTAATCAGGGGTGCCGATTGATATGGTCCCTCAGATCGCTTGCCAACTCGATCTGATTGTATCAATGCCTTTCATCTTCGGTTTGAACGTTCGTCTATACACGCGTATCTATGTAACCGGGAGAGCAGCTCTTAGGCCACGTATTCACTGGAGAGAGATGAAAACTAAGCTACTAACTATGTCTACCACTGATGCTAATTTGTCGATGACAGATAAGGTAAACGACCTAGTCCTCGACGTTGTACAGTCAGCATCAAAAGTAACTGCACAATCGAAGACGTCAAATGCTATTCTTCCCTTTTAATAGAGACTTTTGACGTCTTCGATTGCGCAGTTACTTTAGTAGTGTATCCCATGGGCACTTTATGTCAAAGCAATATGGGTTAAATTCGAATTAAAAATAGGCGTGATTATATGTATGTATATATGCATACTGTACCTAAAGTATGTACGATACGTTACGCAAACGTACCTGGCTGGTTTAACCCCCCCCCCCCCTCGCAGACGGGACAAATGTCAGGATAAAAGAAAAGAAAACTTGGACAAATAAGTTAGCGGTGGATGAAAACTTTGGTCTTTAAACTCGGCAATAATCCGTTGTTAGAGCCGCGTAGTTTATCTTTTGAAAAGCGGGCAAGTGGGAGCCGAGTTACGGAATCACAGCCCTTTTAGGGTTCCGTACCCATTTGGTAAAACGAGACCCTATTACTAAGCCTCCGCTGTCCGTACGTCTATCACCAGGCTGTATCTCATGAACCGTGATAGTTAGACAGTTCAAATTTTCACAGATGATGTATTTCTGTTGCCGCTATATCAACAAACACAAAAGAACAGAATACAATTAATATATAAGGGGGCTCCCATACAACATACGTGATTTTTTGGCCGTTTTTATAGATAATGGTACCTACGGAACGGAAACCAAATTCGACCAAATTAAGGGGTAATTGAATAACTTTACGAACAAGCGTCAGGGCAACTAAACTGAAATTTTACCGTAAAAATTACATTTAAATCTACCTAATGCCACAGAATAGATAAAAGTACAAGTAATGCGTAGCTACCTACAGTCAGCGTCACATAGCTAGTAGCAGCCAAGGTAGCCAAATATATCTGTACACGTCTTTATTACTTTAAGAATAAGGGTGTGTTACGAAATATTTGGCTACTCTGGCTGCTACTAACTGTACGTAGGTACACTGCTAAACGAGCGTCTATTACTAACCGACAAACCAGTCTATCCACCTGGTTGGACGGTTAGTATTTTTTTTTCGTAACCAACAATCTGCCTAGTTGGTTGGTTAGTCATATGAACTTTTATTACGAACCGACCACCTTCTTATAAACTAATTATTGGTTTGTCGGTTGGTAATTAAAATATACCAACCGAAAAACCGCCTGACATGGTATGGTATGGTATAGAAGACGCTAAAATAAGCATGTTTTGTATGAAGAAACTTTAAGGCAGGTCGGTGTAGGTACGACGACGAGCGAAGCGAGGAGGAGTGTTAGGAAGAACTGTGACCCTACAGCGCGCGAGCCGAGCGAGCGAAGCGAGCGTGCCGCGGTAGCGGCCGGCGAAGCGCCAGAACCGGACATTTTATTACTACCTAATAGTAACATATTAAATAAGTCTGAAAATCATTTTTTACCCATTGAAATTTTTACAAGTCCTAGAATTTTCCCAACTTTCAAGTAAAATATCTTGGCCGTTTTTGATTTTAGACAAAAGTTTTTTCTACAAAACATGCTTATTTTAGCGTTTTGCACGAAATTTTTCTAACCGACAACCAACTAGGTGGTCAGTTAAGAAAAAAAATTAACAGCCAACCAACTAGGTAGTCAGTTAAGAAAAAAAATTAACCGCCAACCAACTAGGTGGTCAGTTAAGAAAAAAAAATAACAGCCAACCAACTAGGTTGTTGGTTACGAAAAAAAAATACTAACCGTCCAACCAGGTGGATAGACTGGTTTGTCGGTTAGTAATAGACGCTACACGCGTCTGGTGGCTAGAGACTGCTTCGTTATTTATCGACCCGGCAATGGAAGTTGAATTGTAATTTTCCAGTGACAATGTCAAGTTGTTGAAATAAAAAGTATGTTTGAAAATAAGTTCTTGGCTTTAAAGATTTTGATGTTATTTCCAGTAGGTACACGGTTTTACGAGGGCGGATATCTGACCAACCACTCATCTCTCATTTACGAGAATATTTATTTATTTATTTTCTCGGAGTTTTAAAGTCTCGGTCGCCAAGCTACCTGCTAGATGAATTAAATAATTGGGTTCTGTTTGAGGTAAGGACGGGTCTCTAAAAGTATTATATCATAACATAATAAATGCTCTACCTACTTGGAACATATTTTTAACGACTCTTCAGCTTTCAGAAAAAAATAGAGTGTTTTATACATTCCTGAATATTATATTGCGGACGACCGCTTTAGCTTAGTGGTAGGTGACCCTGCCTACGAAGCTAGAGGTCCCGGGTTCGAATCCCGGTAAGGGCATATATTTGTGTGATGAGCACGAATATTTGTTCCTGAGACATGTATGTTTTCTACGCATTTAAGTATTTATTTATGTATATAAGTATGTTTATCGTCGTCTTGTACCCATAAAACAAGCTTTGCTTAGTTTGGGACTACGTCGATTTGTGTAAGATTGTCCGCAAATATTTATTTTTAATAGGTTGGTATTTTTCATGTCAATAAAATTAGTTTTTCGAGGAAATTCTAATTTAAATTGTTAATTACCTAACTAAATACTGAATATCGCTCACCGCCTCTATATATCTATTTCATTCTCCCAGAAAAAAATGCGTAAAATGGAAAATCCTACTATAATTATAAATGCGAAAGTTTGTATGTTTGGATGTGTGTTACTCAATCACGCTTAAACGGCTCAACCGATTTGGATGAAATTTTCCACCAGTAGCCTGGATTAAAATAAAGGATAGTTTTTATCCCGGGCCCACGCAGACGAAGTCATGGACGGAAGCTAGTAATTGAATAATATCTACTTGTACCTAGTACTATCTTTAGTATGTTTACTATCGCTTTCCGAGATTCATACATATGAATTCCAATATTTTTTATTATTACGTTTATTTATTTATTACCCAAATACCAATACATCGTGTCAGATAGAACCCTCGACGTATTAATCCTTCGCCGGTGTTGTGCTGATAAATGGCGTCAAAATGGTTACAAACCGTCAACACGCATCGAGATTTAAACCGAAACAGGAGGACCACAGGATCGTGTGTTGTGTAGCTGTCTCTTTCTAATTAGAACTCTTAAAAAGAGACGGATAGCCTATGTTACCGCGTCACCTGCTGAGGGTTATAAAGTTAACTCATGTAACATTATACTGAATCTGTGGTTATAACGTAAATATCAACGATAACCAAGCGTCGCTAGCCTACGGTGCCTGCTTACCACGCCGACCGTAGGTATGCCTGTTTGCCGCTGTCATGGAATTTTTAAAAATTAACAATGTGTAGATATTGTAATGCGCGCAATCACTGCAAATACAAAATTTGGCTTCTAAATTTAGTTTCTGCCTTGATTCGAGTCGAAACCAAAGGCATAAGCGTGTCTCTCACAGGCGGGCGTGTGAGAAACACGCTTATGCCTTCCACGCCCGAGAAACAGAGACGCAACACTCTTCGGGAATGGTTTTATTGGATAAATTTATAAATACCCAACTTAGTGAAGTTTTAAAGATTAGTAAGATTTTAGCTGGGTATATACCATAATATAAACTTGACTGTGTCCTTTTAATAATGTACCTATTGTTTGAGTAAGCTGATAAAAAAATAAAAATTAAGACCCTACTTTGGATGATTTCTATCGAGGAAATTTTAAGCAGTTATGTGTGGTTTAATTAGATAAACAATCATATATTTGAAAATCAGTCCTTATTATTAGAACGATTCACGCCCTTAACCTCTAAATGTTCTATTCCGTCAAACTGAATGATCATTTCGTAAGACGAGCAAAGCCGCGGCGCCAGCTAGCGCAATATAAATCAACGGAAAATGATTGAATCGTCAAAAATACACAAATTGTTATTATAATCGTCCTCATTTATGCGGAGTAGGCGCTGATAAATCATTCCTACGCACTATTAGAAAGCTCTCGTCCAGAAAAAAAACATTTGTTAGAAGTTAGTCACGTTCAAGGCTGAAGAACCGTGTCGGTTATATTTACCGATGCATCCGATAGTATCATGTGTGTATATATATCTTTAATGATTTAAATAAAATTTGGAAGATTAGGGTTGACCAGCGAACGAAAAAAACAGAACGCGAGCTGCTTACAAACTACCCAAACACGTACTTTGGGCATGCGCACCCGGTATGCGCATGTTCGAACTAAACGGCTGCCTGGCATCGTTTTGACACCCCCCCAACCCCGCATAATGGTCATGGCCTCATTCTGACCAAATTAACTGCATACCTGTGCATCTCTTTGGGAGCTACGAATACACAGACACCAGATAACATACAGGTCTTGTTAAATTTATTATAATTCCTCGCTTGCACTGCACCGTGGATTAAACAGGACTATTCCTGACAGTTTTAATTATGCACTACAAGAAGTGTAATTCCTTCCATTCGGTCAAAAAGCAATTAATTTCAAAGATTGGATCTTGAAATCTAAGGATAGAATGGATTTTATCGCAATTGTGGTCATGTCCTGATTGAACTAACAATTCCAGAGTGAATTAAAATAGGAACGATGTTCGATTAGGTTTACACTTTAACATTTAAACTCAAAAGTTTATAAAAACGCTATCGAACATGGACATTTTTATCGATTAAACTACTCGGAACATAAGTTTTATGTGTTCTGCCTACCCCTTTTGGGAATAAAGGCGTGAATCTATGTATGTATGTAAACTACTCGTTGATAGAATAGAATAGATTTTATTTTATTTGCCAGAATACTTATAAACGTAGTACAGGGTGTTGAGTGTCAGCAGTACAGTATTCAGTCGGTGAACGACATGCAAGTTTAGGGTTAGGCTCACTTTCACACACTTTCCCGAAATGTGCACTTTCTGTAAAGGTGCATTTTTTAGAATGATCTTTTTCCCGGAAAGTATACACTGTCTCTAAAAGTGCACTTCTCTATATGTACACTTGGTCCATAGGTGCACTTTCCCACAATGTGCACTTTCGCAGAAGGTATATTTTCCCGGAAAGTACACTTTAGGGGTAGGGGTCTCCCTGTTTATAGTAGGTACTAAGGGTTTCTATGAAATAGTGCAAATGCAAACAGACGGACAGACGGACGGACGGACAGAAAGATCGAAACTGTAAGAGTTCCGTTTTTGCAATGTGTACCTTTTGAGAACCCTAAATGGGAGCCTAACCCCAAATTTATACAGGACTAAAATAATGATTACATAATTATTTGGTTTTTTCGTTCGCTGTCAATGAGTATGGAATAGCTAGCTACTCACAATATTTGACCGTATCTTAAAATAACACGCACCTTGACAGTAACAGAAACCAACATCACAAAACGCGGTCGTAAATCGAACGCGGGGAAGGTTTGTTTCTTTTCTCCGTTCCGATCGACCGATTGACTGGCTGGAAGAATTGAATATTTGTTTTTAAATGTTTAAAAATGGAACGCGATGTGCCGGTGTCGTAAGGCCTTAAGCTCGCATCGCACTGGCGCGGCGGTCAATTGTCAACTTGTCATTAGCTGTCAAATCAAATTTACTATTGACCGCGCCGGTCTGTGAGAGGCCTCAAGATCATACCAATTTACATACGAGTATGCGGTCCCATATCAAAACCATTTTTTAGAAAATCCTTTTTAGGTTTCCGTAGCCAAAATGGCAAAAACGGAACCCTTTTAGTTTTGCCATATCCGTCTGTCCGTCTGCGGGTTAGCTCTGTAACCCTTACTACTAGAAAACTGTAAATCGGCATGGGTATATA
This sequence comes from Epinotia ramella, assembly GCA_947578815.1. Lineage (NCBI taxonomy): Eukaryota > Metazoa > Arthropoda > Insecta > Lepidoptera > Tortricidae > Epinotia > Epinotia ramella. The sequence goes on along the minus strand of OX388200.1, from coordinate 61,001,759 downwards.
AATCAATCACGCCGACAAAACAGTACAATAAAATCATGAAAAAAATTTTTTTTAGGGTAGATACCTCCTCTAGACCTAAAGCAGGGGTTTTTTTATTCTCGTTTAACGTGGGGTATCGTTCTACCCGTGTTGGGTTATTTCTTTTTTCCTAGCCTGTTTGGGTGTCCCACTGCTGGGCAAGGGCCTTTCTTCTTTTCCTCCTCCACTTGGCCCTATTGCTGGCCCTATAAGTGTTGGGTTAAAAATATGATAGGTTTCTTAAAACCATTATTCAATTTAGTGATTAATTTGCAACATATTGGGCTTTAAAGCCCTCATTTTTGTTCGAGTCATGTGTCCACCCACTGCCGGCTAAATGGCTACTACTGGGGATGTGTTCGCCTTTGTACTTTGATCTTGAGTCATCCTCCTAGGGTTATTCCTGGTTGTGCCCTAAATGCGCCCGAGGTCCGCTTTGACATCTAATTCCAAGATTCAAGCTGGTTTTCCACCGGAGGGACGAGACGAGACGAGACGATGAGATAATTTAAATTCGTACGCGCGCGGTGGAAATAGGTAGCGCGGTGGAAAACCAGCTTTAGCATAGGAACTAGTTTTATATATGCGACTGCCATCTGACCTCTTGACTTCTGCTCTTGTGTGACATGTATATTGTTCAACAATAAAATGCTACACACATTGTAATTGGTAAAGCGTATTCGTATTCACAAAATGTTATGCAGGTATTCGTATATTTAACCTCGTGAGTCAGAATGGGTTTGAATTGTGCTGCAGTCGATGGACCAGCAATTTATAACTAAAATATCACATTTTGTCTGTCTTCAGCCCACAATATCTAGAAATAGTCCTGAAAATTATTTTTTCTCAAAAATAGTACGAAATGTTCCCACAACATCTGTGCAGATAGTATCCGAAAGTGTAAGTAAGTGTGTGTAAGTATCCTGGCCTCGTATTATAGCCGGACCTCGCCTTCGGCTCAGCCGGCTAAATCATACTCGTCCGGGATGGCTTAGTTACTGGTCTCTGCAGTAATGTACTATTAGGTATGTGCTCTGTCTTACCCATTTGGAAATACAGACGTGAGTTATATGTACTTAGTCGTATTTTTTTTCATTGAATTTAAGGTTTATACGTAGTAATAGTAAACCAATGATTATTTCAGTATAATAAAAAAAAAACCCGTGTTTGAAGAGATCAATAAAACCCAGTTCTTTAGCCCGAACCAAATAAATTTAATAGTTAGTTGTAGGCCATAAATCGAATGTATTTTTAGTTCATCTTGTTTGGATTAGACTAATTAGTTAAATAGTTGTAGACGTGCTTCTCACTGTTAGTGGGTTCTAATTTTAACTAATACTTCAAATTAGGGAGGGGACACGATAGGACATTCATCTTATGTATAGTCAGGAGCCGAAGTAGCTACGCAAAATAACACGCTCTAATGGTCTAGACAGTCCTTATCCTCTTGACAATAGAGTCGTGTGTAGGTAATCATTTTGAGCATTTGATCCGCGTAGCCACTTTTGCTACTGGCTGTACCCACGATTCTCATCGAGCGGGCCGGGTCGAAGCGCGGCTGAGCGCACTTTGCAAAGGAATTTGAAGCTGTATTAACAGACGTTTACATTTCATATTTGAATGGATTTGCGCCCGATCGGCTCCGCGCGGACGTGGACGACTGCGCTCGGCTGTCGTCGCATCTGACCGGCTTCGTCCAACTTTTGCCAACAGCTTTCTACCTTTTGTTTGCTTGTTCTGCACTCGTTCAGAACGATTTAAAACTTTCGTCTATTTTTTTACATTGGAAAATCAATGTTTAAAACGCGGTCCGTTGCTCCGTTGTCCGGTGCTCGCGCATCCGCGCCACGCAGCCCGGCCCGGCCCGTTCGGTGGGAATCGTACTTGTAGTAGAACTAACTGGCAGTTGCATAATATGTTTCTGTACTCTTGTTGAGAGGGTTACAATACGCCGAAATATGGGTTTTATCTTGAGCAGTATTAGAGTTGCCATGGCGACTTTCTGTCTACATCACATGACCACCTTCATGGTAAATTATACAATACGGGTGTAGACTCGAACATTATTATTACTCGAAAAGAAAGAAGGCAACAAAATATGCCTAGTGATGAGAATCCCATTCAGATATCTCAAAGAATTACGAAGCTACGACCGTTTTAATATTGCATGTTACTGAGAGAAAACGCTAGGGGATCGTGACGTCACGACATTTGAGCGTCATAGTGAACGACAATCGTTTCATATGAAGTTGCGTTTTGCGGAAAAGGGACGGAACATACCCCTTCTTAAAACTTTGGACACTATAACTTTGTGATTATTTAACCTCTTGCGTTGCTTTTTTGTCCATTTCACTACATTTTTAATCCATTTCGAGAAAATACGACATCTTTGATTATTTTATTTAGTGTCTACACCCCTATTATTAGACTTATAATAAGATATCATGTCAACTCGATTGGACTTTGGGAAGTTGTAATTTTGAAGGGCAACATATACTTATTTTGTTACAATACGAACAGTGAACGTCAATACACCAGTGACTCTGTGAGTTGTAGAGCTCGCGCGTCGGTTTTTTTAAATTATAGAAACAGGCGACAACCAAAGTCTTTATAATTATTGAAATACGAACGATTTGCCAAGCTGAAACGGAGAACTTCGTTCGCTATGCTCGCTCGTTCATCTATGTAAGATATACAATCCTCTGTCTTTAAAGAGTAAGTGTTATGGGACATTTTCTTGACAACTATATCTTGATTTACACTGACTTTCAGTTCAACCGTGTGGGCGAGACGGCAGATGGGTATCTCTCGCTCCCGCGCACCGCTGCCTTAAGCCTCTCACAGTATACTTAACTCAATTGTAAATGATGTGATTATTGACCGCCTAGTTAAAGCAATGACGCGTAATTTCGATGTCCGAGAGCCAACCGGATGGCTCGCGGTATTTGAGCTACCGAAGCGTTGTGGAACCGCCCTGTGCAACCCAAACTGCCAAGCCAACTTGGTCTAGAGTCGAAATTGGAGGGAGGGTGAAAAAAAAAACGAATGTCACCAGGTATTCGATTTAGACCAGCAGTTCAGTATATAAACAGCGTACACACTTTAAGGCAACCGTTGTTTCAGTCGGCTGCCACGCGACCAAAAGAAAATGTTTATACAGTGTGTTATCGGCATGCGGGCATTTATTTAAACTGATAATAATATGTTCCATTAGCAATTGTATGCATGTATTTGTAAATCATAATTATGTAAATTAACTGCGCAATTAATTTTCCAAAATACAAACCTTCAATGGACTAGGTGTATGACGCCGTACTAAACAAATTATGACGAGCTGTCACTTACACTTACTTGTCAATTTACTTTGCTGTACATTGCTGGCAATTAAACGTTTGTTAGAAAGTTAACGAAGTCTGAGATCTAGTTTATTAATTAAATTAATGTCATGGTTGAGTTACATGTACATGTTATTATAACATCCCTTAAAAAATGTACGTAATTTAAAAAAAAAAAAAAAAAGGTCGGTTCCACAACACTTTGGTAGCTCAAATACCGCGAGCCATCCGGTTGCCTCTTGGACACTGCAACTACGCGTTATTGCTCTGAATAAGGCCGCGCCAGTGTGATTCAGGCCTTACCCGCCGCCGCTCCGAGTCGTGGCCGCACCACCGTACCGTTCGGATTACCTCATTTACACCTAACGGTTGGTTTACACGATAAATCTATATCAACGCAGTCTGGTCAGTGTAAACGCTGATTAGCCAGTAATTATCACAGGATGTTGCATGCGATGAAAACGTAGGTGTTTTACATACAATTAACTGGCAATTTTCTGGAGGGATTCATCTGTTAATTGTCCTATTAATGACATATGCAGTTAATTATATAACAGCGAGAATTTGGACCTTGACATATGAGATGTACTATTTGTAATTAGCAGTATATTCTAAGCTGGAATTTTACGCAATGAGATTTCATCTGCTTAGGGGGAAATTGGAAGTGAAAGTTCATATGAAAGCTCATGATGAAATTCTCTGTATTAAAATAGTTGTGTTATATAAACTTAAACATCTGTGTTCTTTAAACAGACTACTAATATTTACGATTAAATTGTATCAACAATTGATAGAATTAATCTTCCGGAAGGACGTTGCGTTATTTGTGTGCCACGTAAAATAGCTAACAAGCAGAAATAGTTCAAAAAATGTATTCCAACTACGAAAAACTAACTGAAAAAACTCGATTTTTTACTGTTGCGTACCAAAAGTGGTCCAACCTAACACTTATGCGATCACTCGGATTCTGCCCGTCTGACAGACGGCAGAGCTTAGAGCGGGGCTCCACTCAGGTCTTAGGCTATGGAGGGTTTTGTTAACAATCCTGACCCTTTTTTGACCATCTTTAACGATTAAAACATGGACTTCCAATGTTGTAACATTTTCTTCTAAGAAACTGTAACTATTAAAATTAAATAGTTGATTGATTCTTTAATAAAGGAACACAGTTACGTAAATATATTGATTCATCATCATCATCATCATATCAGCCGAAAGACGTCCACTGCTGGACATAGGCCTCCCCCAAAGGGTGCCAAAGTGACCGGTCCCACGCCACCCGCATCCAGCGGACTCCCGCAACCTTTACCAGGTCATCAGTCCACCTTGTGGGGGCCTACCCAAGCCGCGCCTTCCGGTACGTGGTCGACACTCGAGAACCTTTCCGCCCCAACGGCCCTCGGTTCTACGTGCTATGTGGCCTGCACACTGCCACTTAAGTTTAGCGATCCGATTAATAACACGGGTGAAGTAACAGTTACATCTAGCAAAACAGATGAAGGCAAAATCCCCTGCATACGGAAGTAAAGGCTCGTCTAGACGAAACCGAGACAATCGCAGCATGTAACAGATTATACGGATCTAAAAATATTTCAACAAGCCCCTAGAGCCAAGGTCGGCAAAGGGCCCTCCCGTTATCAGGGCTCCTTGATGGAGGGTTAAAAATTGCAACGCAAACAGCTTCATGGCTCGGGATAAGCGGGGTTAAATATCGCCGGTTGTGCCATTAATATCTAAGGAGTAAAACCGTATTATTCGGCTGTTCATCTCTTGTTTTATTAGTCAACCATCCCATGAAGATATTTAGTTCATTTATTGGGTCAATCAACTTTTTCTTGTTGTTATTCTCTTCTAGCAAGCCCAGGAGACAACAGTGACAGGGTTTCTTCGAAAATATACTATACATGCATTTAAGCCTCATACAATCATAAGGGGAGCGCTTTTGTTCACATATTTTTTTAAGTCCTATTATTGTAACTCCAAAGACGTATATACAATTTTACACCATAATAATCATTAGTCATTATTATTATTAACGATCGCAACTCAGAACCATTCATAATGATAATAATCATTTTCTCATACACTAAAATTTAGTTTCATAATTTTATTCATTATAATTATAACACTCACTTCTCCGTTTTACTTAAATTCGTTTTATGTTAGTAATAAAATTGATATTCATATAATTTTTCATCATAAATGTTGATTATCCGTACATATGTTTGAATGAAACGTGCATCTATGTGTTCATTTAAAAATCGACTGTTATGTTATAGGAAAAAAAATAGGATAACAAAAAACTACTAGAGAAATAAAATTACAACTAAAATTTACATATTTACAAATTGCCTACAATGTAGTCGCCCAGGTTGGTGCTCTGGGGGTAGGGTGCCCATAGTGCTGGCTACGGTTCCTCGCTGAATGGCGATGCCGATTCTTTGGCCGAGGAACAAGCCAGCCCTATGGTCAGCCGTCTCTTCTTATTTGAATTAACCATCACCGACCTAGCTATAGTCGCTTATCGTTATCGAAGTAAATAAACGTGTTTGTTTTATGTCACGAGGCGCGAGGCAAGGCCCCTAGGCTCTAGACGCTAAGCAAGCCGTCTGTCTGTGTGGATGTAGCCTATGGTGTAGGTACGACGACGTGCGAAGCGAGGAGGTGTGTTAGGAAGAACTGCGACCGTACAGCGTGCGAGCCGATCGAGCGAAGCGAGCGTGCTTTTTTTTTATTACCTACTTAGCGAAATCTTCATTAGGAAAAATAAGATTATGAGTCGAAGTATGTTTTTAGTTATGATATTAGTACTAGCAAAATTATGATGTATGTCCGTTATGAAGAAAACTGGTATGAATAAAAAAAATATGAATATAAAAATTATGAAAACTGTCCATTATGAGTTCTGATGATAGTTATAGAAATTTAGAAACAAAAAGTATAACGAAAAAAATTATGAAGAGAAAATTATGAGATGATTATTATGAATACAAATCGTTGTGTAATAAAACATTGGACAAAGGATTTTATGACCAATACGGAGCGCTTAGTATGAGCAATTAAATACGCGTTATAAATTTATTATTAAGAGCTATTATATTCGTTTTGTGTTAATACCATAGTGGATTTATACGCAAACAATTTTTGTTACTTCAAAGATTATTAAATACATAAAAACCTCAAAATGAAGGATGATAAAACATAAAAAATCATTACGTAACTTGTTCCTAATCTTTCCCTGCAAACTTCGTACTAACAGAGCATTTTTAGGGTTTCTTAAAAAGACGTGGGTTTGTAATGGCAACGTGATATTTATTAACCCACTTATTCATAAAACTTAAAATGCCCCTGCTAAATAAAATGTGCTTTGTCCCTTTCTTACGAACACAAATGTGAAAGTGACAGATAAGGACAAACGAATTTTAACGCCATTTTAGTTAAAACGGGCTTGTAGGACGTTTATGAATACGGCCTTAAACCTTTAAACACACTTTACTTGCCTTTCGTCGTGTATAAACGTGTCCAACCACTTTCATTTTTGCCCGACTCCGGCAGAGCCAAAAGGAAGGGTTATGTTTTTAGCAGTCTTTGTTTGTTATTACGTGTGGTCCACCGTAGCGTTTAAGATAACTGAACCGATTTTGATGAATAAGGCGACAATCGATCCGAAACTATGCTTCAGGTGGCATAGGCTACCTTTTCTGTGAAAAAGGCAGTTATTACAAGCTTTATAACGGTCACTTGCCGTTATCCGATTGAGCTGAAATTTTTGGGTATCAGTATACAGGGTGAAATACTATTTCTCCCTGTAGTTTAGATGACAATTAAATAGTATGGTACCATGGAGCTGATCTCATGACGGAGACAGAGGGTGGCCATGGGAATTCAGTATTTAACCGACGTAACCCCACTGAGTTTGGGCTCGTTAGAATCGTCTCAACAAGTAGTTCATGATGATATACAGAAAAGAACAGTCAGCAATAAAAGCTTGTACCAAAAATGTTTTTTTTTACATAAACGTATTTTTTAGTTACTTTTCCCTAGTTTGATGAACTGTTTATACTTGTTACATAACACAATCGCCTAATTATACAAACCGAATTCGAATACAGAAAGAAACGTTTGCATGCCAATAACTTTTTCTAAAGACCAACAATAAATCGGTCCGTGATCATGCGAATGGGCAAAGATTGGTCAAAGCCGGTCATAATCTTGCCAACCGCTCTTTATTCGACGAATCGTGCACGAAAACAGGGGGATAATGAGTTTCGTTCCGACTCTATAGCTTTATTAGATTATCGTTAAGCATTTTATGTTTTTGTCTCGGATTATGGCATTGGGTTTGCTATGGGGACTGCCGAGTAGAGAACGAATGACAAGTTTATTTTTACAGCGTTATAGACGCGATACATGCGCGATACAGTATTAGTAACTTCCGCGTTAAAAACACGTTTTTTTTTTAAATATAATAACTAGCGTCCCGCCCGGCTTCCGGGTTTGCGGGGGACATAGCGGTAGCGGTCAGAAGCAGTTGCTGCCGCTATGTCCCTGCATTTTGAATCTGTATATCTTCGAAAATATTCATTTGAATTTCATGCTGTAAAGGGCCATATTGATCTATATTAAATGCACAATGTATTTAAGGTACTTAATTGAATAAGGAATGCTGTATTGCTTAAAATCGCTTCGTAAATATTATTTTTAGTTATTGTGGGTTATCCCTAATAGATAGACATATACCATCACTGACTTTTTTGTAGACCTTTTTAAGGTGTACAATACTGTAAGTAGTACATTATTTTGATCTATCTCGTAGGGTTCAGCCAGGGTTTGCAATGTAAGCGCAAAAAAATGTGTTTATTTACGACATCACATTAGAAACCTCTAAAATTATCAGTGTGTCTCTACTATATTATGCATGTATTATACATAAACCTTCCTCTCGAATCACTCTATCTACTGAAAACAACTGCATCATAGTCCGTTGCCTAGTTTTAAAGATCTAAGATACATCGGGACAGACAGACAGCAGGAAGCGACTTTGTTTTATGCTACGTAGTGATAAAATAAGCATGGCTATCACAGGCCGGCCCGCGAGCTGTGTCGAGGCGGGCGGGATATACTATTCGTCTCTTTATAATACGAGTATAGAACGCTTATGGTGCTACACAGAAGTTATAAAATATATTTAATCTAAGAAAATTAAGCCGAATATGGGCAATCAGGGGAAATAATTCGTGTAGTTTTGTAAATTGGTACAATTATACCTCGTGGTGTCCAGATAAACCTACTAAAAGTCCTCGAGGGTGGGGGCTGGAGTCTAAGACTTTTAGTATATTTATCTGGACACCACAAGGTATAATTGTACCAATTTACAAAACTACACGAATTATTTCCCCTGATTTTATTAATTTTCTTATGCTAATTACAAATTAAGGAAAAATTGAAAAATTGACTGTTCCGAGCCGGATTTGAACCAGCGACCACAAACATACATGGCCCGCCGCTACTAGCCAACTGAGCTATCGGAACAATCTGCCTCGACCACTAAAGCTTTCAATCAGTTCCGTTCTGTCACGTTCTGACAAGTATGTAAGTGCGAGAGTGACGGATGTCGTATCGACCACGATAAATGATAAATGGCGACCATGCTTCGCCCGCTGTGATATCCGTGCAGATAGTTTTGACAGATGATCTATGGCTAGTATCGCGCGACAGTCGCACGTTTGTATCAATGCAAAATGTCGCCGTGTGTACCCTCTTACTGTTGTATCGTAATTCTAAATTGGAAAGCTCCTGACGACATATAGTGTGTAAGTATGTGAGCAATTTTGCTGCGCAGTGAAGCTTGCGTATTACTGAACAGACAGCGGCGGGGTCAGGGTTCTCTATGATACGCGGGTGGAGTAGTGCATATAAAGCAAAGTTACGTGAGTAGTTCTTCAAAACATATTCAACAGCCACTAAGACAGTAATGAGATAAATCAATTCTTGTTAAAAAAATATATACCTACCACATTTATTATATAAAAGTTAAAAACAGTTCCTTTTATGTGTTATTATTTGGCCCAAAAATAGGAATATATGCCGTTTATTTTCACCACGACTAAACTTTCACAAGAATTGGTTTCGTAGAGATACGTCGTCGAGGCGCGTAGAAGGTCTACAACTCTTGTTACGACCGTAGACCACGAGACCTCAAACGTTTACTACAAAATTTTACCACTTTCCCTGCCAGGAAGCCGCCTAGCGTGGGCCTACGCTGTAGGCGCTTTTTGCTACTTAGCGGGGAAACCACGAGATTCCCACGAGGGTTAAGAGCATAGCGATTCTTAAAGTAAGTGTTAAAGTACATATTACATATTATGTGCCGTCAGTAAGTCGCACGAGTTTTTGTGTTTTTTCCTCTGTATTTGATCTGTTTACCACTCTCTACTCTACATTCATACGAAAAACAAAATTCCGATAGTTGGAATCACGAATTTCAAAATACTGAATTTTATATATTTTTTTTTATTTTTTTATTTATTTAATTATGAAACAAACGGTCATACAAAAAATATTGATACAATTTCTTCTCTTAATCTAGACCTATAGTTTCCATTTTTATTAAACATATCTTTATATAAGCACGAAAAAGTACCTATCCTGGATCAGGTTAAGCTAATTAGTAAAAGGTTACACAGAATTTTTAGAAACAGTTTCACAGGAAACCTAGTGAACGGAAACATGTTCTACGTATTTAGCAACTTTTTGAATAAGTATCGACAATAAACATGATGAAATATATTAATACTTTTATATATTAATATACGTTAATATACTTACGTTAAGATTTACATACTACTAGTCCTGATTTTTTTTTTATTGAGCTTATGGTACAATTAAATATATCATTTTTTTTTACAATGTTATTTTCATTATAAAGTGCACATGCCCGCTTAATAAACATATTTTTAGAATAGTTAGTTCTACTACATGGGATTATAATTCCGAATGTAATAAAACTCCTAATATAACAGACGACAAAAATTTAGAATAACATTTTTGATTGACCAGCAGTAAATTTAAAGCTACCAATAAAATCCTTACGCGTAACATATAGAAAAAAAAAATACAATTATGGACCTATTGATTTTCAATATAACGATTGATAGTACAAATATGCCGCTTGGCAAGTGGATACACAGAAATGGGAGAATTGCGAAATCTAGGATTAAGCACCATAGCAGAACACTTATATGTAAAATTTTATGTTCCAATAAAAGGCTATTATTATTATTGTTATTACTTATTATATAAATTGCAAAGTGTGACGTCAAACTTTTACGTCAGTTAGTATGAAGCGTTTCGGCTGTGGCCAGCGAGGTCCGTCTTTAAATTTTTTTTTTGGGTATTATGTTCTTTAATTGTAGTCGCTTCCGTACAAACATACACAAGCCATGTCAACAAAAACAAAGACTGTAATGTAAACAAAAACAAAAAAACCGGTACTAAAAAAAAGTGCAGGGAGTGCCGGCAGAAGTGAAAACTCAATAACATTGTAACAGTTTTTCGATCCGTGAAATCTTACGGTGTCACCATAAAAATGAATTTGACGCAAATTTATAAACAATTATCAATTATTTAGGCGGACGGCCCGCGGGCGCGTTGGGTGTGACGGGCCGCCGGCTCGCCGCCAACGGGCGGCGTCAAACACAATACCAATTTGTTGTTGCCATTGCCAAATATTTTTCAAAGCTTTATCTCTTTAGGAATAACGTCTAAATTTGAACTATTCGAATTTGCAAGAACAGCAGACGGCGGTGGCGACCACAATATCAATTTGTTTTTGCCGTTGGTAAATATTTTTCTAAGCTTTATCTCTTTAGGAATAACGCCTAAATTCGAACTATTCGAATTTTCTCAATAGCAAAACGGTGAAGGACGCGTTGGTATTATGTATTACAAATTTATTTGCAGAATATGCTATTGCAAAAAGTGTTTAACGGCTTTATACTCTTACGAATAGCGTTCAGTTTTGAATGAAGTCGAATCGGCTAGCAGCAAAAAGTGACCTCCTTCACATCTGACGTCACAAAACTCTGTCGCGTAAAAAAAGCGTTTGATACAGTCTCTGTCCCCAGTCTTATAAAGAAAATGAAGAACATGGGTGTGAGGGGATTACCACTAAACAGGCAGTAAGAGTAGGAGATCAATACAGTCTCGAAGAGCCTATCAACAACGGAGTGCCTCAAGGTAGCTTCCTAGGGCCAACGCGTTTTCTTGTCTACATAGACGAACTCTGTAAGATCAATATCAGTGATGCTCAAATAATAACGTTTGCCGATGACACTGCTGCTGTTCCACAGGAATTCCTAGACGAAAGTTAATAACACTGCTCAATTCGGTTTTAACATTGTTACGCTGGCTAAATTACAATTTACTTACCCTCAACCTAACTAAAACTAAGCTAATTCCATTTAGTGTTAGAAATATGAATCGACCCACAGAAGGAACTATTGCTATTAAAGCACACAAATGTTCAGATCCCTCTAAGTGCCACTGCGAAGTTATCGCTGAAACCACAAGTCTGAGATATTTGAGAGTACAAGTTGACAAGAACCTTAACTGGCAAAAACATATAGATAGCCTTACTGGAAGAGTGAGAAAACGTATCTACATTTTTAAAACCTTACGGCATGTTTGTGACAATAAGCTACTCACCTCAATTTACCACGCATTATGTCAATCTATCATTAGCTACTGTATCACTGTTTGGGGTCGTACTTAAAGTAATTACTTTTAAAACTTATCGCTACTCCACACAGTCCTTATACCAGCAGACTTCGCTCTTAACTGTAAGACAATTATTTATTAAGTATCTTCTACTTGCACAACACAAAAACCCACCTGATTACACTGCTTCCCGAAGAAGAAACGATTTAGTATATTCCATTCCGAAGCATAAGACCAAGTTCGCAAAGCGCTTTATAAAGGTTCTTGCACCAGCTATCTATAATAAAGTAAGTAAAAACATAAGCCTACGTTCACTTGCATCATACGCTTGTAAATCAACCATAGAAGCACACTTAAAACAGTTGAACTACGAAAGCACTGAAATGTTAATAAAATAAGTAGATGGCGAACACACACACACACACACACACACACACACACACACACACACACACACACACACACACACACGCGCGAGCGCACACACGCACACAACCACACGCACACACATTCACACACGAACACACATAATGTATCATCATTAATTTAAGAGTCCTCTTCTCGGTGGAGTATTTTCCATTAATGGAGGCATTAGTGGAGGCTCCGTTCAGTTTTTTTTTACACAACGTATATGTACTCATAATTAGTCATAAATATACTATAACCATGTAATTAACAATAAATGCATGTATCCATCCACTGACCTGACTCATCTGGTCACTTTGCATATGCTACGTGTTTACAACTTCGTTCGACTAGCGCGGCATTGCCGCTATGATTTTGTCACTCACCCGCTTTCTTCACTTATTGTTAGTATTTCTTAAATTTGTCTTTCTCCTTTTTTCTTATATATTTAGTATATAGCTAAACGCAAAATTAAAACAACGATGATGGCGAATCCTGTTCCACCGTGACACAGTATAATTACTAGTACGGGGAACAGAGGAAGCTTACTCCGAGTACTTATCATAAAAAAAATTGTTTTACATACGTAATTGTTTACACCTTAGCATTTAATACTGGACTATACCTATTAAAGGTGTAAACAGTGTAAGTAGTCGTAAGTCTTTCCGTGCAAATAAAGTTATTTTTATTTTTATTTATTTTATTTATTAATCGGGGAACATTCCGACGAATTGAGAACGTCCTCCTGTTTGGAAGTCGTTTAAAAAGTGTTTTGTATTCTTTTATATTAACTAAAGTCACGAGCCAATTAACGTTGCCCACCGACCGACGCCTTTATACGTCATCGGCCTCTTAACCCGATAAATGCCCCATCGCCATGACGTTTATATGCGCATTACGGAATCTGGACAGACAAATTGGCCTTTACGGCACGGGTGCCTGTTGAAAGAGTTGTCCGTCGACTGGAGTCATGACTCGTCAGAGTTGCGTAACTTTTCAAACGGCCGTTAGAACAACTCAACTGTTATTTTGACATACAAAAATATACGTAGGGCCTACGATATGTTACGCAATCGTCCAGCAAGACAGCAATTCGACTGATACGGTATTTTAGTGTATTATTACACTCGCTTAAATCGTAGCTCCTTACAAACTTTCGCCCTCTATTTCGCCCCCTTAGACGATGATTCCCGGAATAAAAAGTATTATATAGGTACTTGTATGTTAATCTACACTCAGAGGCAATGAAAACGGGTCACTTGCCATGGATTACTTTACAAAGTGACCCGTTTTCATTGCCTCTGAGGTAGCGTACCTTCATAGTTCACATTGGGAATTACACTCAGAGGCAATGAAAACGGGTCACTTTGTAAAGTAATCCATGGAAAGTGACCCGTTTTCATTGCCTCTGAGTGTAGCTTAAAAATATTTTAATCCGTTTAGCCGTTTTTAAGTGATTGAGGTCCAAACTTTAGCATTCATAATATTATTGGGATTTGCAAAATTTCCAGGGACACTCTAGCAGGCATTTTAAGGTTTAATAATAATAAATAAGGTTTATTCACGATTTTCGATACGGATGTAGAATTGTGCTGAAGTTTACCAACAAAGTGAAAATGTAAATCCTACTAATATTATAATTGCGAAAGTTTGGATGGTTGGATATTTGGATGTTTAGATGTTTGTTACTGAATGACGCTTAACCCATTCAGGGCCCATGACGACACATATGCGTCAGACCGTCGTAGTCGCTTTCCGCTACATACGAGGAAAACCACGGGATCGGCTACGAGCGTAGCGCGTAGCGATTCTGGGCAATGAATGTGTAGAGCTCAACCGATTTGGATGAATTTTGCACGAAGATAGTTTCTAGCCTGGATTAAAATATAGGATAGCTTTATCCCGGGTCCACCACGCAAACGAAGTCGCGAATGGAAGCTAGTTATTAAATAAGGGAAAAAACTGGTCAAGGTTGAGTCGGACTTACGCAGCGGTGAAATTTTTAAACAGGTGTTCCAAAAGTTGTTTTGTTTCTTGTTTAGTAGGCTTCCGGGCCGCGTGTCTTTGAACGTGTTAATTGCTTACGCAATTTTAGATCTTTTTAGGGTTCCGCAGCCAAATGGCAAAAAACGGAACCCTTATAGATTCGTCATGTCTGTCTGTCTGTCTGTCTGTCTGTCTGTCTGTCTGTCTGTCCGTCCGTATGTCACAGGCATTATACTCGAAAACGATAAGGCGTATTTGAATAAAATTTTCAGGATAGGTGTATTTTGTTAACCGCTACATAGTTTTGTAATCAAATAACTAAAAAAATTTTTTTTTATGGGTGCACTCCATACATAAAACCGAAAGTCAACAAATGCAAGCCCACGTATGGCACATCAATCGATAGGCCTTTCAAAATAAATATAAGGTTTCTCAGCAACTTTTTTGATTAAGTGAATAGAGTCTGAGATAATCTCCTCGAAAGTCACTAAAATTGTGTCCCCCCCTTAATTTTTGAACCGTGTATTTTAAAAATATGAAAAAAATCATGCTTATAGGGCTTATTAAATTGTCTCAGCAAAAATTGTTTTGAACAAGATCGGTTCAAAGGTTTTTGAGATATTTCTAAAAAACTGCCTTCCTTAAAGAAAAGGACGCAAGTGCCATAAGATTTCAGTAACGATACGACCTTTTTCATAGGCACGGAACCCTCGTTGTGCGTGGTCCGACACGCACATGGCCGCTTTTTTACAACGTATATTAATAATAATACAATATTTATTTATTTATTTATTGAAGGATTGAAAACGGAGTTCAAAATGTTACATTTTATGTGGACACATCAAGTACTTATGTATGTCTAATTGTAACCCCACAATAATAGGCAACCACGGCATGCATTACAATTTTTTATAATATTACAATTTTATATTCACGACGAGTCACAAATTCAATGAAAAAGAAACATTATTAATTCTTGAATTATATAATGTTAGCACCAACTAGCGAGCATAATTTTGGTACAATTTCAGTTTTATAGAGGTGGCTGATGTTAGTTGTCGATTTGCGCCATCTAGCGAGCTTAATTTTATTCCCATTTCAGCTCGATAGGTGCCGCTTATTAAGTAACAAAATTTGATTGTAAAATTATGAATAAAACACTAATCTAACATTAAATGTATGGATAATGTCGACGGTGGAAATTTCAAATGTCGTAAGGGACAAATGCCTACTTTTGAGGGGAGCCAAAAAACAAAACTCCATTTAAAAAAAATCGTAACTTGGAAACAACTCATCCTATAAAGATGAAACATAGATGTATAGTTTTCAAATAACTTCATCTACACTAACCTATTACTTGAATATCAATAAACGCATAAAGTATAAAAATGATGTAGGTCTGGATAAAAGTTTTTATTTTTCCAAATAAATGTGTGGAAACAATTGAACAAAACGAAACTTAACGAAACAACTTCGTGCTGTCAGCTACATCTTACATATAACAGCACTACAGTAGTAGCCTTGTTCGCGAGGCGTTCGAGATTTTCTATAAGAAATTCCACAGGATGTATTTATTGACCTTATGATAGATCAAGCAGCAGTGCTATCTAAGATATTCAAAATCACAATAAAAATAATGAAAATATGCTAAACTAAGCACCTAGTGTTCTGCAACAAGTCAGGTAAAGTATCACAATAAAACAGGTGTATTTCTTTATTACGTGTACCAACTTTTAATTTTTGGTAACAAGTAAAACTACACATCTAAATAACATTATATTAGATGCTTCATACAGATTTTGTTATTCTAGTGAAGTTTTGGCGTCTTTTCTGTGGATATCTCAAAGAAAGGGACTCTAAAAGCCTAATTTCCTTTCTCGACTCTCATAGACAAGTAATACTATAACTACCTACTCTACTAAACTAGACTATTATAATATATTTACTAGTTTCATTTTTGCATGGGGTCTGATACACTAGCAGAGACCGACGGGGAAGATGAGGAGCACGGAGATCCAGAGAACTACCAGTATTTTTATATTATACCCCGTTATTTCTTACATGATTCGAATTACTTACAGATACTTACGAATCTGGGTCCAAAACAATCATTCATTCGCAGACTTAAGACTGATTATTCGAGTATGCTGTGTATTTTGTTGTTGGAGGTCGTTGTTTTTTTACCTTTTCTAATTTTATAACTGTTTAACTTATTTATGATGTTGTCGATGTTACTATTGTTTAGTTTTTGGGAGATTAGATATTTTTTTGTCCCATTGATCTCAATCTTAAACAATTAGAAAAGTTGAAAAACCCCCGACATTTTCATTTCAAGGTCCAGTATCTCAAAAACGGCTAAACAGATTTTCATGAAACTTAGCTAAGACCACTCGGGATAAAATGATCTATGACACAAATTAAACCGCATTGAAATCGGTCCATCCGTTTGGGAGCTACGATACCACAGACTATACACAGATACACAGACACACAGATACACAGACAGACACGTTTATTTATTTATTTATTGACCTCAAAAAAAAATACTTAAAATGTAAGGTGCAGATTTTACCTCGCCAAACTGTATTCACAGTTTGTTGGCGAGTGTTAGACTTATAACACCCCTTTCTTTGCGTCGGGGGTTAAAAATAATTCACTTGTGATACTAGTGTAAAAAGTTCCTTTTAGTTATAAAGTTCATACAGATTTCAAATACCTAAACGTCTTTTCTGTAAGGCAATGCTGCTTGAAGTTGAAACCCACTCTCGAGAAAACTGTTCGAGGTGTTCTATCATAAGGTCAATAAATACATCCTGTGGAATTTCTTATAGAAAATCTCGAACGCCTCGAGAATAAGGCTACGACTGTAGTGCTGTTATATGTAAGATGTAGCTGATAGCACAAAGTACAAAGTTGTTTCATTAAGTTCCGTTTTGTTTAATTGTTTTCACACATTTATTTGAAAAATAAAATCTTTAAACAGACCTATAACATTTTTATACTTTCCCGCATCCAGAAAACTTCGAAATCAATAAATTTTGTATTAAAATATTTATTTTCATACAGTTAATTACGTACTTTCTTCACTTACCTCGAAACTTTAATGACTTTACAACAAAGAAATTCATAGTAGACGATACTGTTAACGCAGTTACGATATCAAATGATAATTTAGTTAGAGGGCGTAAGAGATTTTGCCAGATAAATATTATTTTTTCAGTGGCGTAACACACATCTTCTTTATTTTTTTTGTCGTAAGGGTCACTTATTTTCTAAACTACTGCATTTATTGATATCCAATTTGAAATTTCCACCGTCGATATTGTTGTTACGGATATAGTACAAAATGTACTTGGTACTTACAACAATGTTGATTCAAAGTCTTATATACATTTTAACAAATTGAATGTCGTAAGGGAATGATATTTCTTTTTAGTGCCTTATAACACAGGAATTTAAAAATTATTGAGACGTACGACATTGCGCTTAATACCACAAGACAACAAGAAAATATATTTGACCGATACAACACAGTATTTTAAATATCAGGAAGTTACGACAAACTGTAACCATCTCATAACTTTTTTAATAAATGTCGTATCGAGATTTCAATACAACAGACGGATAGAAAAAAATATACTGATTCCAATGGTATATTTAGTGTACTTACGACAAAATGCCCCTTACGACATTTGAAATTTCCACCGTCGATGTCATACAATATTTCCGTAACTTCGCAAACAGAACATTTTATCAGTCCATATTGTAAAAACCTTTTGGTCATATATATAGAGCGCTTCGCTTGGCGACTTGTGACTTCACTTTGATTTCCCTATAAACTTCATGAATTCGACGTATATCGCAATAACTAACTAATCTATGGAGAATGTCGAGCGATAGTCACGCGTTTCTGAAACGTGCGTTTTTATCGCAGTAGGTAAACAGTCGTCATGTGTCGCTCTTAGGCGGTGTAACAGCTCTTTATTTTTCAGTGTGCTAATTAAAGAGCAACGTTTGTTTTGATGGTATTCATTCGTGTCAGCACACCATTTTCAATTTAATTCGCGAACCCTTACGGACACGACACGACATAAATAAAAATTGTCTTAGCACCGGATCATTAGGACGCCACATTATGCGTTACGACGGCGTTCGGACGGCATTCGAAACAAAATGGCGGCGGCAATAAGCGACATTCGCTTCTTGCCAGTCGTTAGGCCACAGACGACTTGGAGGCTGTCCTCTGTTAAATTGTATTCAGCATTGCCATTCAGTGAGGAAATGCCGCCAGCATCTTCGGTATAATGCCGCGAGGGCCTTTTTAGGGTTCCGTAGACAAATGGCAAAAAACGGAACCCTTATAGATTCGTCATGTCTGTCTGTCTGTCTGTCTGTCTGTCTGTCCGTCCGTATGTCACAGGCATATTACTCGAAAACTATAAGGTGTATATGAATATTTTTTTCAGGATAGGTGTATTTTGTTAACCACTACATAGTTTTGTAATCAAGTTACAAAAAATTTTTTTTTATGGGTGCATTCCATACCTACATAAAACTGAATGTCTATTTTTTTTTTTATTGCAAGCCCACGTGTGGCACATCAATCGATAGGCCTTTCAAAATAAATATAAGGTTTCTCAGCAACTTTTTTGGTTAAGTGAATAGAGTCTGAGATAATCTCTTCGAAATTCACTAAAATTGTGTCCCCCTCCCCCCCTCTAATTTTTGAACCATGTATTTTAAAAATATGAAAAAAATCATGCTCACAGGGCTTATTAAATTCTCTCAGCGATAATTGTTTTTAACAAGATCGGTTCAAAGGTTTTTGAGATATTTCTAAAAAACTGCCTTCCTTAAAGAAAAGGACGTAAGTGCCATAAGATTTCAGTAACGATACGACCTTTTTAATAGGTACGGAACCCTCGTTGTGCGTGGTCCGACACGCACTTGGCCGCTTTTTTTTAGATTTAACTTAGTTTTCATTAAATTTAGTTAATGTAATGTAATTGTATTAATATTCACTTAATATTACTGTTATATAATATAAAGTGCTAAAACAGACCCCGGGCTCCTAAAGACCCATATATAAATAAGAGACAAAATACGTCCATAAACAATGTCCCTTTTTTACAAGCGATAATGTTAATTTGTTAGTGTGGGACAAATTTAAGCACTGAATTTTGAACCAGTTAACCTCAACCGACTGAGCTGAAGTTTTAGATATATAAGTATAGTTTGGATGACAATACAATATTATGGTACCATCGAGCTGATCTGATGATGGAGACAGAAGGTGGCCATGGGAATTCAGGGCTTAACCGACGTAACCCCGTTCAGTTTTTGACAGAGACTTATTAATGTGTATTTTGCCTGGCCTCTCCAAATAGTTTGTACTCATAAATTGTATGTAGAACCGGAGGGGTAGCCACGTAACGTTCCGCACGCTCGTAAGGACAATCCAACTTTCATTTTTCCATATAAAAAGTGACGCGTACAATGCGTGAAATACATTTTTGAATTGAATTGAATGCGTTACGTTATTGACCTGCTGGACTACAATTAAGGTTACAAATTACACTGCAACATAATGGAATAGTTTTAATTTAAGTTAGTAAATATCGGTCTAGTCTAGCCCTAATTAAATTATGTTTTTTTCTGGGAGAAATAATAGAATCCTACTATAAGTACGCCGTTCGTCATAAAAATGAACAAACCTTGTTAACTGACTGGTTTCTTTCACACAAAAATACATATCTAAGTGACAGATAAGAACAAACGGTATATCAGCTAAAATAGATATAATGAAAGTTTATGAATAAGTGCATTAGTGTACAAATTGCTATTTAATGTATTGGCATTACGCAGTAATTCGTATTTGAGTATTTTTTTTCTTGACGTGTATTTTATGTATGCCACATTAAAAAGAAAAACGATCATACTTTTTTTTACAATACCTTTAAATGGCACAGAGGCGGGCATTTCATTAACAGCAGGCAGACTTTCCTTGCGAAATACGCTCGTACAGTCTGTGGGCTGGTCAGTGTTAACCTACTGGTGCTACACCGTAAACACGCTTCAAAGGGCGCCCTCTACAATACGCAATGTTGCTTTTATAATGTAGTCTAATCAACAATTTCTTGACGATGAAAACACCCAAGAGGTCAATCGAGGCTACGGCACATCTTTTCGTCCAATATTCCGCAGTGTCTCAAGACGAGAGTCTGACCAGTGTGTGTTGCCAGTGATGACGTATGGCACGGAAACGTGGTCGCTTACTATGGGCCTCATAAGAAGGCTCAAAGTCACCCAAAGGGCAATGGAGAGGGCTATGCTGGGAATTTCTCTGCGCGATCGCATCAGAAATGAGGCTATCCGCAGCAGAACCAAGGTAACCGATATAGCCGGAAGATATGAACTGGAACTTCATGATGGAACATCGTATCATAGCTGTGTTTGGATTTGTTAGAAAAGTCTTGTAATGAACTTTGACCACGATTAGGTTAAAAGCGTGTATTAATGTTTTTCTAGTTTTTTTTAACTATTAATTATTTTCTTCTCTACTCACATAAATAGATATTGGGTTAAATGTAACAATAAATACGCATCATTCCTGTAGATAATGGATAAAAATTACATTAAATACCGTCAGTGACCTTTGAATAGTGTTTCGATAATAAAGGCAGTTGACGTTTGTTTGAGATTATTTAACTTTTTATAAAACTGACATTGGAAATGGAATCCTATATGTTGGTACGTAGAGTTGCTTTTTGAATGGAACACTTTCATGCAATTCATGCAACTCTAATAATCTCGAGTATCTCGACTATGCTGCTCTACACGGGCCTCGAAAGTTAGATTTCTAAATGAAAGAACGTAAGTACCTACCTAAATAAAAAAATACCGTTAATTTGAGGTGTATCTTTTTATGTATACTAGTGGTTTTTAAATGCATAAATCGACTTTTAGTGGTGTGTATAGGGTAGTGTTCATTAATTCCTGTAAACATTCAATCTTTAAAGGCAAAATTTTCGGCGCTGGACGCACACAGGTATGTAGAGGGCCTTGGCGACTTCTGACTTGAATCACCGGAACATAATTTGCGAGTGGGTCTTTATAAAAAAAAAAACACCATATATCTTTAAATTGAATTGACAAAAAAACTATATTTTTATTAAAACAGACACACACACATCACAAATTTTCACGAGAATCGGTTGAGAATTGCGACCTGTGGAGGAAATCAGCCATACAGACATTCGAAAGTTGCTTATAAGTGGAGTGGAATAATAATAAGACGAGTGGACTCGCAACTCCACAGGCTTTACCACCAGGCTGCTACTATTGCGAAAAACAAGGGAAATCAAAGGATTCTTCATAACCCAACAGATTTCTAACTCACAGCCGTTCGGACTGTAGCCCGTGGAATATAATGTCCTTGTCCACATATACAGGATGTTAACGGGGTCATGATCCGGAATGACAAAAAGCGAATAAGATGATCATACTGAACAACCTTTCCCATGGGACCAACCACGAAATCGCAAAAAAAAACCAGGTATTCCATACATTAACTCTCAATTAAATCGCAGTTAACTCACAGTTAACTCTTAATTGGCTCTTTTTTTTTGCGATTTCGTGGTTGGTCCCATGGGAAAGGTTGTTCAGTATGATCATCTTATTCGCTTTTTGTCATTCCGGATCATGACCCCGTTAACATCCTGTATATACATTCGTACATACATACGCTCGAAAACCATACTTCCTCTGAGGCATTCGGGTAAAAATGTCGCGCACGCATAAAAAGAAGTCTTTGACGCTTACACGCGCTTATACCCAGCGAACGAAAAAACCATAGAACTCTAAGTAGCGCCGCAAAATGGCACCACAGAATGGGTGCCATTAGCATTATGCGGGGTTGGGGGGCGGAGTGTCAAAACGATGCCAGGCAGCCGTTTAGTACGAACATGCGTATACCGGGTTTTAGGCACGTGTTTGGGTAGACATTTGTAAGGAGCTCGCATTCAATGGTTTTTTTCGTTCGCTGTTAATAGAACGAGAACCTATATGAACGCGCGCATAATACAAAACGAAACCCAATCCAATGCCGTCATTTGAACTGACTCCTCAGCCTCCATGAAATAAAGAATATGTAGGCATATAATGTTGATATAGAACAAAACAGGGAGTAGTAAATTTTATTACAATCTTTTATAGCGCATCGAATCTGCCACCAATATGCGGAAACAACTGAACATACTGGGGTAGTTTAACAAAGCCTGGCGTCGCAATGCTTTTGTAAATATACCCAAGTTTGTGAATATAATAGAAACATTGCGTTTATAGGATACTAGCTTCCGCCAGCGGCTTCGTCTGCGTGCACCTGGGATAAAACTATTCTTTATTTTAATACAGGCTATAAATTATCTTCGTGCAAAATTTCATCCAAATCGGTTGAGTCGATTAAGCTTGGTTGAGTAACAAACATCCAAACATCTAATCATCCAAACTTTTGCATTTATAATATTAGTAGGATGCCTTTTCCGCACCATTTTCACCCCTTTGAGGGATGATTTTCAGGATGAAAAGAGTAACCTATATTATATTTGACTCCAGATTATAAATTATCTCTATACCTATTTTTATCTAAATCTGATCAGGCAGTGATTGAGTAATAAAAGAACGTTCTTTCACCTCGGGTTAGTTTAGTTTATGTAATTGTTTAACACCATTCACTGCCAAGAATCGCTACGCTCGTAGCAGATCCGGTGGTTTTCCTCGTATGTAGCGGAACGCGACTACGGCATAGGCGCCCGCTAGGCGGGTTCCTAGCAGCGAAAGTGTTAATCTGCAGGATAATAAAATTGAGATTTATTTCGAACTGCATGGTTATTGAACGAGTGAGCGAGGCGAACGAAGGTCTCCGTTTCACCTCGGGCCAAACTTCTTTCATGTGTCCGGATGTCCCCCTGTCCGGCTGCTCTCTCTACAGGTCGCATTTCTCAATCGAAACTCGTAAAATTTTGCTAGCAAGTTCGTTCTTTATATTATATTTTTTTTGTGAATCCAGATTTTGGAATTGAATTAAAACGCGATTTTGTGAGATTATGTTGGTAGAAGCAATTATATGTCCTATTTTACCGTCTTCTATGTCATATTATGTATTGTCTGTCCAACGAGCGGAATGAGTGGAAATGAAAAAGGAAATTTGGCAACCCTCACTCTTTAGAATAAACAGCAATGTATGTACAGCGAATATTAACCCATTCGATTCCACGGAACGCTACGTGTGCTACGCCATAACGCGTAGCGGCATTTTTCCGCTTGTAACGGAAACCCCAAGTAGAGGCATGATCCATATGTCGGTTGGCCTTGAGTGAGTTAAAATTTGCAAGCCTGAAAAGATAATGGTTTGACGTATTTCTATAGCGTAAAAATGACAGTATATTACTTCAGACGCTTGGAACGCTGTTGGTAGACTAAAAAGAAAATACACATAACATTCGAATTTGAACGGACAAATTCGTCCAGTTCTTCTTTTATCTAGGATGCCAAAGGGGACTATGATAATAGTTTTACTTATTTCGAACATTAGTATTTTTTTTTCTTGGTATTAATATTTAGTTTGACTTATTTAAATAGGTTAATTACTATCATTGTAATAAGTTTTTTTTGGCAAAAACTGATTGACTGTTTTTTCGGCGTTTCTTGTTAACAGTGATCTTCTTTTTAAGAAACGCTGCTAGAATTTTGACTTGTAAAAGCGCCAATACGGCCTACTTGCACAGTAAAATTTATTTATTCCATTCATTAGATTAGATTAGATTTATTTATTACACTATAAAAATTACAATATAAATATATATATATTTATTTATTCAAGTGCTTTTCAAACAACACTAGTAATGTTTTACCCTTTATAACGAAACAAATGATTTAATTAAATATTTTTGTTTCGTGGGTATTTTTAACGAACGGGGGTCGCAGGTTCGAATCCTGTCGGGGGCTACAGACGAAGATGGTTTTATTTTTTATTTTTTTGTATTATTTCTCTCTGTATCATATCGTTTAGTAGTAATGTTGTTGCGTTTCTAAATCGTTTTCCTTGAAATAACATGACGATGAAAATACGGTTTTTCTTTGTTTGATTTTTATTTAGCAGGTATATTACTCGCTCTCACATGCTTATACTTACAGGACACACACACACATGCGCGCACACACACACACGCTTTTTTAATAAATTACGATATATATATGACGAAGAGGAGAAGTTCCATTCAGCGCCCTCTACGAGTATTACATTCATCGTGACTTCGGTCGTAATGTGCTCCACTGTCAATCAAAAAATGTCATCATTGAAACATCATTTAGTTTTAATGTGAAGCCCCCAACCAACACTGGACCAGCGTGGAGACTCCTGCCTGTTCCCCCTAATCCATTAAAGGAGGCCTGTGGCCAGCAGTGGGACGTATATAGGCTGATGTATTATTATACTCTTTATTTTAATTTCGTCTTAGACTAGGTTTTTACAATAATTATATCTAAAAAGTAAAATATAAAACTATTCATACAAAACATAAAATCATTATAAAAACCTAACCTAGGGTGCAGCCGGCAGCGAGGCGCGGCCTAAGCCACCGGCGGTCAGGGCGACAGAGACAGGAACCTCCTGACTATACGCGCAGTATCCAGGAGTACCGCCTTCTGTATCTGACCCTTGATCCAGCCGCCTAGCGAGAGTCTCTTGAGGTGATGGTCGAGACTCTTCGCTATTAAACCGTTCGCCGAAACGACTATCGGGACGATGATCGTCGTTACGGTTACGGTATTATTATTATTAGTATAAGTTTCGCGGTTGGTGTTTTAAAATATGAAATGTCTGTCATGATTTTTAACACAACTTCTGTCACGTAGCTAATTGTACCTAATTATTAGTGTCCGACCGAAGTTTCGGATTCGGTTTCGGTTTCGGCCAGTTTCGGCCCAAAAATAATGTTTCGGCCAGAGATTCGGTTTCGGCCAAAAAACAGCGGAATCTTTCGGCCTCGCCGAAACTTACAACATCGTACTTTCGGGTCGGCTAACATCGAGTGCGCTTGCCGAACTGCAATATGGCTTCCCTCACGTTCTCCGCCGGCCACTGAATCTGAGCTCTTTGCTCGTGTAGTGACGACTCTGTTTGTTCCCCGAATAATGGTAAATAATTTAATGAAGTATTTTATTTTGTTTTTTATATGAATTCATCATTTCATAGTTAATTCTTAATGCTTATTTGCATAATTTACAAAAAGATTGAAGTATATATTGGTTATTTAGGATATAAGTGCAAAAAATTACTTATTTCATTAAATGACTTTAGAATTCGTCTTAGTTACGTGTACCTATGTAATATAATATTATTATATGATTATCATATTTTAATAAGAAACTTGTTTTAATTTATACCATCTGCAATTAACAGGTAGCTGCCTTAGTATTACAGTTAATGTAATATTTTCAATTTTTCAAGTCTTAGGGTAGATAAATTTTGACCCAGTGCCAATATAACAATGTTGAAATTTCAATTCGATAAAAGTAGAACGTAGAAACCTTTAATGGCTTTAATATTATGTCGGCAAGATTGTTCTTTAACCAAATATCTGGAAAGAACGGCTCACTGACATTTTAATTCAACGTTTTAATCACATTTATAAAAGGTTCGGGTTCGGCCGAAACTATAATCAAACCGGTTTCGGCAAAATAACATGTTTCGGTCGAACACTACTAATTACAGATAACAGGTGTAACTGATAACTCAATGAGTTCCAAGATACAGGATCAGTCTAGTCTGGGACTCACCGGATATCGCTTTTCTATTATGTAACAGTGTCGTTTGTAATATAAAATTATTCTTATTTATTAAGTACATGTCGATATCACTTATTTAATTCCTCAAATGGTTCTTACAAAAATGTTCCTTCAGGATTTTAAACAATCAATTGTGTATTATGCATACATTTCAAATTGTATGTATGTATGTAAGCACTTTATTGTACACAATAACAGGTTAAAGAATATACATGTCACACATTAGATCAAAGTACAAAGGCGCACTTATCCCTAGTACCCATAACAAATTAATGTTTTATTTTAAATATCGCGAACAGATCCGACTTTAGGTGGCTGTAAGAAAAACCAACTCGGAGTTTAAGTCTCAGTTTTTTTGTTTTGCATTTAGACGGTATATTATTTTGGCGTATTCCCAACACTCCTTATTTTGTTTATGTTTTACTTAAACTCTATTTGCACCAAATAAGTAAACGCCTAATAACTTATCTCCTAATGGCCGCGGCGACACTGATGGTCAAAATGTATGCGAATAATGTTTAAATAGTGTTGCTGGTCGACAATCGATTTTTAGGTCCGCTTAATTTAGCCTTGTGGGCAACGTTGGGTTACTACTACTACTATCCTGGGTTAGAATCCCGTGTGATGCAATCAAACACATTCCACTGCCAAGTAGCGGATCCTGTGGTTTTCCCGCTACGTAGCGGAAAGCGCCTACGGCGTAGGTGCCCCCTAGGGCAGTTCCTGGCAGTGAATGTGTTACTATTTTCAATAAGTACCCATATAGTTCGATTTGTGTAAGATTATTTTTATTATATTCTAATATTAGTTTCATTCATTTATACTACGGCACCCCCCCCGGGTGTTATCGGGTTAGAATTTCACCACCCCTCTCTTCCCGTTGGTGTCGTAAACGTCGACTAAGGGAGCAGGGTTGAAGTGTGTTGTGGGCGATGGACTAGCAACCTATCACTGCAATATCACATTTTGTCGATCTTTTGTACCCACTTTTATGCTGAAAGTGGCAGTGGATCATAAGGTTCATGTGCATACTCCTTTTGGGAATAAAGGCGTTAATGTATGTACGTAATGCGGAAGACCAGCGCTGGCTGCAAAGCTAGCAACATGCTGAGCTGGGTCTATTACATGACAAAGAAAAATGTGCTTTTTATTTTATTTCTTTTATTATCTGTGTTTTGTCTGTCACGAATAAATGTTTTGATTTGATTTGATATTTACATCATTAAAATAAATTCGAGAAGTGGCGTACCTATTAATTCCTCGACTGTACAGCATAAATAAGAACATAAACTTTATTAGCTGTTGCACCATATGGCAAATGGCAAGTACATTGATTTTACCAATTACATGACTTTCACAAGCTTCTGCCAAGTACCCTATGTACATAAGTAGGAAAGTAGTCCTTCAGCATGTGCAACCCATTATTCAGCCACTTCCTGCTATCCGATTGAGCTGAAATTTGGCATACTTATGTAAATTTGGTGACATTGTAATATTTTAGCACCACCTGATCTGATGATGGAAACAGAAGGTGGCCATAGCTCCTGGACTGCTGAAGATGAACCCGTCATGTTAACCCTTAATTTGGCACCGTATGACACGTGTCATACTAGCACTTCAAAATAATCTAACGACTAAATTTATGACAAGATTTACTTCATTTTATTTTTTTATGTTAGCACATTACTCCCAAAATAGGTGAAGAATAATTCATTATTGATGACATCAAAAATCAAATGTCATCAAAATGTCGTGGCGGCGGAACAGTGTTGTGTAGAGATTATTCGCTGTGTGAATGTGGTTTGGCTAGATTTATTGTTAAGACCAAAATTAAACTATAATTTTACTAAGTTTAATCAATTTTTTTAAATTATCCAAATCTGTGGGCTTATGGTTATAATCAATAAAAAAAAAAAAAAAAACTAATCATGTATATGTCGTAGTTAGCCTAACATTGTGTTGTCTTTTGTTTTAGATCTTTCAACCGATCAAATCACCTTTTGGACAGTTTTTTCAAGACACTTTCGTGTAGCTTCCAACCTTGACGCTGGCATAATTGTCCCTCTGGGCAGAAGCCATTAACTCAAAAATCGATCGAATGTGGTTTGGATGAGGGTACTTTAGATCATATTCTTTTCGAATGCTGTAGACTATCTTCTTCCTTATATGATATCCTTCCTCCCTATATTCCTCGCCGTTATCTCTAAATCTTTACTTCGTTTAGTTTTCACTCCATTCATCGCCATTGTATGTCACTTCTTTAGTCTTAATAACATTAGATTGTAGTTTAGTAGATCATTTTATGTTGGCAACTTAACAGTAAAATTGGTATTTTTGTTTGGTAATTTTCTATATAAAATTAACTTGCTTCTGGTCAGTTTTCCCGATTTTTTTTAAATGTTAAACGTCAAATCAGACGTCTAAACTGTTTTTGGCAAAGGCTCCTGAGGCTGCCACTTCACTATTAACTAACTAACTAACAGTGTTGTGCTTTCAAAGGTAAATAATTGTGTTTTTCTATGAAACATGCTGTTTTATTTGTTAATTCATAAAGCTGTAATATATTGTGCATCGAACTGCATTACTTAATTTCAGTAACTCACTGAATTACTCACAGCAATTTCAGTTCAAACTCACTGTATGACGTGACATACACTGCCAAAGTCGTAAGAAAGCATGGCCTAACTAACCTGTATGACGTGTCATACACTGCAAAATTTTGTTCAAAATTTTTGTTCGAAATTTACCACAGTGATCTGTATGAAAAGTAATGGTTGCTTGTTGTAGCTGGCAAAAATAATAGAAATGGTCATTTAAAATACCATTCAAAAGAGTAGTAGTCTGACCATGACACTGAACAAAACCTAACAATTTAAAAAAAAATAGTTTTGTTGTTAATGTTTTTGTTAGACCCTGTATTTTGAGAGAAAAACATTATCATGTTTTTTTTGATAGAATTTTTGTTTTTATGTCTTGAGAGGAGATTTATAATTTTTGTTAGTATTGTTTTGTGCAATTTGATAAATACAATCTTACAGTTTCACACAAAAACTTAGATTTATTTTTTGTAAAAGTCGTTTCCTTCATTTGGCAATGTATGCTCTGCCATACCTGCTGTTTTACAAAAAATACAACAAAAACATTTTTTTTTTATATTTTTCCATGATGTATTGGACCTCTAGGAAGGCGAACAAACATAGCAATATATAATTTTTGATTTGTTTTTCCTCTGCCAAATTAAGGGAACATTGGAACGCATTGGAACCCTTGTAACAGCTAGTCGAAGAGTAGTTCTGACGTTAACTCCTTAGGGTGTAGGTTTGGATCACGTAAATCATTGTATCAAACGGAACTGATTGTAAAATGCTGTTAATTGGATGCTTGTAACAGACGCAAACGAGGGTCCTCATTCTGCAACCAATATTAAATACGTATTCAATATTTGTGTAGTTCAGCAGGCACTTGCAAATATATTAATTAAGTAAACTACGTATTCAAGATGTAATGTTTTGTACAAAGTACATGCAGTATTTTTAAAAGAAGCTTAAACAATTAGAAAAAAACTTTGTACTAAACTTTTCTGCAGGATTTAACGATCAGAAAGATTTGTATTTGACATGTATGATAGGTAGGTCTTCATACATTATTAATTGTTTCATTCATTTGATTGCCTAGACGATTTAAAAGCTTAAGATGTCATTATTATAACTATTGAAAAACTCTAGTAATAAAATGGAAATTATCACTATGACATACTTTCGACCAATGTGCAAACTTTTGAAGAAACGTTCAGATTTTTTATAAATTAATTCAAATGTATTGAATAATTTATGTAGTTAAAATATCAAAGAACCATGTAATTTTTTATAAAAATTATCCTTGTAATTAATTTTATAGTCATAAATCTTTGTTTAATCAAACGAAAACATATTTGAAAGTAGATAACTTTGTGAGCCAAAAAGTTTTTGATCCAGTTCTTTAGTGTAAGGCTGTCCAGATCAGACGGTACACCATACCATCTTTGAGTGTCCCATCACCAAATTTAGCGGGAATTCGGCTGATTTAAAGACTCTCTCGACGGATGCAGTTGCTTACCTTAAATCTAACATCATAAACATTTAATTAAGTAGAGAAATATTATGCCATACGATAAATAAAAGTTTGTGTAGTCGATAAATATAATAAACAATTAAACAATACAATAAAATGTATCGTTTCATTATAAAAATGATACCGGTAATATGAACACAGTATGTATGTTAATTGTAGTGACGCCCAAACTAAGAATTATTATAAAATTTCAAACTACCGATTTTGTGTAACATATTCCCAAGGAACAGACATTTACATATTTCATTTAATATCATACACAATATGAAATAGCCGATTCGAAACGAAAATTCACAAAATAACCGTTTAATTTCGAACTCCGCAAACCGAAAAGTAACTTTTCAGCGCGCAATACAATCCGAATCACAATGAAAGTGAACTCACATAATCAGCCACACATCCATGCTTCTATAACCTTGTTTTATTCTGGTTTTTTTTAATATATATTTTGAACACTTCACAGGCGCGACCGAGCGGCGAAG